>WBMY01012088.1:694275-763786 GCA_013397315.1 Donacobius atricapilla
CACCGTCCCCCCCATCCACTAAAGACTCAAGTACTCCCCCCATAACAATCCCCCCCACAATATATGTGGAGAAATAGGGCATCTGCTCTTTTCCCTTCATCCCTGTGTAGGAATTAAATGGAGTTTTGACCAGAATGTATTCTCTACAGACTGTGCAACTATGGTGTAAGAGGTCTGGTCTGAATTCTGCATGTGTTTAAGCTAAAACCAATAGAATTATTCCTGGTTTATGTGCATTCTCTATTTGTACCATCTATTTTTGCTGTCTCATTATTTGGTATTCACTCAAGTACAGATCTGCTTTTGTTACTCTTTAATATATGTCTCATATAATTTTCAATACTCTCTTTCTTGTAACTTAGGATACAAAAATAGCTTCACTTGAGCGTAATATAAGAGATCTTGAAGATGAAATACAGATGTTAAAGACAAATGGAGTTCTGAATACAGAGGACCGAGAAGAAGAAATCAAACAAATAGAAGTTTACAAGAGTCACTCAAAGTTCATGAAAAATAAGGTAAGATCTACTTATAAAAGAGATTAAGACTGTTTAAATAATGGAAAGAAAAGTTTTAACTTGACCATTTCCAATGCAAGAAGCTGCATGTCTGCTTTTGGTAAATCTCTACTATATAATAATCAGTAGACATGAAGGAGTGAAGCATTTTGGGTGAATGAAAATTAGTTGATTTTAGCTTTTGATATACTTTTGCAGTAAGGACTTTGGTTTCATAGGTGATACCAAATTGTACTCCGCTCATATTTTCAAAACTAGCAATTTAATGACTTGGTTCCTTTAATTTCAAATTACTGTACATGGACTATTAGGAATTGACCACAGGCAGGTAGTAAATATGTAGTGATGTGATGCATTTCCTGGTTTCAAACTCACAAAACATTATTGCTTGTTCATTGTTTAGGTTTTTTAGCTGCAGAAGAAATAAAAGTGTTAGTGCCCATACGGAATTAATCCAGATTTATTAAGAAAAAAATTATAATCAAAGAGCATATTTATTCTGTTGGAAAAAAGTAGCTGTTAAGCTACTGAAAAATAACTAAAGGTCCTAAGTAGCATTAGCATCAGGAGAATTATTTTACCAACCTAGACGCCATGAATTTCAAAGCAATTCAGTTTTAGTGACTTACAGCAAAACTCCCAATGCATGTTAGCAAACCTGTTGATATAAAAATAAGGTACAAAGCCACGAACTTTAAGTCTCCTGACATTTTTGTGAGGAAAAGCTTCAATATATTTCTGTTGCATGGAAAGCAGATGAATGAGAAGAGTATTAAGTATGCCTTGTTTTGTCACAGCCTTCTGATCTTTGATAAGTGCCACATTCTGAGGAAACTTTGTCTGTTTTCTTTCACTACTCTTTTTTTTCCACTTAAATTAAGATTTGCAGCAGAAGATGTTATTTTTTTTCACTCATCTGAGAACCTTTCAAGATGGAAAAGTATTTATGGATCTGCCAGCAAACAGATCTTGCTCTACCTGATCTGTTAAACCTGAGATCATAGATAAATTTGGATAAACAGGATTGATGGCAAAGAACAGTACAAAACTCTTCTGAGATGCTTGAAGCTCTTAATACATTTCATTTATTCTTGAAGTATAACTTGTTTTCAATCTGTTTGTGATTTAAATAAATGGGAAGGTCTTAAATGAAGGCAAATACTGAATATCATTTATTTACACGAGTGGCAGAGAATGTTTGGAAGTGTTTCTTTTCTTAGCTATTTCACAGTAATACTCACTCCTTCCAAATATATAGGCTTTACTTGTGACTTGCAGTTAAATAAAAGTTGTAAAAATGAGAAAGAAAACTTGCTCAGATTTCTCTTTCTTGCCCACTTTGGTGCCTTAAGTTTTAGCTTTCTTTTTTTCCAGATTCTGTACTGTCTTAGTGTGTGACTCTGAACTTCATATGACGTGTTGGCGAGTTCTCTTCACAGTTTAGTCAGACAAAACAATCCTTTTCCATCCCCAGAACCAAGGACCCAGTTGCAGCTTTGGGCCCAAAAAGTGCAAACAGCAGCGAATTTAGGAGAGCAATCTGAGAGGATGGGACTTCCTAACTTGAAGCTGTAATTAGACAATGAACCCTGATATGTAAATGTACCAAAACTTAAAAGGTGTGAAAACTCATGACCAGTGGTCCATCTTGGGTAGAGCCGTGGCTGGGCTCTTGTACTGCTCAAGGTGTGTCCTTCAATGGCCTTTTAATAAATACACCTACTTTATTCCTTTAACTCTGTCCAGCCTCTGTTCCACGTAGCCTCTCCAGGCATCAACTTGATAAGGCTGCTCCTTGCTCAGTTTTTCAACGGAGAAAACTTGTCATTACTCATGTAATACAGAAATTGTCAAAACTGGTCTTAGAGTTTATATGACTGAGAGTTCTTCAAATATCTTACTTGAGAATATGAATAAAACATATAGGCTGATATGTACTTTTAATAATAATTTCTGCTTAGGAAGACTTCCTTCCCTTACTAGGGTTCATCCTTTGGCTGTCAGCCACATATATAAATGAGCAGAGATGCATTTTTTCAGGTGTGAGTTTGCACTTGGCACTTAAGTAGTCCTTTGAGTATTAGAACTCTCAAGATATCCACCGGAATGGGCTGGAAAACCTAGTGGTAGATTAGTACAATTTCAGCAAATTACCAGTAAGATGAGTTTTAAGTATTGATAAAGCAGTAGTAAGGTTCTCTGTGATTAATGTTTGCATGTAAGAACTTCCAGTACTGAATGAAGGAAGCATGCAAGTTCTAGGAGGTGCTGTTGGAACGTCCCCCCCCTCCCCACCCCAAACCAAAGAAACAAAACAGGGAAAGAACTACGGCTTTTTCTGTGTGTGTGGGTAGGCCTGCAAATTTAACGACCAGTTTAAAACCACACCCTTACCAACATAACCTGTGGAATGTACTGATAAACTTGTAGGGTTTACTGTATGCAGGCACCATTTGCATTCCTACTCCTTTTCCTTTTTTTAAATCCTTCACTTTAAAAAAGCAGTTGTCATTTGTTGCATCAGACCAAATTCTATGATGAATTACTCAGCATAGTTTCATTTAATAGAATTATTTACTTAAAGATTTGGTCAATTAATTTTAATATACAATTTTCAGAGGAGAATCTCTGATTTTTTTTCCCCTTTGTTTTCTGGTTACTTTGCATAATGTCACATAAGAATTTGGTGTATAAAAATAATAGAACACCCATAGTGGCTTTCTGGAAATGGAAAATTAATGGGTTCTAAAGAACTGAAATTATGGGAGGTGACGGAATCATAAACTGGGAAGGAAGAAAAAGGAATTATGGTTTCAGGAAAGGATGTGAAGCAAGATCATATTGGGGAATGTTGAAAAAGCAGTGACAGGAAAATTACACATATGAAATATGGGAAGTAGTGTGAAGGTCAGGGTCAGAGGAGAAACTGGGAGTTTTTTAATGCTGCAGCACTTATGTTCAGACTTGTCGGTTATTTTCCTTTTAGTCCTTATAGTTTTTGTTGTATTATGAGATCATGAGGTTTCATTGAGTCGTGACAGTTGGTCTTCCATGTCACTCTAGATACAGCAAAAATGTTTGAATATCTGCTAGAGGCAACAATCTATTTCATATCCTGTTTAATTAGTTTTTTTACACCCTGAGATACTGCAGAACTTGAAAAAAGTGAATACACCCATGCCTGAAATTTCTTAATATAAGTTTTATTGTTTTTTATTATGCCTCTTTATTTTTTGGAAATTTTTAAAATGGAAATTTTAGTACTTTTTCACCATCCTTATCTTAGAAGGACATCAGCATATTTATTCAACAATCATCGTGTGTTTGGTTTGTGTTTTAACTCTTTTTTTTTTTTTTTTTTTTTTGAGCGCTATAACACATTTTTAAACTCCTGACAATTTGTAGATCTTATAGCCAGAACTTTACACTAAACAGATTCTGTTTCTAAAACACAAAGAACACACCTGGAATGAAGGCAAAGCCTTTAGATTTTTTTTTCCTTATTATTTCTCAGGGTGTGAATTGTGTCATGGAGAGAAGGGGGAAGAGTTTCTAGAAGAGATTAAACATCTGTGATGTTTGTGTGCGTCTCATGAAAAGCCTGTGATGTAATTCAGATTGGCTGCAGATCTACATTTTATCTTTGTATCTCATAGACAGATTTTCCCATTGTTCATTTCCTATCCATTTTCTCTTGGTTGCCATACTTGCTTGCATGCTCTGGCAAGGGATGGAGGAAGATGGTTTGCTTTCCAGAGAAAGCTTTTTCTAGCAGCTTTTAATTGCATTCTTTCCTCATGTCTGTTTTTTGATGCTTTTCTTATTTTGATATTTTCAGATGTTAAAGGTGTTTTTTTGTAGTGCCAGGGTAGATTCTTGATTTTTTGCAGTAGCTCACGGTTGACTACCTGAGGGCCTTAAGCAATGATGCAAACATACTGGGCTTTATAAAAAGAAATAAGGAATAAATGTATTAAGACATGCATATGAACTGTAGTTTATGCTTTTAAATTTAGTTTTTAAATATGCACTTTGCAATGTAAAACAAAAGAGAAGCATTTTGATCAGCAGCGAATATTTCCAGTACCATGCAACACGGAATTTGTGAAATGTTTTAGTATGTGGATCTTTGTAATGTGGTTGAGTAAGATCAACCCGTGGATATAATTTTTTTTTTCTGGGGATTTTTGAATCATCTTTCATCTACCACTTCTAGATTTCTTGCGTCCCAAATGTCTGTTGGGACATGGAGAAGAGCTCTTCATATAAAGGAAGTGATTTCTCTGAGTTACACAGATGCAGTGAGGCATTGTATTTCAAATAATCCTCATGAGGTGATGTATCTGGATTCATCTGGTGACCAGTGTTATACCACAAGAGTTTAGGAGTAGTTATATGCCACCTAATTCACCATCCTTTTACCTATACACATCGCTCTGTATATAGCCCAGTGCTTTGCTCTGATTCATGCATTCTAAATCCACTACAATTTTGTGTTCTGTGGCTATTCTTCCCATTTATCATTGTGGAAAGAGGAGAATAATCACAATTCCATGACATTAACTGATGAACCTTAAATTCACTTAAATTCAGAAGCTCTGTCTTACTGGTTCTGCTGTTTCCTATGGGATAAGCTTTTATAATCTCTCACCCTTTCATTGTGTGGAATTTTTTATAATGTTTTTCCCAGACTTCTCTTAAGTTAGTTTTCTTGGCTTGGCTTTAATACTACCTGAGAATTCCATGTAAACTGCCAGAGAGAAAAATAGGAGGTTGGGATGCTGGGCAGCAACAAATTTGCAAGAAGAGGAGTAAGATTAAATGTCAGCTTTTCTGTTTCCCTCTCCTAAGATGCCTGGTTTTTCTTTATCAGACTCCTAAAAAATTTCTGATTCACTCTGGCCAATAATAAGTCATTGGAATCATGCTGTTGGAAGGATTGAATTTATACTTTTATGAACACTTTTTTTCCTATGCATTTTTGCTGTCCTGCCAGACTTGCCTCACGTGCCTTTGAACTTAAGTGAGGTCCGTGGTGAATTTTTAGGCCAAATCATCAGGTATAATCTTCAGGAGTTTCCTTTTAACTTCTGCAACAACAGAGCATTCATTCTTAAGACAGAGTGCATTAAATTGCAATAAACACAAGTGAAGGTGTGAGTGTAAAAAGTCTGAACCTTAATTCTCTTCCAGAATTCACAGGTGTCTGATTTGTCATATCATGGTCATTCACACCTTTCAGATTTCCAGTGGAGCTATGAATTGGAGACAAAATTAATGACCTAACTTTTTTTCCCCCCATTGCAGATTGATCAACTGAAACAAGAACTCTCAAAGAAAGAATCAGAACTTCTTGCCTTACAAACTAAGCTTGAAACCCTTAGCAATCAGAATTCAGATTGCAAGCAACACATTGAAGTGCTTAAAGAGTCCCTTACTGCCAAAGAACAGAGAGCTGCCATACTCCAGACAGAGGTATTGTATCACCTAATTGTGAAATGCAATAGAAATATTGAGTTCATGGCCAATATCAAGGTTGTGATGTGTTTGATTCAAGTCTGTGCAGCAGGAAAGTTGTTAAAGAATAATGAATAATTTAAAACAATTTAAATGCCAGTGTATTTAGTATATATGTAATTTTGGTTGTACACCAACTCTCATTCTAGAATTTTTTTAGAAGCACTTAAAATTGTCTTTAAAGAAAATGTTCGTGTCAATTCTCATTGGCTTCAGTGGGGGAGGTGGACCTTAATGACTTGATTGTTGTGATAGCATGACCTGTTTTCTCCTCTATTAGGTGACTGAGTTGCTCTTTTGATTGCTCTGGTTGGTGCTTTTTTTCTTCTGTGTATTTCTGTTCTGGAGGGTGAAGCTACTGATGTATTTCTAAGTGATCTGTTGAAAGGTGCATATTATTCATCTCTGGATATTTTTTTTAGTGCAGGCAACATTTATTTTAAGATATGAATAATTTCATTCTTTAAAACAGACCAGTGTATTAATTCTTTATGTACTTACAAAATCAGCCCATAAAAATATGAGTAATGCAATATCCATTTGAGATGGTTTTCACGTTTAAGGGAATGTGTAAATCCAGTGTTTAAAATGTTCGTTAGCTGTTTTCCTGGTGCTCTAAAAAACTTCATAGGCTAGGAGCACACAATACTGATTAGGTTGTTTGTTATTAAGACTTGATTTTATTTTTAATGTGTTTGCTTCTTTCAGCAAACAAATATCTGTGGAATTTAGTCATACAGTGCAAATGGTTTCTATTCCGAGGATAGTATTTAAGGTATACAGGAATCTTATAGGATGTTTAAAATGTCTGGCTAGCAAAACTCTAGGAAAAAAAATGGCTTAAACTCATCCTTCTTGTGGAAGCAGGAAATAAATATTTCTGAGATTCTGATAATCCCTTTTTGCTGTATGTCTTGTGCTCTGCATGCTAAGAAGATACAGATGAAATTTGGAATTTCCAGCGTGTGTTTAATGGGTCAACCAGCATATGTGTATAATTCAAAATAATCATAACAGAACAACTATAAAAAGCAATTTTGGTCATAATAAGTCCAGTAATTTCGGTGATCTCTATCTAGCATTGAGTAGGAAAGATAGTGTGTTTTAAATCCTGGGCTCTGCAAATCTGTTTTGCAAGGCTTGTATGACCTGTCATACTGCTGAGGATGGTGATGGTTTCCATTGGTTCTCCACTAATTTGACTTTCTAATCCCTTATCAGACTGGTTTGTATTCAGTGTGTTAGAATCTTACGGCTGGCTGATGGGCAGTGGTACAAAGAACTGAATTACAGTGTTCTTGATGAAGAGCCACTGTGATTCTGCAGTCCTGGTGGAGAAACAATTGGCTTCTGACAGGTATCTAATTCCTCTTCTCAGTTTCTGCACAAGGCTGTTGAGTTTGAACCTTTTATATGATCAGGCCTAGACTGTGCTGTGGTAGCAATGCAGCAGTGCTTCTAGGCACATCAGGTCTGGTTCTCTGGGAAGTGGGAGAAGATTTTGGTTGCTTAGAGGAACTGTATCATCTATCTCCAGGCCTCAGGTCTCATCTAAAGGGAGTGCAGTGGCTTCCAGCAGCAGATGGGAAAGCAGCTGCAGGGAGATGCAGGGCAAATGGCAGCCCTCCAGCTGGTGGAAGTCATAGGGAAGAAATTTGGTACTGTACAAGCTATTGTTGGTCATTCCCAGATGAGGAAAGCTAATAACATTTTGGCCTGCATTAAGTCACACTCCTTTCTTCCTGCGTGTCTCCACTGTCTATTTGTAGGATAGTTTTTGTACAATTTTGTGCCCTAAAACATGTTCATGGCTTGCCTTGAAATGCTTCTTTCTGGAGGTGGAAGTAACCATCAAAAGGCAGTTCTAATCCGGTGCTGAGTAAGGTATTCAGAATTGCAGTGTCAACTTTCTGCCTAAATGGGATTACTTTGTAATCACCTTGTTATAATTAAATTAACATAGTAAATCCTGTAATAAAAGAAACCCTCCACAGGCTCTCAGTTATTTCATAAGATGCCTTTTATTATTATTATTTAGCTTAATGGTACTCTGCAGGTTATCTTTGGGTTTTGCTAAAGTGGCTGTATATGATGCAACAGGATGTGATTCACAGAATCATTAATGGTTGAGGTTGGAAGGGAGCTCTGGAGCTCATTTGTCCAACCCCCTGCTTGAGCAGGGCCACCTAGAGCCAGCTGTCCAGGACCGTATCCAGATGTCTCTTGAATATCTCAAGGCATGAGACTCTACAACCTCTTTGGGCCACATAGGTCAGTGTGAGTGTTTCCAATGTTCAGAGGGAACCCCTTGTGCTTCAGTTTGTGCCCATTGCATCTTGTCCTCTCACCAGGCTCCATCTTTACAGCCTTCCTTCAAATACTTATACACAATGATAAGATGTTCCATTCACTTTTCTAGTCTAAACAGTTCAGCTCTCCCAGGCTTTTGTCATATGAGAGATGCTCCAGTGCTTTAATAAAGCCTTTAGTTTAATCCTTTAGTTTTTTTATGGCCTTTTGCTGGGCTGTCTCCAGTATGCCCAGAACTGGACATGATACTTCAGGTGTGGCCTGAGCAGTGACGGATAGAGGAGAAGGATCCCCTCCCTAAACCTTCTGCCAACACCCTTCCTAATGAGCCCAGGGTGCTGTTAATGTGTCCCTGCAGGGCCACATTGCTGGTGTTCACCATCGTGACCACCAGGACCCTGACGTCCTTTTCTGCAAAGCTGTTTTTCAGATGAGTGAATTCCAGCAAGTGCAGGTGCTTGGCATTGTTCCTCTCCTGGTTCAGGACTTTACATTTCCTTTTCCTGAACTCCATGAGGTTCATGTCAGCACATTTCTCCAGCTTGTCAAAATCCCTCTGAGCAGCAGCATGACCCTTTGGTGTATTAGCTCCCCTTTCCATGTTTTTTCACCAGCATGCTTGCTAAGGCTACACTCTACCCCATCATCCAGATCATTAATGAAGACATGGAACAGAACTGGATGCAGTATTAACCCTGGGGATGCAGTACTGGTTCTGCTGGAGAATCCCGATTCCACCTGATAGCCAGCCCTCCACCTACCTGCATGGTTCTTGCAAGCCAGATCTGATAGGGCATGAGGCTTAGAAGTAATTTATTGGCATTAATGACAGTTTTTTTGTAGTTCATATATCCCTGAAGTTCATTGGTTTCACTGAATTTGGTCGTTATTCAGTAGAATGGATTTCTTTTGGGTATAATTTCATGTTTGGAATTTTCATGATGTCTTAGCAAAATTAGCTCAGAAAATATTACTGCTTTAGAAGTGTAATTTAAGTTTGAGCTCTATCTTACATGGTGTCAACAATAAGAAATTAAGTGTAAGCAGAGTTATGATGATCTTCATCTTGAAGAATACTGACTACTATTAAGGCATGACTAGCAGATTTAGTTGGGTTACATGTGTTATACCAGGTCATCAGAAATAAGAGGGCACTTGAATTTTTTTGATGAGTTTTTGATCAGGTTTCAGGTGCAATGGCACTTTGTGACATAATGTGAGAAAAGTTAAAACCATTAGCCTAGAATCTGAACACAATGTTCTTTTGCATGGTGTTTCTGTTGTCCCAGTGATGTCAGTGTTTTGTTTTGATTTAAATTTGTTTAGTTGACTTAAAATGCTATCACTTGAAGTTTTTATTGACAGCTGAAACAAAAAGAAATAAACCCTGTACAGCAGTAACTATCATGGTGGCCAGAGTTGGGAGGTCTGAAAATGGTTTACTGCCAGTAGGAAAAATGTTTGGAAGCAGTCCTTAGAAGGTTAACCACCTCTGCTACGTGCATTTCATTTTGTTCCATTTTTAAGGTTATATATGATAATACTGCCAAACTATGCAAATTTCCTACCCTAATGTATATACCCTTTGTTTTGATTATCTGCTTGTTAATGATGTGAAAACTCTGGGGTCAGATAAAAATGAGCCAATGTAAGGCTAGTCCAGCTACAAAAAACTGAAAATGTCACTGTACTCCATAGAGAATAGTTAAAAGGGAGAATACAACACTTGATGGGGTTTTCCCTGCTGTGTGAAAAACCTGTTAAAATATGTTAATTTTTAAATGAAGCCTTGTAGTGTTACTGCAGAAGGGAAGAAGTTAAGGAGTAAATGATACTTTTCATTCATTAAAAAGATTAAATACTACCATTTGTATACTATAAAAAGTGATAGACAGTAAAGTTTGATTCTTTTTTTGTGCATATTTGCAGTGACTGGTGCTTAACTACTGCACTTAACCATCAGGAAAAAAAACTTACTATAAATTGATGGAAATAAATTCAACTCAGGTGGGTAGCTCAGTGGAGAAAAACATTAGTTTCATAAGCATTTCTGACACAAACATACTTTAGCACTTAGTGTATCATTGCTTTAGATAACACACCTGCAAACTGGCAGGTGTGCTGTTTGAAGGTTGATGAACTGTGAAATAAGTAAATGTCTACAAAGAAGTTTTGTAAATAGTGACCATAGTCCTGTCAATGGAGAAAATGGATTAGAAGAATAGGTAAAGTCTGTACTATAACTGAACAATGCTGTGTTCAGCATACACATATTAATATAGAAAACCCAATAAAAATGAAGAGGAAGGGTGATTATAGTAGTTATTTATTGCAATCTGCTTTTTTGTTTAAACAAATCTGTTTATAGAGAAGGGTTGTGAAATGATTGACTTTTTGGCGGTTCTTAGTTTGCATAAAGAGCAAAGAAAAGCAGACAACACAAAATACTTGGAACAAGACTAAAAAGGTGTTATTTTTCTTTCTATTACAATGTTGATATTTGATATTTCTTGAAATGTAAATCTGCTTTTGATTTTACAACAATAATGGTATAACTACAGTTATTTCACTCTCACATTTTTATTTTTCTAAGTTAGAGTTCTACTTTGAAATTGTGTTTTTCTATTGTTTTGTGATTTTTCTTGTTTCAAATCAGGCTGGGCCAGATCTTTCCGTGTGGTCTCCTTGCTGTGGTGCCAGGGCATTGTTGTGGTAGATGTGCTGTGCGTGCAAAGGGAGGATCACCCACGGCACAAAGCAGTGTTCTGGACAGCCGGCTGCCATTTGCTCTCTGTCACTCTGCAGCTCTCCACTGCTTTCTTAACAGAGGGTTCCATACTTCAAGTGCAGCTTTGTCCCAGGTGGAATGTTCCAGACGTTTCAGTTTCTGTGCAGCATTCATGTTTTGTAGGCCCTATGACTGTTCAGAACAGGAGAGAGGAGTGTAGTGGCAGAGCAGTGAATTCAGAGTTAAGCGGAAAGAACACTCAAGTTAGCAAAATGCAACTTATAAACTGTGACGCAAAGGTGGGAAGGTTTTCATTTGTTGTTTTTTTTTTTCTTTTGGTGTCTATCTGCCTATTGGATTCTGATTTCAAGACTGTTCAGAGGCACATCAAATGGCCTGGTCTGATTTCAGGGGTCTCTGTGCTTTGAGCAGGAGGTTGCCCTTGTGACTTCTGCTACCATTCCAGTGACTTTATGGAATTACAAATTAAGCTCTCTCAAATACATGATAGGTATTAGACACACAACCCCTTCCCCTTTGACTGAATTAATTCTTAATTATTGCTTTGAATGTTCTTTCTTTCTTATGGGGACACCTTTATTTTCATTTCAAAGAAATTGAAACAGAATTTCCTGTGAGCAAGGTGACTGAGAGAGTAAAGAATCCCATTTGCAGGGCCTGTAGAAAGTAGTTCGCAGAGGCAGGAAAACCAAGTTAAAAAGAAAATGGGAAAGTAGAAAGAATGGGCTGTATATTTGGTGTGTAAAGGCTTTATGCAAGTTATTTGGGACAAATAGTTTGATGAATGTTAGATTTTTCTTGCTGTCAAAACACTTCTCATTTTCATCTATTTTATTGAATTGAAAATTAAATTGTAGTTCCCTCCTGCCTACCACCCCAGTTCTTAGTTTTATAGAAAATTACCTTGCTGCCATTGAAAACAATATTCCATTAGACAGCTTTAATCGGCTTTTATAACTGAGCAAAATTTACTCTGATAAGTCACTAGTGGATGGAAATAATTAGAAAAATATTAGTATTGTTAGCTACTAATTTAAATGCTTTGCTCTAATGGGAGATGTTTGAAGAGGAACTTGGATAGCATTGCTTCAGAAATGATTCGTCGTATACCCTATACTACTTAAACTGTGATTGACCTAAAGGGGCCTAGTTATGATCCTGGTGTACTGGTACCATATACAAGAAATGCAAAGAAAAATACACTTTAAAACAGCATTGAAATTTCACCAGGTAGATGCAAACCCAAGGGGAACACAAAAATGTTGTAGTTAGCAGAATAACCAGTGGATGTAACAATAACCAGTCTGAAACAGTTAATGATATTTTGCGCGTATTTCTATGGTGATGAAGTGTGTGGAGAAGTTATTGAAGTAGTTTTGCATGTTTTTGGGTTTTCTGCTTAAGAGACAACTGGGGAGAGAAGACTAGAGCCACTTTTTAAATTCGTGATTTCCTTTTTCGGATATCCTCTTCGTAACACAGGTAACAGTCCTTAACTCACAATTGCTCTTAACCTAAACACTCAAACTGTAGGAGGTGCAAAGATAGATTCTCAGCCTTCCTCTGTTTCTGCTGAGGAAAAAAACCCCATGCTTACAACAGAAGCAGAGTTTAAAATAGGAGTATGGTCCATTTGGAATAAAAAAGCTTCTGCAGCTGTGGTCATCCGGAAATCTTTAGAGATGCTTATGCTGACAGTAGACCTCATATGGCTTCTTGATTTTCTTGATAGGATTCTGAATAATATTTTCCTTGATGGCTATGTGATGTGGGTTGTTTGTTTTCTTCATTTTCTCCTTGTTTAAACCTTAAAAGGAAAGAATTTCCTAGTTCTTATATTGCAGTGGACAATGAAACTATAAGGATCTGAGCTTCTGAAAAATTAGTGGTTTCAGAGAAACCTGCTAATATTTGGAGAAGTGTTCAGATAACATCAGCTGGGGCAAACAGAACTTATATAGTTCATGTCCCAAGTAATAACATGATATAATTACATAATATTTTACATTTCTTAGTTCTTTCCACACTTAAAATCAAGTAATACAGTCTGAGAAAATTTTTGAAAGATTTGTAATTGTTATAGGTAAAAAGTATTTACAAATTATCCCCGGTAAAGGAAACTACAGCTACATTTTCTCCTGAATAGTTTAATTCTGTCATTATTTGGTATGTTTTCAACTAGCTGATGTGATAAACTTAATGTAATTCCAGTTTTTTGGCTTCCATTTTTGTTTTCTGTTTAAGTCTCAGCTGCTTTTTCACTTCATGAATTAGATGAAATAGAAACCCAGACAAAAATGCACTGGTTCCTTTAGACAAGCAAAGGATAACAGAAATGTGGTAAAAGCTGACTCTTTCTGAGGTAGACTTGGTGCTTCTCAACTCGACTATGGGAAGTCATGGCAGTTAAATTGTGTAGCCTTAAGGCTTTAGTAAATAAAAGTCCTTGGGAACTATTGGCTGGCACAGACATCTGGGAACAATCATCTTGGTTTCAGGTTGTTGTAGAGAGGAATTGCAGTTGTGCACACAGAGCCATGGAAACTGGTCTGACACTTAAAAAGGGGCTGGGCTAAACAGCTACTGTGCATGATAGCATCTAGTTAAAAAGGATATTAATGTCCTTGGAGCAAAAATTTTTAAAGATATGTAGTTATTGAGATGGCTCTGAATTGAATTCAGTTAAAACACAAAATGCTCTCAAATGTAGGTTGCTAATTAACAGAGGCTGGACTTGACTAAGAAGAAGTGCTTGTAACAAAGATATTAAATCATTTGCCTCCTTTGAAAAGTGTTCTTTTTATATCTTACATCATGGGAGCGGTTAATGGTGTTAGTAAATTTTTCAGTTAGGTGACTGTGCCACAGTTTTCAATTTGTTTGATTCTTTGATTCTTTCCTGTGACTTTTTAAAAAATGTGGCATTATAACTTAGCTCTTCGAACAAGTCCTTCACTTTTGCCTTTCCTACAGGGACACACACACTTTTTCCTTGCTAACATTAAATTATTTCTATGCAATAAAATCTCTAATACAGTAATGTTTTTAGAAAAAATAATAGCATTAAGTGACATTAAATAACTTGAATCTGTTTAATTGCCTTTAGTTATTATCTGTTCTGGGAAATATAAAGACGAAAGCTTTGAGTTGCTTCCTTTGTGCTTCTCCCTTGAATGTGCTGTCTTTGTCACACAGAAGTTACTCCTGTAATTTTCAATACTAATTTCTGTAGTTTTGAGAAGGAACTAATGTAAAAAGTGATGACAATACCAAAGTTTGCTGATGTCATTACAGACACCACATATGGGGGTTTTCTTGCTTTTTTATAATCATACTTATCCTACCAGCTGTAGTTGGTTAAAGGCTGCAAATACATCCTGATGAATTTCTGCTGTAAACTCTTTGCCCCAGATCTGTCTCTGTTTTTGAAGTTCTTGTTCCCAATAACTGGGAGTGTTTCTAGTTTTACAGAAGAAACTGTGTAAGCTAGAAAAAATGAAAGTTTACAAAAGTGGATAAAAATGGTTTAAAAATGCAAATATTTCTGATACATTTGAAGAAATAAGTTACAAAAGAAGGAAACAAGATATTTTTGTCAAGCATTAAGAATAAGCCTAAAGGAGAAGATGAGGTATTCTACAAAATCATCAGGAAGATGCTGTTATGTAAGAGCACTGGGATGGGAACATCTGTGCACATGTATAGAGCTGCTTAAACATTGTCTGAATCAGTGGAGTTCTGCTACAATTTGTGTTAGAAATGTGTCTAAGTATTGTAAAACTAAGACCTAACATGATAAAATCAGGGATTTACAAGTCAAATATTTAGAATTTTGAAAATGTTGGCAGTTGTGTCAAATTGGATTGAGAATTAGATCAGAAGATGGAATAAAATGGTTAAGGATGCTTTGGTTTCTGTTACTGTAGTGTTCATCTGGCTGCCTGTTTTAACATAAGAGATCAGACTGTATTTGTAGAGACAAATCTTAATTCTGACATTTTGTAATGTGTAGTGTTGGTTCCTCCTCCCTGTCCACTGAGTAATGATTTTCCTTTAAAAAATGTTGATTTTGTAGATATTCATAAAGGGCTTGTGAACCACTACTGCCTTTGCTCGATACTCTTTTTCTTCAGTCTTTAAGTGGAAGTACGTTTGATACACGCAAGGTGCATGTCAGCTACTGCTACCAGGGCTGTCTGGAAATAGGCTGGAACACTTCTGCAAGTACGGCTTTTATGAGGACTCATTTAAATCATTCTTGAGTCCTTTTGCTTTTGTTTTTCAAATTCTTCCTCAGGTATAAACATAACAGCTATTTCTTATCTATAAAGACTGCTTTCTTCCAGCTGCCCCATGCTGTGAGATCAGGCACAAGATCAGTATGGGATGGGAAAGACTAAGGAGTGTGTAAATAAAAACAGTTTGGTCTCACATTCACTGCATGCTTATTTTCCCCTTTTAGCTGCTTAAACTGTTGAAGTTCCAAGAAAATACTTAAAGTACTTTGCTTTAGTTAATCACTTTTACACTGTATCACTTACTCATTGCTCCGAATGTTGTTGGAGCAGCACTAATTTGGATTCTGTTAAAGATTATAGTATTTATAAATACTGTAGAGTCTTCCTATGTTCCTTAATTGAAATGAAAATCAGTATCTATTATATCTGCCTCTTTCTGCATATTCCTAATCTTTTGTGTAAAAAATATTATCCTATTTTCCAAATATCGGTACTATTTGTGGTTGAAATGAAAACATTTTGGTAGCAAGACCACAGAAAGTGACTTTCTATCCCAAAATATTTAGTGTTTTTCACTAGTAAATTTGGAGGAACATTGCCATTGAAATACTCTGCATGGAGGACACAAATGTTGCCTTAAAACTTAGGGGAAATAATAAAATAAGGAAATTGTCAGTAGCAATTACTACCAATAGCAATCAGAATTGCTAAGATTTTTTTTTCTTTGCTTTCTACAAGAAGTGTTCATGATGCCTGTGTGCCATATCCAGTGTAACAAAAGTGATTCTTTGGTCAGGGGCTTGCATGGAAGATGGATTACTGCCGGGAAGATTCATACTGGAGGCTCATCTTTCACCTTTAAATTTAGATAATACCAAAATCATGTAAAAATAAGCAGTCTCCTTACTGGGCAAGGCAGGAAACTGTAGAGGAAAGTGTGCTCAGGTATATTTGAGCTCCAGATTTCACTTCACTGATCGCTTCACATGTTTTGTAACTCCAAAACACAACATAGTGCACAGTTGTTAATGGACTATTTGTTACACTGAATTTCAAACAGAACATGTATTTTTGTGTCATGGTTCTTTTCTGTCTTTGAATATCTGTAGATAAATTTCTCTGCTTTATGTCAGGAGTGATAAGGTTCCTGGGATGAGAATATTTGGGAATAAAAGATGGAATTTCTTCTCAATACCTAGTCAGCTCCACATTATTTTGAGTTACAATAAAGTAATATTTTCTTTTACTATTAATTAAATTTTTTAGTCAAGTGTAAATTTCATTTCACTCTTTTAGCCAAAAGAATTCAATTTTCTTTGTTAATAGGCACAGGTAATTACTAAGATATTTCATTGTGAAGCTGTTTAGTCTTTCTGCATATGTGATATGAGAGAAAATTGGTTTCCTCTTACTAAATAATATATTTGTTTCTGTTTTAGGCCAGTTTTATATTTTCTTGACTCAGGTGGTTGTTGAACTTTCAGTAGAAGCATGAATTTGGTTTCTTGTTTATTTTGAAATGTTGCCAGAAGTTGGGGAGAAGGAGAGGTGGGGAAGAGAAATTGTCTTTATTTAATCCCATTTTAGGATTTTATGCATGATTTCATAACATTGTGGTAAATACAATAGTACATATTTAATACAGCTTGTAGGTTTATGTTTGCAACAGACTGGAAACAATTGACAGTGCATAACCAAAAACATAATGAAAGTTTATTCTGCCAAGTGTCAGGCCACAAATACAGACAGGCACATGTGTGGTCAACCTGCCCTCCATTTCTAGAAAAGTGCCGTTGGACCAAATAAACTCATTTTAAATCAGGCAGGAAATCTTTGCCAGACTCGACCTAGACTTGTGCGCATTCGTGACTCATGGCTCTGCCCAGCCCTGCAGCTGAGCTGGCTTCTGAACCAAACCAAAGTCCCGGCCTCTCTGCCCTGAGGTGCCAGTGGCCTGTTACCTTTTACTCTTCCAGGGTGATTCTGTGTTCCAGCAGTCTGGCAGCAGGCTCCACACTACTTTGTGTCATCTTCTGCTATAAATTTTGAAGCGTGGTGTCACATATCTAGTGAGAGAATAAGCTTAAATGACATATGTTTTTCCTGGGTGAAGAATGCTTGTAGGAATTGTTCAAAATAGAGGAGGATATTTTGTTACCATGCATTTTTCTAAATGATTAATTTTGTAGCATCGAAATCAGTTTTTGTTCTTCTCTAATTATGAAGCTGAATTAAAACGAATGACATGGGGGGGGAGCAGGCACAAGTGTCTGGGAGGAATAGGGAGACCCTCTCTGAGAATCAGATTTAGGGTTAAGAAAGACAAAGCCCATGTGGACTTGAATATAACATGGCATAGAAAGGACAACAGGAAAGGTTTCTACAGGTACAGCAATAGCAGAAGACTAAGGAAAATATGGGGTCAGTGATGAGTGGGAGGGGAGATCTGATCCTAAAGGAGATGGAGAGGGTCCAGGTACTGAATGCCTTGTTCACCTTGATCATTACTAGAAAGACCAACCCTCAGCAATCCCAGGTCTCTGAAACCACTACAGAAGTCCAGTGCCAGGTAAACTCATCCTTGATGGAGGATCAACTCAAGGCATATTTGAAGAAACCAGATAGGTACAACTCCCTTGGCCTTGCAGGAATGCACCTGCAAGGGCTGATGGCATTGTGTCAGTTACCCTTGGAAAGTGATGGGAATTGGGAAAGGTTTCTGAGAACTGGGAGAAAGCCAATGTCTTACAAAAGGCAAGAAGGAGGATCCAGGGAACTGACACTGATTACATTGATTCCTGGAAAGGTCATAATAAAGAAGGAATAATCCTGGAAGCCATTTCCAGAAATATGACAGACAAGAAGGTGATTTGTAGTAGCTAGCACGGATTTATGAATTTCTGGATAAATTCTCCCCAAGAAAAGCTGAATTTTTGATGGGTTGCTGATAGTTTGATTTGAAATCTGTTTCCCTGTGTTTATGTTTGTTGGATAATTCTTAAGCATTTTTTATTATCGTATTTATCTTTTGCAGTTTACTGGCAAGCTCTCTTTTTCAATAATCCCTTCTGTAGTGGTTTTAATGGTTTTTATGCAAGTAAAAGCCTTGAGAGATCATCTTTGTTCAACTTCATTGTGTAGTCAAAGCTCAGGTACACAATAAATTCTCACCGCTTACCTTATGAACAAAATTACAGGATAGCTGGAATTCTGAGTCCTTCTAACAGTCTCTTCTGTGTGCATTTCATACTCAATCCACCCACTTGCTGTGTGCTTGTGGGGAAGTCCTCAGGGAGGATTGGGCTGTGGGTGCTTCACCAGGTGGTGTCAAGCCTGGTTAGAGGTTCTCTAGCCCAAGCATCTGATCTAAGTAGGTTTTAGTTATTGCAGATTGCTCAGGATGGCATCTAGCCAAGTTTTGAATACCTCAGGGATGGATTTTCCATAACCTATTTAGACACCTGTTCCAGTAGTTGACCAGCTTGTGGTAAAAAAAACCCCCAAAAAACCCCAAACAAAAACCAAACCAAAAGTATGTTTTCCCTACATCAAGGTGGAATTTCCATGTTCCACTTGTCTCATCCCTGCCTAGTGCTCCTTTGAAAGGAGTCTGGCCCTGCCTCCTCAGGCCCTGGTGCTCAGTAATAGTTGAAGACACACTGAGGCTTTGCTGTGGCTGTTTTGCCGGGGTGCACAGACGTGGTGCTCAGCCTCTGCAGGTACATCCTGACCATCCAGGTGGGACCTTCAGTTGGACTCATGCTGTCTAAGCTGAGCTGAGTGTGTTCCAGAGACTGGCTCCATGTCCCCAAGGCGTGTGCTGCCTGTTCCACTTAGCTGGCTTTGTTTCTGGCTGGCTTAGCTATTATGAAGAATTTTGTGTTCTGATGCATAACCAAAAGAAGCATTTCTAGAACATGAGTTTGGAGTGGCAATGTGTTGTTAATTCCAATAGTTATTATTAGTCATACATGAGTCCAAGAACTATTATCCACTTACTGTTCTAGGGTAAACAGTTTGATGAAAAGCTTATCTTAATATTGGATGTGGTATTTAACAGTTCAGTGTATTAAAAAAAACCCCAACATAGTAGTCTGTCAATAAAAAGAGAACCTTTCCTATCCAACAAAAATCCTTGTGACAACATATAGGACAAATATGATTGGCAAATTATCTTTTCTTTCTCCACAAAGATAGATGTAGTTTTTATGGTTTGAAGATGAGGGCATGTTTTTCAAGCCCTGTCTTGGTCAGTTGCAGGATTACTGGTAGACAGTTTTTCTTGATGTTGTATTTTCCTTGTTTGCTTCTGTTGAAACAGTGAGCAAATGGTTTTGGTGAGCAGCTTCTCAAAAAGAACATGCAGAGAAGCTGTGGCAGCAGTTTATGTCAGTCTGATAGCATCTGCTGTCACCTGGTTTTACCTCTTCATGGAGGAGAAAGGGATCCGGGGCAGGGTGATGTGATTCTCTGCTTCTGTCTGCATTTACTGCACTGAACCCCATAATCATCTCAAAGGGAACAGGAATAAGGACATGGCATACCTTGAAGTTCAGGGCCTCTCTTTATTTATTTCATTATTTTTGAGCTGGCTGAAAAGTGTCCGCAGTCACATGCACACGGGGATTGGCCAAATGGGTAAGAATACAACACTCATTTCAGATCTGTAACGTTGGATTTTGCCCATCTAGGAGACAGTTCTTGTATGGTTTTTATCGTTTCATAGGTTTAAAATGTAGTGGCAATAATGCAAAATTTAAAAAGATAAACTATCATCATTAAAAATGTCAAATGCAGCAGCTGAGCGAGAACTCAGGATGGCAGCTGTAATGTGCCATATTGATAAATCAAAAAAATAAATTCAAAACATATGACCTTAGTAATGTAATCCAGATTATGTATTAGAGGGTAACAGTTTTGCATTTTTAGTACTAGAAGTTTGCCTTTGACCCGGTACCTTGATGTGCACTAAAGGTACAATGTTGCTGTAGTGGGATGAGTCATTTTGTGCTCAAGCAGTACTAACAGTCTAAGTTTCTATTCAAATGAAACATAGAAGTTTGATTTGTAGTGTAAAACTAAAAATATTCTTATTCCATAAGAATTATATTTTCTTTTCTTTGTTGCATAAGATGCAGAGGGACTTTATGGTAGTGAAATTTGAATGTGGGGGAGGTAGCTGCTGTGGCAAAGTCTTAGAGTGAGTGTGAGAGCATTTTTACACGAGTGATGAGAGCCTCCTGGACATGATTGACTTAAATTAGCTTGATTGGTTTTTATCAATTGCAGCTGCACTATTTTGCATAAAAATGCAAAACATCCAAAAATCATTTGCCTTGCAGTGTAGTAGAAATATGTTTTTAGTTAGTCTTTAAGATGTTTCAAATGTTTATTCTACACAGATTCTCTGAGAATGGATCCAGAACATATCCAGTTACAGAGAATTAGTAAAGATATTGTAAATGTTGAGAAAATTAATTAAGGAAAATATGCTGCTTTATGAATTGCATATTTAAGATTTTTGTTTTTTTTTTCTTTTCCTTTAACTGCGTTAGTAAGTTAAACAGTTCAAAGATATTTGTTGTAGTGTCATAATCAGGCACCTGCCATTAAAAGCTAAAAGAGAAAGACTGGAACTTATATGTGATGTACGGTTGTCTGACTTGCTCTCTCAACCAGTGTCATGTTTGAGAGAAATCCTGAATAAATTTCTTTCTAAATAAGACAAGAAAGTTTTAGACCAGTGTTGAGGGTTGCAACCCAGTGTTGAAAACTTGACCAGGGAAAGGCTGCTGCTCTTATTTAAAGGCTGTATTCTGTACATTGAGTTTTGATATATGATGTACATTCTCCTTTTTGTAGAACTGTACTTGCAAACTCATGATCCTGCCTTTGTTTCAAAGTTTCCTCTTTGTCAGTGGCTTGATGATTTTTCTAGCATGTGACCTTAAGGTTAACTAAGTGCATCTTTATGTTCCTTGAATGCTTGATGTTGTCTAACTCACAGGAAAAATATGAATATATAAAACTTGTGTAATTTACTATTATTAATTGTAATCATCAGTTGTGCTGAAAAAGAGCCCTTTTTCATACATGAAATAATAGATTACGTTAAAGAGTGAGATTACCTGAAGTCAATCTTTTGCACACTCTTAATTGTTTTTGAAACAGGAGGCCTGTTAAAATCAAAGCATTTTATTATTCCTAGATTCATTTAGCCTCACATGTTCCAAGGATGATGATGCCAATTTAGATCTTTAGACAGGTACTTGGAATTAAGATGTAGAAAATGGAAAACCATGCAATTAAGAGCATACCTAATGGGATAATTTCAGTGACTGAAGACATAGGTATCTATGCATATCTGTATATAAAATTTATAAATTTCTACATGTATGTAAAGAAATCACAAGAAATTGTGGAGACGGTTTTATTTTATCCCTGTGCTATTAATGTCATACTTGCTTGACATCCAAAATCACATCTATATCTATAATTCACTAAATAATTTTTTTAGTCCTCTGTTAGGTCTTGCAGTCTAGTACAGAGATGAATGAAAGTAGAAGGTTATATTTCTTCTTGCATAAATAATACAAAAGTTTAGAAAGTTTCAGTTACAGCGGCACTTAATTGCATCTGCACAAGTTAACAGACAGACTGGTGAGGTATTACTGGGGGTATAATATATGCAGGAAGAACAAAGGCTGACTTTGCTGTTCTGAATTTAATTTTCAGGAATGATAGGCATAAACTCCCCTGTTCTTTATAGAGTTAGAAATCAAAAAGGCTAATACACCTATGTATTCAAGGATATGCTTTTGTAATGCAAGTTAAGGTAGATGTTAATTCAATAAATTTATTAAATTTTCCATAATTGCTGTTATTTGCCGGCTACCTGTTCTTCACTTCTTAGAAAACATCCTTACTAAAGGAGTACTTGGAAACTAAATTCATTAAGACAGCTTGGCATCTACAGAAAGAAGTATTAGGACTTCTTTCACATGTCTTTTATAACTTACTGGTTTGAAAGGTGAAGGTTTTCTGGGGGGGTTGGTTTGCTTTTGCTTTTTTGCTTTGGTTTCACTTGAGAGATGGTATAGTGATACTCTTATATGTTGATAAATACAATTAACTTTGCATAGTGCAGTGCAGGATCCTATGCAGTTAATTTATGATGACTTTACATTAAGATTCCTTTTGTGTGCTTGCATTGTCCTGTTTCTTGAAATCTATCTTTATGTTGTCCGTCTTTTGAGGAGATTGAATAATGGAGCAGAATTTCACCCATGTGCAGAATTATTCATGTCTGGGAAAAAGATTACTTTCAGAATATTTTCTAGGAAAAGAAAAACAGGTCAGGAATAGTACTTTCTTTATTTATTTACTTTTAGCGTTTTCTTAAAGGGCAGATTTATAAGGCTCCATGTTAATGTCAGCTGTCAGAGACTGGGGAATGAATTTTCATACTCAGGTTTCATTCCTATGACTAGTAAATCTGATTTCATGTAACCTCTCCTTCTGTGTTAAATTATTTATACCCTGATTTGTTAGCAGTGATATTTGTTTATACATGAATATGCATATACATGTATATATATGTACTATTTATATATAGACTAAATAGAGTAAACTCTAACTATATAGACTATATACTCAAAAAAGAATCTTAAGAATGATTAAATAGTAATTTTTTTAAAATGAATTTTTCTTCCATGTTTTCTATTGCATGTTAGGAAAATAGTTTCCAGCATTGTTTTTATCTTTATAGTTAAGGATAACCTTTGTTGAAAGGGTTTGTTGAAGATTCCTGTGAAATCCTGGAAGATTAAATCCTAGAAGTATTTCAAAGACACTTTCAAGTCCAGAAACTTTCAACAGAAACCTTTTGAATGTAATCAATTGAAAAAGCAGGAATTCTGGTGATATTTTTGGAACAAAATCCAAAGTTTGCAATTTCATTGGTAACATAGGATTTAGAATTGGATTTTACTGCTCCCATTCCCAGACAGGATAGCAAGCTTGAACAAATAGTCAAAATCCATTTATGTGTAAAGTAAAAACATATCTCATTCTGATTTTCCCCTTTGGATTTGCTATAAAAGATTGTTTCTCTGATGTAGAAAAAATCCTTTTCCGTTTTAGAGAGCCATTGTGCATCCATTTTGGTTGTGAATTTGGCTAAATTACGCTAAAGCAGTCTTTTTTTTTGATAAGACTGCTAATCTTTAAACAACAAATATACATAATGTCTAATTAAGCTAAAACCTGGGAGGGCTTTCCGTGCTGTACCATATTCAGGTGTTCAAAGTGGGACATGCTTCAGTCCAAGAGTGGCAGAAGTGGTGAAATACTGGCTAACAGAGGAGCAGTGGAGGCAGCAGGAGGAGGAAAGACCAGGTTGGGGAAAAATATTGGTGAAGCATGTCAAGACACGGTACTGCAATGAGGCATATGTCGTATTTGCGTCGCTCAGCTTGCCAGAATGTGGAAGCATGCATCTGGAGACACTGAGATTGAAGTCACTGGTGATGATCCTGAATTCTGAAGTGAGAAAAATGGATGAGATAGGGAAGTACAAAATGCAGGATTATGCCCTTCGGGACAAAAAACTAGAGCTTTGTAGTTTAAATGTTTAGGTGAAGGTAACAATAGTGTGTTAGAGAATTGCTGTTAGTCACCAATAAAATGTGGCTCTAGAAAATCTGGTATTAGCATGTATCAGGAGAGAGATTTCTGTTACAGAAATTGGGGAATATTTTTATGGACTGAGATCTCATATGAAATACAGTCGTCCAGGTTCCAGAAAGATGAATTCCAGACAGATAGCAGAGATGAAGAGGAAGGTTAGGGGATGATCAGGAAAATAAAATAACCTTCTTATGATGCTAAAAAGGCTCAAATCTATCATTGCATTGTGGTTTCATTTGCAGGAATCATTGCAGCCAATTCATTTTGCATATCACTGTTGTGAATTGGTGACATTCTTGCTTTCAGCTGTGATATACTGGCTAAGGAATAGTAATTTCCAATTCAAAGGTGAACAAGTTTTTAAACAACTTTGATTGCTTACATGAGGTAATCTGACTGGACTCTAAAATACTTAAAAAAAAAAATCTTGTTTTTACCAAGGTAGAATTGTCAGTCTGTGCTTACCATCTTGTAGCTTAAATGTTATTTGACAATTTAGTATTATTTAGATGTCATACTCTGGTGTTTCAACAATTTAAGTTTGTTTTGTGCACAAAAATATGTAGAGGTTTCTTTCTCCTATCCCCTTTAAAAAACAGAATCTGTTTGTCTTTACATGAGACTTTAGTTCATGCTTTTCTCACATTTGCTTTTTTGAGGAAACAAAATAAAGGAAAGGTTTCATTCTGAAAAAAAATTAATTGAAATGTCCTTTTTTTTCCCCCTCTGCTGAACTTTTGCTTCAAGCTTTTGAATATGGGAAACTTTTCACAGGCTACCTGAGTAGGAGTACACTGTACTTTCTAGGGGCATTGATGAGATTTTTTTGCATAATCTTAATAATAATGCTAGCAGAAGTTGGTCTGGAGGGTATCTGCTCTGTAGATGCTGCACATCATATTGCAGGTTTCCTTCCAGCCTTCTATTATAAATTATAATAGCAGTTCTTTATTGTTTATCAGAAATCTTGCAAACCCTTCACAAGTTTCAGTGGGACAACTATCATTATGGGACTGTGGATATTTCGTTGGGAATTTTTGGAAGAGATCTTGCCCTTAAAGATCTTTCCAGAAATTGCTCAAGTTTCCTGCTGTCCTGATTCTACACTCCATTAAATGATTTACTTCTTTGTGCCTTTGTGGCACTCTGCTCCTCTGACTTGTTGTGTGAAAACACTTTTCAAATGTTTTAACAAAACGTTGTTTTCTTGTAGCTAAATAATTCCCTCACTTCCCCACTGATTGATTCTGTTTCTTCATTATGATATATAATAATAGTTTTATTTCTCCAGCATATTTTTCCTTTTAGCAGACAGTACATAGAATCAAGTATATTAAAAAAAGCCTCTGTAGGACTTATGTTGCCTTTTGCACAACCTGGAAATGAAACTCGAGATAATTTTAGTAAGGAGGTAATATAAAAGGGGATCTTTTTTTGGAGGCCTTCAGAGGCAGTTATGGAAAGATGTCCACAAAAGCCCATCCCCTCAGGGGTGAGTACATTTTTATAGGTTTTAGGCAATTAGCATAATTCATAAAAAGCGCCAATTAGGAGGACAAGTGATGATGCAATCCCCCCCAGGTCAAGCACATTCTCTGGAGTCCTCCTCTTGGCACCAGCTGTACTTTGTCCATGAGAATGGATCTCCAAGAGTTGTTCTCGGCCTTGGTTCCCGGGAATAACCATGATAGCACTGGGACCTTATGCCCCCCTGAGGCTTGGAGCTCTGGAATTTGTTTTGTCTTTCTGCTTAGGGAAAGGCCATGGAAAATTACTGGGAAAACTAGCTACTAATACAAGAGGTGACAGAGTTACAAATATATATGTGATTATTACATTGAACATATAAGAGAAAGGACTGCAGAACAGAAGTGGTATCACTTAGAGGGTCTTGGAAATTAGTTAAGAGATGCATGGGTTCAAAACTTTGTCATGAAGAGCCAGAGTTGGCCTGTGTTCATCTCAGTTAAAGACACTTTATTCATTTTGTCGCCCTGTCTTGGCTGTCTCTTGAACTCTTGGTTTTTGGAGGTTCCATGGCTCTTTCTCCAAAAGTAGTCTTTGAGAGTTATTTCACTGCTGATTCTTTTCCTGAAAGCATCCCTTACATATTTGACATTTCTGTGATAGGATTGTTTTCATGTCTGACTTTCCATAGCTTGTTTAGTGTTAAGACTGTGAGGGAAAGCAGCACTTACCAGTTTTGCTTTATCTTGCTCATGTGGATGCTATTCTGTCCTGAGGAGCTTTGTCCCAGATGGAATATAATTGTGGTAAACTAGTAAACCTATAGCTTCCAGATGAATAAAAAATAAATGCAAGATCAGATCTTGACATATCTCTGACTTGCTGCTAGATGATCTGGCAGACTGGATTCAGTAAAAATATTTGGCAAGGTAATTTCTGTTAGAGAGCTAGACAGCCTGCAACTGAAACTTGTCTGATTTCATTCCTGCATAACTTTTTAGTTTTAATTTACAATTTAACATCTATTAATATCACTGTATTTATGAAAAGAATGAAATTTTAATTTTTATTTCCTTAGTTCCAATCTCATGTGTTCTGCAGTATTGTTTGGGTCTCATTACTCGCCTTAAACTTTTCAAACACTTAAAATATGAGTTGAAGGACTATCATTCCTGTAATTATTGAATCAGAGTGAAATACCTTATCCAGTTCTCCCTAAAATACATAAAAAGTATTACTGCAAAGGTGACATAAGTAAGGAGTTACCAGTTTGGAATCTGAAACAGTCCTTTCAGTCTTTTGACAGGAGCCTCTCATGATCTAAGTAGCCTTTCCTTGTCTGGAATTCCTATCACGAACCAGCACAATCTCTGGAACCTGTTTTGGAATTCTGTTTCCAGCATAAAGAAGGAAATATTTTTGCATTGTTTAAGACAGCCAGAACAATTGCACTTTTGTTTCAGTAGGAGCACAGTCTGCTTTTTGGTTGAGGTGCTTCGTATTAAAAAATTTCTTAAAGAGCTCAGAATATCCCTGAATATCATCTTGCTCACATATGCAGGGAAATAAGCAAGAGGGTTGCATTGTCTTGCCTTGCACAGCTCAGAAGCCAGAGCCAGTGGGAAAGCCCTGAGTTCAAGAAGGGCCCAGAGGACTGAAGGTTTGGCTTGAGGACATGTCATGGGGTGAAGCAGACCTGTAACTTTTCCTGGTACTCAAGTTCCTTATCAAACCAGCTGATGCTTCCTGTTGTCTAGGAGATTATGGAGCCTGGCCTCTTGAGAGAGAGAGGACTTCACTCTCAGCTTTTATATTTGGGAAGTTTTAGGGGTGAATTTTTAATTTGAGGGATTAAAAGTATCTGGGAAGCTTATTCACTCTCATGAAAAATGCAGCAGTTTTCAGACAAAAGGCTGTAACCTGGTTTCTGGAAGAATGTGGGCAGGAGAGATACAAGAGACAAAATGGCACATTTTATGGGGAAAATGCTGTGTTGTATTTAAAATAAGCAATATATGTTTAGTGTATTATTTTAACCTTCTCTGTTTGCCATGTTCTTATGAATAAATGAAAAGTAATGCCTAAGCTGTTTTATGTCACTCTGTCTGTGAGCTGGCTGTAGATTCTAGAAGATAAGTTTGTAGTTGAGCTGATTCCAGCTGGATCTGCTGCTGTAGGAATGTCTCATAATCAAGTAGGTGACAAAACCAGGTGCTCTAGTTTCAGAACAGGGTGAATCATAAGAATCTCCTATGTGAGAAGTGTCTCACTCAAAAGATGAGTAATTGAGAGAGACCAAGGTTACAGCTCATCCCTACAAGCCATAACAGGCTCTCTAGCTCAGCTGGAGAGAGGTTTTACATACAGGCACCTCCTTTATTTTGAATGGGCTACAAACATAAATGTGCTTTTTGAGTCACACATTCATTGCTGTGTCAACTATTTTTAATTACTGAATCCTACTAGTAAAAAAAAATTAAACAGAAAAACAGTTAATGTAAAAATTCTATTTTTACCATATATAAAATTAATGGATATTTACTGATGATTCTTTTAAGGAATTCTACACATTTTTTTCATGAAGCAGTTCAACACATTGGCTTGACTTAAAAAAAACCCTACTATGGCCTTCTAATTAACTTTCTATTACACTGTTACGGTACAATAAAATTTGAATGGTATTGAAGACAGAAATTTCAAAAGTTAAAAGATTCCAAGATTGATAGCTTTGTAAACTGGTTTTAAGTATTTTGAGTTCATAACTATCATTATGTTGCTAAATACCATTGACTCTGGAATGACTGACTTCCTTTTGCAGTAATTCAAAAGTATTATGATAGTTACAGTTTTGTAGTGAGCATAAAAATCAGTGAGGTAAATTCAGTGAGGTAAGGTTAGTGTTGGAAGTTTTATTAACAAAAACTGTAAGTCTTAGTGCATGAAAACACAGTTCACATGTGTTTTCCAATATTTGCTGGAACTAAACAATATTAAATTCTGAATTCTGGACTAGTTGCTTTAAACCACTTAATTTTAGTGTTAAGAATAGGCAAAGATATAAATTAGAATAAACCAGCTGGTAGGCTACCTTGATAAGGTACACTGATCAAAATTCCTTGTGACATACGATGTTCCACAAGGACAAACTTCCTACTGCCTGAGAGAACTATTAATACCCTGTTTACGGTCTTTGGTTCAGCTGAAACCTTTTCTAGTGTAGTTTGACCCATCAGTTTGCCAATTTTCTCTTTTAATGACCAGCATATTCTGGACTGGTGGATAAAAAAATGAAAGGAAAACAAAGATAGATGAGTAGAGCTGCCAAAGCTGTTGAGGGTGGAGGCTGGGAAGTTTATGAAAATTGCAAGTGTCATCTTCAAGGACTGAGTAGAGTAGATTTTGAGGTGTTACCACACTGGTGCTTCTCCTGCCCTTTTACTGAAGGACTGAAAGAGCTCGTGAGAGGGATTCTGTCAGGTAATGACAGGAGTTTGTTCTCCTGATGTGAGCAGCCAACACTGGCTTGTGTTTGCAAAATGTCTCCTGTTGCTCACCATCTGTTTCCCTGGACTACAAAGTACTCACCTGCTGTAAACACCTCCCCTTGCATCAGTTCTTAAATGCTGAAGTTGTGGAAATAAAACATTTAAATATATAATGCTTTAAAGAATATAAAGCCTATAAACTATCAGCTGAATTGAAATGTGAACTAGAGCAACCATAATTCTTAGAGCAGTAGAGGAATGAGAATGTTATTTGAGATAATGCTCAAAAGTGGAATTTTCCTCTGTGAAGTGAAAAAGCTAGCTAGCTCACTAGAGTTTCAGTTTGGAACAGTGTAAAGGATATTAACTGTGCAGAATTCAGGTGTCTGCAGCTTCAAAATGTTCTGAATTTTACATACATCACATGTTTTTGATAGAAATGGATGTATGGCTTGCCAAGTACTGCTATTGCTTTGAAAAAGATAATTATTATCACATCGGACAAAAAAATGATGGACAAATATGATGAGGAGATAGTTTTCATTATATTTTCTTATTTTAGAATAGGGGTTTTTTGGGCTTTTTTTTTTTTTTTTTTTTTTTTGTGGCTCTGGAGAGTACAGTTGGGACACATGATCGCCTTTCTATACTTGTAGTTCAGTTCTCATATTTGCAAAAGGACCCATGTGAGAATATGCTGTCTGTAATAATTCAGTACTTCTGTGTGGAAAATTGGAGTGACAGCTCTTTTATTCTTGGTTGAAATTGGTTTTCACAGTAACAGTTCAGAATTTCCCCAGATATATGTGGATGCATGAACACAGGCACTAAGATCTTTAATAGAAATGTGGGGCTTTTTATTAACAGAAGTTTTTCCTCAAAAGATGGCTGCCTAATATACTAAGAGAGCAAATAATAGCCCAGAAAATGTCTACAGGCCTGTGGAGCATGTAGTGATCATGAGGAAGGGAGAGAATGATGGTACAGAAGGGGAGGAGCTGGACTCTGGTGCACAGCGGTGAATACTGGCTGCAGTGTGTGCTGCAACAGGGGTGGCTCAGGAGAGCGATTAGCAGTGGGTCACAGTTTTTTCTCATTACCCCAGCTGTGGTACTACAGTGCACTTAAGTAGGACCTTCAGGTTTAGTTTAAAAAAATACAGTCAAACATTGGCTTTAAATGTATCTATTTATGATGGTAAAGTAAATAATTCATAATGGTGAAACACAGTAGTGCTGCTTCACGTTTTTCTTCCCAGTGGAGCTCCTTAGCACTAAACCACTTCCATAAATGATATGTGTAATATGGCATCTAAGTTAAACCGTTAACAGTAAGGAACTTCAAGGAATAGACATCATGACTGAAGCTGGTCATGAGTGGCATGTGATGATATGAAGATTAATAAAGTTTGACTTTGAATTTGGCAATTTTTGCCAGTTACATGAACTCTTTTTCTTCAAAAGTATAACTCAATTCTAGTTTTTACAGTGTGTTGTATATTTCCAGAGCAAATGACAGACTTTATTGTATTAAATAGTAGAAATCAGTAGCTGCTGAGGAAAAAGAAGTTAGACAAAACTAAAAAGCAATTTACTTGGAGAGAGGTCTTTGAAATACTTTGTGTTAGCTATCAGATCTGCTTTTTGCTTTATTTTTCTTGAAAATTATGGTGTTCTTCAGGCTGCCAAGTTTTACTAGTAGATATACTGCCAGAGCTTGGGGAAAATAAGTGAAGGACTCTTAAAATTAGATAGTGTTAAGTGAAAAGCCAAAGAGAGGGGTTTTGTGTGCGGGAAATCCTTAACCTTTCAAATATAAATATATATACATATATATACATACATATATATACATACATATACATACATGTATATATATATATATATATATGTAACTGTTGCTGTAAAATGACCTGAATTTAATTTCCTTTCAAATCATATTTAAAATGCCTTAGATGGAAAAGGAGTAGTAACAAAATGGCAGAGATTCCTTATGGTGTGCTGGCATGCTTCATCTAGAGTACTTCATTGTTGTGTTACTTTTGGGAGATGTGATTTCACAGTATCATTATCAGGGAAGAGACAATTTCTTATTTTGTCAAATTCACCCTGACCAAAAATGAAGTAGTATATTTTGCTTCTGGTCATCCACAAGATGAGGAACTGATTTAACAGCATTTTGGTTTTCTACTAGCTGGAGGTTCTTATTTTACTTATGCAATGATGTCATACACGCTTAGTGCTGAGCAGATAGTGAAAGGTGGCCTGCAGTTCAGGCTGAGGTAGTTTTGTTTCCTATTATGAGAAATGTAAAAATCTTCATTTGTGATTGCTAGAGGCAGAAAGACGACTTTAGGGAAGGAGAAAATGACTGACATAACTGATGTTCTCCTAAACCTCCACATTGCATTTCTGCGAATAGAAAATCAATCTGCACACCCAGAACCACACACAGGATGAGTTGTCTGTTCCTTCTTCCAGGCTGGCACTGGCTCTGAGCTCTGCCTCCACTTTCAGAATGGCTCCTTGCTGTGAATGTTATTTTGGGGATGATATTCTTATTCCATTGAAATACTGTATTGTGTAGGTGGATTTTTGAATTAAAGTACTCTGCTGTATCAGTCTCAAGATGAGGAGGTTTTTTTTTGCCACCTAAGGCTCTGGCGGACCTACTGTGCTCTTTCCTTCCCAACTCTTATACTGTCCTTATGTGAAATGGGGTTGATGGGATTGAGATTCTTTGGCTGTTTCTCAATGTAATTGAAGTTTCACTTTGGTTATGCTTTAACGACTTTATTTGAAGCTAAAGCAGGATTTGAGCCTGAGAAGCTGGAGTAGACAGGAGCTCTGCTCCTGTTTCCCATACAGGTTGTCACTCCAGGCATTCAGAGCCATTTGCTCATCCTCTCCACACTCCTTGTGCTCCCAAATTTTATTGCTTAAAATCCCCATCATTCCTGAGTTGAATCTAGAGAGCCATGCTGACTGAGTGTGTGTGAAGAAATTTGTGAAGAAGGAATTGTCTGCTCAGCCCCTGGGGTGGGGACTGGATGAACAGAGAGGAAAAGATTGACTCCGACACTGCAAGCTTCAGCCAAGCAGGACAGAACTGCATCAGACTTGTGGAAGCTGCTGTGTTATCCCAGCTACGGAGGAATGGTGTCAGTGCTTTGTTTATCTGGGGATCTAACCACCTGCAGCTCCCTTGACTTGAAGCTTCTGCCTCGTGTCAGCTGGAAAATGAACCTGGTAGTGCCTGACAGGGAGAGCTTAGGAGAGCCTGCTCCAAGGTCCTGATGAGCTCCTCAGCTGCAGCTTAAAAGCCCAACAGAGATTTCTGTTATTTGACTTCAAGGTTTGCTTTCAGACGTGAAGCAAATAAGTGATTAAGTATAAAGAAGATGTGGTAATGAGATTCAGATGAGGTCTTTTATGTTCATTAAAAGAGGTCTGCAAGCTTGCTACTACTGTTATTTCTTGTTTTCTAATTGAAAAAGTAATCTTTGAATCCCTCACTGCATGCTGCTTACAAACTGAGAGGTTCTATTACTGTAATATTGTAAAAAAGTCTCACAAATAAAATAAATGCAGTTGAATATAAATCTTTTTTCCAGTGTATAGAAAGGCAATGAGCCATTTTAAAAGTAGGAAGAACATGTATTTTGAGATCCAATAGATCATCTAAATTGGTCCTAAACCAGGTTTTAAAGTGGCATTGAAATACTTTTGCTTTGAATAAATTTAGTGTTACAAAACTCAGAATATACATGAATAAAGGTTTGCTGATTGTTTTGCACTTTGATAATATTCCAATTAAGTAGGGAACAAATTGATTTATAGAGAAGACCCTTTCTGACTCTTCCATCTGCAGAACTTAAAAATTCTATGCCTCGATTAATGCCCTTTCAGTTTCTTCCATCTAGCTTTTTATTATGAATTAACCTTATGCATGTCTAGGAAATATAAATTTTAAACTCTTGTTCATTATTTTCTAAAATTTGTATGTTTGAAATTTGGATTAGTAAATATAATATTTCTCACTTGCCAGACTGCCTGTCTCTTGTAGATGGAGTATTATTCTAAATTGCCACGTCATACATTTTCAATCCAAACCTTGACTTCTCAGTGGTGAACCTTGCAGCCAAGGAAAGCCTATAAGTCCACTTAATACAAACACCTCATGGTTCAGAGGTGCAGAAAAAGCCTCTTTTCAGGGAAACCTGTCTCTGTAACAATAAATGATTGCACTCCCTTTACCTTAATTGTGTACTTTCTATGATGCTTATTACCACTGACTGAATTTCGTGGGTACATGTTTTCTTGTATTATTTTATTTACAAGTAAGCTTTCAACAATATAAAGCTCACAGTGAAAAAAAAGTCTTGGTTTTCAAAAACTTCATATATGATGAAATCCATTCTTTACTCCCAACTATTCTCCACCTCCCAGTATTATATGTTGATAGCTGCTCAGCAATTCATTTGTAGCTGCATTTCTGAACCAGAACATGTAAACAGTGGAAGTGCTCCTGAAGGCACCAATACATGTCATATCACATGTGATTCTTGTAGTAATGATGGTTAAAGACAAACATATTCTCCTTCCTTAATGAATTGCGATCTCTGTTATTTTATTACTGTTTGAATTGCATTAAGAGAATAACAAATTTGCATACTTGAATATTTACACAGCAAGAAATGAGAAAATCAAGGGTGTCTACACATTCTGGGCTGTTGGAATTCTTTTGGATTTTGTTTCTTCTTTTTAGTATTTTTTTTTAAACCCACCAGTTATATATGCAAAGTATTTTGCTTAGGAGAATCCTTGAATATCCCTTATTTTGTTTGATGGGGATTTGTGCTTACTACAGAGAAGTAGTCAGACCCATTTGTTAAGAGACTTGTGAAATAAACACAACTGGAGAAAACTGTAACAAGTAAAACAATGTCTTAGAGTTCAGTTTGGAAAATTACATAGGAGAGAAATAAAACATTTCTTAAGTGTGAATAAGAGAGTATTAGAAAAAATATGCTAATGATCTATACTGAACCCTATATATGTTTGATTTACTTACTGTAGGTTGATGCCTTGCGGTTACGATTGGAAGAAAAAGAAACCTTTCTGAATAAAAAAACAAAACAACTTCAAGACCTCACAGAAGAGAAAGGAACCCTTGCTGGAGAAATTCGAGATATGAAAGACATGTTGGAAGTAAAAGAAAGAAAAATTAATGTCCTTCAGAAAAAGGTAAGATCACTGATGATATGTTATACAGCTTTTGAGGCACATTTGAAGGAAATGCTTTTTTTTCTTAAAGTGTATTACTTCTAGTATATTAAAAAAATGCAGAGGGTCTGTAATGGTAAAATTCTCTAATATAAAATGTCTTACTGTTATCCATGGGTACATTTTAATGGTATCATATCATATATATTATATCAGAAAAAAATTAGATGCTGCAGTTGTCACAAAATCATTGAGTTAAGGAAAGTACTAAAAATCCTGATAAAACTTCTCATCCCTCAACATAAGGATTCCAGTATCCTTATGAACACTAATTACTACTCTTTCCAAATAATATAAATAAAATGTTTGGTCCTGATAAAGGATTGGGATACTGTGTTTTTAACCTCAAGGACTTTCTTGGGGGAGAAGAGGGGAATGGAGGAAGAACCTAAATTAAAACAGTTATCTGCTTTCCCTGTGGTATCAAAACATTAAGAAGGGAGGTTCCCTTCTAATTTTCCACAAATTTAATGAACTGCATTTACTCTCTTTGGAAGTTGGATTCAATCATTACAGTTCCCACCTGGGGGAGTGGGGAGGGAATTTCCTGTAGAAGCAGCTCTGCAAGTGTTCTGCATATAGTAGTAGAGTGTTCATTTCCATATCCTTTTTCTCACACTCACAAAAATATTTATGCTACCTGGTGTATACTGTTTGTTTCCTGGGTGTCACTGTTTACCATGTGGAGATGCACTTGTGAGCCTACAGAGAAATGGAGGGAGAGTTCCTGGCATCACCTATATTTTACTATTCTCCCCTCCTTTTACAGCTGCTCAAAGAATGTCTACTCCTTCTTACTGTACTATTATGTAGGTAGTTCATGTTACTGTGGTTTTCCTACAGGATTCATACAGGGTTCACATGGTTTAGTTGTGCTTCTGTCTGCAGTTGCTTAAGCACCAAATTTAAAAAGCCAAGTTCTTATTTTCCAGAAACTGAGAGGGCTGCTTTCTCAGGCATGGGAAATAAGGCCTATCAAAGCTGGAATATAAGTACTCATCCACTTTAATCCTATTTCTGAATATTTGCCTTGTTGACAACGCTGATCATGTAAAAGAAAGCAAACTTCAAGGCTTTTATCCTGAATGCTAACTAGTTTTAGACATTTCTTGCGCATTCTGAAGAATAGAATGCATCTTTTCTTATTGTTTGCGTTCTAAAAAAAAAACCAAACCCAAACCCCTGAGCAAACCAACAATTCACAGTTTCTCTTGTACTTAGATCTTGAGGAAATGGGTCAGTAAGAGAAAAGTGTATTCACTGGTGAAAATTTTGTGATGAGTAACTATCACAGAGCTATCAGTACTATCTGTCCTGGCTTTGTCCTCAGAAATATGCAGCCTAGGACTTTTCCCGTTTTAATAAATCATGGCCATTTTATTAGGATGTGCAGATGACCTTGCCTCTTTTGCACTTGCTTCTTAATGGACATAATCATTCTCAAACTGTACTCTCTCTCTTCACTAGATCATAGAGTAAAATATGCCATAGCCTCATGAGCTCTAGTATACAAAGAGATAAATTCTGCTAACAGCTGGCTGGAAAATTGGAGCTAGTACCACACTGTTTTTTTAAAAACTGGAAGTAGCACTTCCAGTGGCATTTTCTATTTTGGAGGTTTTTATTTCCTTTCATTAGGGGACTTGTGAAGCTCAGTTTTTCCGCTATGGGCTAAATACTGGGTTTACTTAGAGAAGAATGAATTTTGATTATTACTTTAAAAAAAAGCAAAAANAAACTAAAAAGCAATTTACTTGGAGAGAGGTCTTTGAAATACTTTGTGTTAGCTATCAGATCTGCTTTTTGCTTTATTTTTCTTGAAAATTATGGTGTTCTTCAGGCTGCCAAGTTTTACTAGTAGATATACTGCCAGAGCTTGGGGAAAATAAGTGAAGGACTCTTAAAATTAGATAGTGTTAAGTGAAAAGCCAAAGAGAGGGGTTTTGTGTGCGGGAAATCCTTAACCTTTCAAATATAAATATATATACATATATATNTGAGCAAACCAACAATTCACAGTTTCTCTTGTACTTAGATCTTGAGGAAATGGGTCAGTAAGAGAAAAGTGTATTCACTGGTGAAAATTTTGTGATGAGTAACTATCACAGAGCTATCAGTACTATCTGTCCTGGCTTTGTCCTCAGAAATATGCAGCCTAGGACTTTTCCCGTTTTAATAAATCATGGCCATTTTATTAGGATGTGCAGATGACCTTGCCTCTTTTGCACTTGCTTCTTAATGGACATAATCATTCTCAAACTGTACTCTCTCTCTTCACTAGATCATAGAGTAAAATATGCCATAGCCTCATGAGCTCTAGTATACAAAGAGATAAATTCTGCTAACAGCTGGCTGGAAAATTGGAGCTAGTACCACACTGTTTTTTTAAAAACTGGAAGTAGCACTTCCAGTGGCATTTTCTATTTTGGAGGTTTTTATTTCCTTTCATTAGGGGACTTGTGAAGCTCAGTTTTTCCGCTATGGGCTAAATACTGGGTTTACTTAGAGAAGAATGAATTTTGATTATTACTTTAAAAAAAAGCAAAAAATATTATGTTTGCAGCACATAAGTTATGTGTAGATTTGCTTCTCTGAAGCGTTTTTAATAACCACATTCTTTTAATGTGTAGATGTTAGCATACCCAAAAATACTAATGCCAGATTGTCATAATACCATTATCTTGTTTCTAGGAGAAGAATATTGTATTTGGAAAATACATTTTTAAAATTACCCTTAGGTCGCATTTTCAGATTCGGATCTTTATTTTACTTGTGTTTCTCTTCCAATATTCATTCACAGATCATTTGACTAAAGAGAAATTTGATTGAAATATTGTCCTGCTCTGCTCACCTCTCATTTAAGTAAATCTAGGGTATGATGCTATAAATGATAATTTCAGTGTTTACTTTTCATGTGCCTGGTGTACAATTCTGAAGTAGAAAATGCTGTGTCCCCAGTGCAAACCCAGGCTTTTACATTCATCTGGAAAAAAACCACAACCAATCTACTTGTCTGCTTAACCCAAGTGTTCAGCTCCATTTTGGCAGTGGTTATAGATCATGACTTCTCATGTTTAGTGTCCTTGAGCATTCCAGTGTTCTTGGCAGCAGATGAAATCTCATCTCTGGGTGACAATACTTGCATGCAGAAGGGAAGGTGTTCTGTATCTATTTTGTTTGTCAAGAAGCTTTCCTGGAATTAGTGCCTCTCAGTTCTAGATAACTTTACTCTTACCAGATGAAGTTGTGTCCCAGGGCATTCATACCCTGTACAGTCCATGTGTTAAGCCAAAGGCAAAAGGAGCACAGCACCTTTTGGGGCACAAGCAGATTGTTTGTTTGGTTGTGTGTTAATTCAGAAGTATGTTGGCCTATGTATTGTACTAATTCCTAGCATTGTAGTATTGTAAGTGTAGGATTTTTGAACAGGCCCTTTTCAGGGCTTTTCAGACCGTGTAGTAGTGGATGCTGTGCTTTAAGAAAAAGATTGTCCAAATACCCTGTTCCCTTTCCAGTTTTGACAACATGCCTTTCCAATTGCAAGCATAACTAAGAATAAATTTTGATAGAAAAGTATTTAATCTATCCTAATCACAGTAATTTTATCCTTTCTTTTAATCAAATTATTATTTTATCTTTTACTCCTTTCTGAATTGCACATGACTTCTGCTTTCCTCCAGTTTTTGCTCATCATTTTAACTTTTGATCACATCTTCTAGTATTGCTTTCAGTTTGGGATGGCAGCCAGACATGTTTGTGTTGAGCATTTAGAAACTTGTTCTCATTGTGCACATATATGTGGGGAATTCAAAGAGTGGAAAGCAGGATGGAGCATTTCCTATGACAGGAGGTAGAACAATGACTGGGAATTGTGGATTGCCCTGTGTTTACATACCCTCCCTTGTCCAGGACTCCTCTCACTCTACTTACTCTCCTGAAAACCCTTCTGAAAATGAAGGAAGTGCTTCTAGTTCTTCTTTGCAGGTTCTGTCTAGACATCAGATTCTTCTGACTGTAATATTATAAAGCTTGCCTCCATTTTCTTCTTTCTACTCAGGACCAAATTTTATACCCTTGTATTTTTGTTTACTTTTGATTTGAGACCTGTGAATAATCAGTTGTGTTCCTGCCTTCAGTTGTTGATGCAAGATAGATGGCTACGCCTCTCTCCATTCAGCCTGAAGTACCTCATTCTGCCTAAAATAACATTTGTTTAATGGTTGTATTCAAGTAACTGTAGAAGGAAGAATTTGTGTATAGTGCCTAAAAATACTTCAGTCAGTAATAACCTGAAAGTGAGTAGTAGGAAGGAATATGTAACTTGAAAATACGCAATTTCTAATCTGTATTCCTTCTCTTATATACATTATCTGCTGTATGAAAAAAAAAGTACAAAGGAAACAAAACCAGACTCTGAAAAACTCCTTTTGAGAACTGGAGCAGTTCCTTCTCTTTTCTGGATAGCTATCACACCAGGCAGGAGGGCAAGACAGGTTCTGTAGAGCGCTCCCTACCAAAGGTGTGGAAGAATCAAACCCAAAACATCTATGATGAGGCCCATGGGATGCCACAGGAATGAACACACAGTAACACGATGCAGAAAAATTTATGGGCTAGATAAGGATCTGATGGTTCATTGTCCTTTCATGCAGAGATTTGGGTGTAATTTTTTACCAGATCGAAAAACTGCTGCACTATTGAGTATAATTTGCAGGCTTAAGGGAGGCCCAGCACTGAAGCAGCGTGTGTTTAGAGGATTTGAATCAAGGTAGATTGGCATGGAGTAATAATAAACTTATGTCAATGTCAGAGGTGCAATATTACTTAATATTTCTTTCTTTTAGAACCTTTGGCACCACTTTTCCATTTTAGTGCCAGTAAAGTTGGGTATGCTGTTTTAATAGCCTTGTTTAACCTGGCAAAGCTAGTCTTACACCTCATATCTGTCAGTTTAGCATGCAGAGGGGCAGACCTCAGAAATCTATGTATTTCTTACCAGAACGTTCCAGTTCTATGAATGTGGCCGAGTTGTAGGCTGGAGGGCAAAAGTGCTGAGCTGGATGATGTCCCTTTTTGCTCCCAAATTTGCCTTTTGTACAGCAGTTAGAAGTGGAGTGTTTTGTCCTCTAGGAATCTACAGACACTTAAAAACTCCAATAATATACTCTGAAGTAGGAGTCTCAGTGATGAAAACAGTAGCTGTTGAGACGAGAACAATGTACAGGGTGTAGACCTGGATCATATTAGGACAACAGCTTGTGGAAATTCTTTTGTGGGGACTATCATAAAAGAACACTGGCTAAAAGGGGGCTAATATAATATTCTACCTTGACTTGCTACATAACTTTTAATGTAAAATGTTACAGTTTCCATCTTTAATAGTTTAAGCTTTGTGATTGATGAAGTGCTACATGACTGAGGGCCTTAACCTACCAGCTAATTAGCTGTTGTAGGAAATGTCATAAAGTCTTAGTTCTCATGTAATAATTGTAATCTCTACCTGGAGTGGCTGGACTATGCACTTTAGGTGATATTGTCCAGTTTGTGTTAAACTGTGTTGCACAATTAACTGGATGCATTGCTGATGGCTGTCTCCTAAAAAAAGAGGAAATGTACATGTGGCCAGGTTAGAAGTGATTGGTGTAAACAAAGGAGTAATACTCTTGGGCTTAGAAATTTGCATCAGTATTATTGCTTAATGTAGAACATGCAAGCATGTTGCTGATAGAAGAAGCTATTGGATTTTTTTTTTCTCATGGTTTAATTGGCTGGAAGCATGTTTTCATATTCCTGGGAAGGGATCAGGGCATGACAAAGGACATTTTTTATTTCCTGTGTCAAATTCTATCAGAACGCTGTTATGTGAGCTGGTGTTTTGCAGTCACAAATCAGAGATCTATTTTATTTCTGGAGTCAGATGACAAATTCTGAACGAGTTTTTCTGCAAATCAGATCAATGTTCTGACTGTAGATTTCAGGTGTTAAAAAAATAGGAAGTCTTTCTGGTGAAGCATGAAAGTTTTGATATTACAAAACTGCTATGGTGACTATAAACTTTTGTATTATTTAAGAATTTAATCTTTAATAGTATATGTTCATTTTAAGAGTAGAGTGCTCAGTGTACTGAGTATTAGAAAATTGTACTTTGTTAGCTACTTAGGCTTGTAGCTTTGCCAAATCATGGTATGTTTTTCAGAACTGTCTGAAAGTGTAATTGAGCGAAATAGACAGTTGTTCATCCAGGGTGGTGGTGTTACTGATCCCAAGACATTTTCAGAAAAATACATTCCTCAAGGATTCTGCACAATCAAATGAAACTTTGTGACCGTTTGGTAAACACAAATCCCCCTTAAGCTTAACCAGAACAGCTGTTGGGATGCTCTCAACCTGTACAAAGAGATGCTGAGAACAGTGCTATTAAGATCAGAGGCAGGGATCATTTTCATTTGTCTTTAGGTTAATTTCCCATTCTTTGTAATGCATTATGCTACTAAGCTTTTACAGTTTATAAAAGAACACTAGAAATATGTCACCTAAAATACATTCACTTTGTGAAGCCAACCTGAATATTCATCCAGCCTAAAACCATAGTTAGGAATCTAGGTAAATCCTTGCACATTGAAATGCAGGATGATTATAAAATTTTCCAGCCTTTGCTTGAATGGATTGAATTTATTGTTTCCAATGAATTTGGGACCCACGCAGAATTTTGTTGTTCTTCCATCCTCTATTCTCCATGACCTGCTTCCTACTGCTGTTCTTTTTCAAGCCTACCCTTCAAAAGGAGAGCAAATGGATTACACACATCTGCTTACTGGTCTTTTTGAAAATAAGCACTTGCCTTTGTAGGAGAAAGTCACTGAATTCCTCAAATAGTTTCATGAGATTACAAAATTTAAAAACTTTTATGTGATGCCAGTTCTGTAAACATGGTAATTTTTGAATATCAGGTGTATTGTAATTCATAGACTTTCAAGTAAGAAGAAATATTGACTGCAGTTGTCTACACTGCAAGAATAGGTTATTTGTAGATCAAGTTATGCTAGCTAGAGGATTCCTCACATGATGAAGAGAATGGGATCGTTGAACCCTCAGGTTGTTCATAGCATACGCAAGTGCTCCTAGACGCAGTTGTCATCTGCAAAGTGGGACTGAGCTTAATGAGGCACTTACATAAGAGTTTCACACTGCTGATGTGACACCAGTGCTTCTGGGGAGGAAGGAAGCTGACTTTCAGCTCTGAAATGTCAATACTAATTAACAAAGTTATCTTTGAATAAGATATTAAGTTTTATTCATGCTGAGAAAACAGCCAACTCACATACTGGGAATTTTAAGCTGTGTGAAGAGTAATATTTTCTTTTTAATAGAGTTGGGGGAAATTTTTTTTGAAGTGTGAAAGAGTTCAGTTATGTGTTGTGTGACTGGGCAAAAGGGAAGTATAAGTTTTCATATTTTGGAGGTTCAGTAGACCATAAAATAATTATTTAGGGAAATTGATGGCTACCTATATATGTGAAAAAGAATCAGGGAAAATCAGAATTGTTTAGAAGAAAAGTATTTTTCTTGTAAGAAATGAAATTTCTTTCCAAAAACTGTAATAGAAGTCTACTGATTGGAATTAAAAAATATAAGGGAGAGTTTTATAAGTGTAATAGAATAATTTTACATAGAAAGGTATCCTGCTGTCATGACTCACTTAGAATTTTTAGCTGCTGACTGAGGGTGTATTCATGTGAGTCCCTGCTCTTGGAACTGCATCTTTGAGTGGCAGCCTGGCTATTTCCCCACTTTCTCAACATGACAGATTCAGCTGGCTTTGTACCTGCCAGTAGTTTAGCATTGAATCCTCGGCAACTCATTGAAATGACACAAAATCAGATCCCCCAAGTAGCAGTGCATGAAACAAAGTATTGCACAAGCCCAAAAGGCTTGGTGGTCTTATTACATACTGATGTTTCTGTTGGAAACTCTTTCAGGGTCCATGCTCCAGGTGAGTGATTTATGGCAGGGAGGACGGAGGTTGGGCAACTTCTTACCTTCAGTGACTGACACAGACATTGATGAGGGGTATTCACAGGGATAGGCAGATCTCAAATCATATTTTATGCAATGTTCCTTAGGAAAATAAATGAATCAGCTTGTTAATTATATGTGGTAACCTCCATGAGAAGACAATTTTAAACCTTAAGTGATTCAGAAATTATACATTTCATGTATGATTTCATCTGAGAGATTAATTTTTTATAGTCTGATGTGCAAAATATTCAGCAATACAGCAAGTGACTAACTTATTAATCGGGCTAAACCATCCTTGCCTAATCTGAAATAAATACATCCCACTGCCCTTGTTCACCTACTTGCTAAGATAGGTAGTTAGACTTGATCTGCAGCTTTACTTACTATATATCCAAGTTTGTTATATCTGGAAATGAAAAAGGAACCTTTCCTACTAAATATAAAAAAGTAGGATTATGCTGTAGCAGTTGGGTTTTAGCAATTTGTAGTATATTAAAACCCTATTCTTCTGTTGGCATAGACTCAACCACCCTAATTTATACATTGCTAGGGCTCCTTGATGTTGGCAGTTGTGCTTTCCTGATGGTATTCCATTGCTGTCCCTCTGATTCAGCACTCTGGGATTAGAGACTCTAATACCTCAGTAATTTGGGTATTTAATCACGTTTGGAAAAGCATCACCCTTCACCTTTGAGCGGAGCTGTTATTGGTTTCATGAAAACATGAAGTTCAAAGACTCAGGAGTGAGAATGCAGATAAGTTTAATGTTAACAATAAATGAGAATTGTTATCTTCATACTTCTCCCTTTGTATTATTGTTACCAGATGGGGCTGGAGCTAGTGGTGCCAATTTGGTCAGATTGCTTTGATAATTTTCTTGTTGCCAAGTAGTATGTATTTCTTGGTGGGAGAATCAGCAGTGGTATGTTTGAATATGAGTAGAGTAAGTCCAACTTTAGAAGGAATCTGAATCTAATTCACTTCCTTCTAACAGACCTGACTTTAATTTTTAACGCCCAACCAGGCAAAGTGCTAAGATCAATGTAAAACAAAGAGAAGGGAGTAAAGCAATTCTTGGAAAGTAAAAAAGAAAAATGGCATAACATTGTGTAATCTTTCATATATGAAAGAAATATTTGGCTTACTTACCATTCACTTAAGAATAAATCTGCAGTAAACTTGCTAAAGGTAATTATGCCAGCAACCCCCCTTACTTATCAGGGAAAAAAATCATGCCCACTATATTTATTGCCTAAGAGATGCCTTAATTTGACAGCAGAAATCTGCATTAATGTCCTCAGAAAGGCACAGAGTCCTTTATTCCTCTGTGCTTAACCTCATGCCAAAGTGACTGTACACCATGGGAACCTCTGCACGCTGCTCTCTAGAGTCTTCTGCTGATCTTGAGGGAGAAGCTGCTAAAGGTCCCCAGGAATCTGGCAAGTCTTTATCTTAAAGCTTGTTGACAGACAGTATTGGGAGGGCGTTAAAGCATAATTTAAATTTGAGTGAAGTACCTACTGTGTCCTGTCCCAAAATCTTCATTCATTGTTAAGTCTGAGATTCTGTTGTGGCTGTTAATGGGAACCATCAATAGTTTGATTTCAATTTTTATTTAATAAAAATCCATGACTTTTGAGATTCTTTCAATGTTGGAAGGATAGTAAACAGCTGATCAAATGGGAAGAACTTCAAAGTATAGAATTTGAATATAGTAATAGAAAACAGGAGTTTGCTAATTTAGTTGCAAAAGAGGTCATGCCTGTACACTGTCCTTGGGAGCTTGTCTTGTGTTAGAATTATAATAATTAGAATTACAGTAATTTCTTGCACAACATTTTGTGTTCATCAGTTCTCACTGTTTGCACACGTTAACTGTTACTGATTTCTATGTACTGTCAATTTATGAAATGTAACATAATTCATCCTCTGTCTTGAAATTTTTGGATTGCAGCACGTTCCATGAGTCCTTATAAATACCCTCCTTTGGGGAGGGGGAAGAAGATACACCCATGGACAGGTAGCTCTTTTCTGACTGTTCTGTAGCATTGAACTTGTCATCATTCAATCCAAACTGTCAGTCGTATCTACCATGTGAATGGGAGATACTGAGAATTGTTGTCAGACTATTGTAATTGTTAAATGATGCGCAAGTTTTTTTGAGAATTTTACAGTTAAAATTAAGTGCATGTTCTTGAAGAGAAAGCCTTACAAAAATTAATTGGTAATAATTCCAATGCTTGCCGAAGTCCAGAGATAGTCAAGCTGTGTAATGTATCAATTACAGCCTGTAACACATTGATACAGACATCATCTTTAAAAGACTTCCAAGTGTTCTCAAATTCAAGATCCTAACTCACCACTCTTGTGAGGGTTTTATCCAGTATCTGTCAAACCCCACCATGCAGAGGGGCACAGGGAGTGAACATGAAGCTCAGTGGGAGGGAATTGCATCTAACAGTTGCTGAAACTTCACATTATCCAGCAAAGAAACATAAATCAGAGAGAAAAAAAAAGACATATTTTGGTGTAGTATGAGTATGACAGTGTCACTCACATTGCAGCAGCAGGTTACCTCCAAATGCATCTTCAGGATTTTCCTGTAAGTGCCAAAGGGACAATGAATGTTCTTCTTAGAGTCTTTCATCAAAGCTTTTACAATTAAAAAAACAAAAAACAAAAACCCAAAACAAACAAAAAAAAACCCTCAAACCAAAAACCTGAAGGAATCCAAATGGATAAGGATGGCTAAATTGATTAACAAATTGTAGGCATCAAAGTCCTAATGAAAAACTGATTCAGAGACAAAAGCATTTCTGTCATAGCTGTACTTTACAAAAATTTTCCTTATTTTTGTGTTGTTGATGGTATTAGAGTAAGGCTAAGTTTCACATACCAATCTGCTGGTTTCAAGGAGATACAAGATAGAGGAAATTCAGTCTTTTTTTTTTTTTAAAGGACATTTTTCATACCAAAAGCAAACTATCTTAAACACAAAACTGTATCTGATTACAGATCACTTTCTATTCAGACATTTCCATAAAAGCATTGCTGTCTTACCTCTGCTGCCATAGAGAAACTGAGCTGTTCAGCAGATGTTGATTAAAGACATCCAAGTTACTGCGTTTAACATTTCAGTTTAAGTTTAGTGCTGCTTTGATAGTTTATATGTAGAAAGACTGTGTTTGGCCTGCAGCAACTAATGGTGAAACTCAATCTGTGCATTGTCTTTGGTGCAACTATAGGGAAAATATTAAATTACATCTCATAATAACAAGAATCTGAGGTCTCTGATGAACATTTTGAACACTTCAACTCTTAATGGGTCTAAACCTATGTACATTGACCATATGTTAATTTAGAATGATTTAGAAAAGACACCTCTAAATAAAGGGGGTAGGGATCAGATATCCTTCTGCAAAAGCTCTTCTTTCATGTAAAGGTTTTCCACTGTCCCTTATATATGAATATAGATAGTTTCTGTAACCAAGGAGCTAAAAGGAAACTTTCCAATTGGAAGAATATTATTATTTCTGATTAATTACTGCCTAACTCAGCTTTGCTGCTCTGAGGTTTTTTCCTACTTTCTACCACTGGGTACTTCAGGAAACTCATATAAAATGATACCATGTGAAACTGGACTCTCCATTACAATGTTTTAAATGCAATTTCTAAGGCCAGGGTGTTCTTATAGTAGAAATCAACATAGCTGTATTGAATTCCTATATCTATTATTTATAGCAGTGAGGGGATAGGGCTGTTATTTTTACTTTCAATGTGAATTTTTTGCTATTACAAATTTTTAAAACTTTTTTTCATTTAAAATTAATTTCAATTTTTAGGGCATCCCTCTTCCCTTTTCAGCCTTTCTGCCCCTTTATGCCTTAATTTGAGAATAAAGTAGTGTAAAGTTTAATATTTTTCTTCTGTTGATGCTGTATTATATTAATAAATAGAATACTTTATAAGAAAACTGGAAAATAAGAGAATATGGGAAAACTCAAGCAAATTAGTAAGAGTGTGGAAAGAGATATGTAATTAAGGACTAAATAGGATTGAGCCATTTTAAAGCACCATACTTGCAGTGTTTTGCCCTTCAGGTGTGAAATGTCTGTGATTTACAAGTTCTATGCAATTAATTTATAGTTTCAAATCAGGAGCTCTGCATTTATCTGAAAGTTTATCAATTAATGAAAGTATACTGGGATTTCTCTGTGTTCTGCAACAATCAAAACTAACATTATCTGTTGAGTGATTTATTGATCTGTACTTTTGAAGTCTTTGTACCAAATATGTTTAATATTGTGTTGCCCTTCTGTGTTAGAGGAATGCTGAGGAACTGTTCATATAGGGAGATACAAAATTACAGTTATAATGTAATTTATGGCCAGGTCTTCTGACAAAATTAGTTGTAGCATGTTGTGATTAGGCATTTGCTATTTTTGTAATTATGTATGATTTGAGTTACACTGTCCTTTGGAACAGTATGATGATGTTTGAATGAGCTCTTTGCTTTTGTCTAGACTCTTGTATCGTTTATAGCTTTGCATTGGATTCAAAACTACAGGAGTTGTTTAAATGGGAAATGTATTGAGTTTCAAATTCAAACCTTACAAAGCATGTTAAATATCTCTCTAAACCTTATGGGAAAGGAAATAAAGGTATTCTTCTCTTTCACTCAGGCTGGTGATTTAAAGAGTAACCTTAAGCCATCAATAGAAATATATAGTAGTGTTAGTAAAATAAAACAGATACTTTGAAAGTATTACAGTGCACATGTGTATCAACTAAAATATGAAAAATAGGCCAGAAAAACTGGGATACTGCAAATTATGATAGAGTTTAAATTTGGTGTCAATTCCATAACTGGATTGATTACATCAAATATGGTGTTTCAGTGGAGCAGTGGCTTTCTAGATTTGAAATATTTTATTAGAAATCATAATTCTCGATTGAATATAAAAAAAAATCCAAGAGAACAAGAATACGAGTGAAAAAAATACTTTAGATAATAAGAAAAGTTATTGAAGTTGGTTGAAGAGTGATGAAAAAGAATAAAAACCCCTGCAGTTAAGATGAGAGGGGCTTATTTGGAGTGAGAAGGCAGACTTTTATCTCAGATATAATTTATTCCGCATTTTCATCCAGAAAACATTCAGTATTTCAGTTAAGTAAAAAAAACCAAACAAGTACCTTTGAATGCAGATGAAGCAAAGGAGATGATGACTAGCCCCAAAAGAAATTTGGAGTGTTAATGCCAGGAGGCTGAAGGCAATGAATAGTACAGTTTTGAAAGGTATTTCAAATGGGATGTGGTAATGGAAATTGCCAATATTCTGTCTTCAGAAATAATGGGTAGTGGAGCTAAAGATAACTGCTTTCTAAATTATTTTAGTGTCATCCCACCTGAAAAACCATGTGTGATTTCAGACATCTTGTGGTCAGAAAAAGGATGGAAATGTGAAAGTGTCAGACAAAAAGAATGGTTAGAAACCTGTCAAGTTTGGGTATCTGTCTAAAGTCAGTAGAGCTTAGTTTTTTATTTTAACATTCTGAAGGTATAAGTATCACAAATGAGGATAAATTATTTTGGACAGTGTAAATCTTAGAAAATGAGTAGCATGAAATCAGATTGACAAGGTCATCTATTAAGTGATTGGATAGCCTTCAAATGGGAAAGGAAATTCAATTATCATAGGTTTTTCATTGCTGGATAATAGGCAGTCCTGGAAAGGATCTTAGGGTATTATAGTATGTTCCACTGCCCACAAGCAGGAGTTGAAGGAGATTCTTATAGTGAATGAAACATTGCCTTTTCTCTGGGGATTAAGTCACGCTTTGAGCCTTTCCACATCACAACCTGCTCAACCTTTTTGCTTGGAAATGAAGCAGTTTGTAAGGTTTTGGCCTGTTATGCAGCACTCAAGGTTATGGCTCTTTTCTATAATGGAAATCTTTTTTTCTGGATGTCTCTCTGTTTTCCTATCTTAATAATTTTCCATACAATAGAAAATAACTATATTGCTCTTTAATAAGTATTTTTATTTTAATAACATGTTATAAAGTGAAATAAATTAAAAGAAAGGTAATATGCCTTTTAGTGTTTTTTCTTGTAATACTTTGGATATCGAAACTATGCTTTCAGAACAGACTGGTCATCTGTTTCACAGCTTATGTTGTTTTTCCTTTTCTATGCATATATTTCCCTTTATATATGTCTGTATTTTAAAGCACAGCACACACCATACACCTTTTGTTACTCCCTGTTCTTGTCCAGCCTTTTGATTTCTCCATGTTCATTGCTCTGGAAAACTTCCCAGGCTACTGTCGAACTGGCTCTTACTCTCTTTCTGCAGCCTCCTGAGGTGCCTGTTCTTACTATATTTCTTTTGTAGCTTCCCTTTTCAGTGTTCCCTGTTGCCCAACACTTGTCTGACAACTTGTCAGCTGCTTCTCTCTTCTCACCATCTGTTAACTTTTTTATGAGATGTGCTATAATTTTTCCATCTGGACAGAGGCCTCCAAGTCTTCCCGACTGATACAGACATCGTAAGAATGACAAGATACCCACTAAAAACCACATTCGACTTCAATGATCTGTATTAAAAGTATAAGAATGTCAAAGCAGCTTTTTCCTGCTTGTGAATTTACATTACACTATAATAAGTAGATGTACTTCTCACTGGCATATGACATAGTGTAATAGTTTTTCATGGAAAGTCTTCTTTAAAAATTTTTGTGTAAGCCAACGTAGCCTATTTCATAGGCATATACACCAAATAGTACAAAACTGGCCATGAGTAAAATATCACCAGATATTTTCAAGCACCAGAAAGGTATTATTGAGCAGAAAGGTATGATTTTTCCTGGTTAACTTTGACAAGTAGTTCAGGTGGTCTCAATGTGCAAATTGGGCTAGACTTCAAAAAAAAAATCAGTAATCAGCCTGTAACTCAAAATATTGTAAGATGTAGGTACCCAACCAACACAGCTTGAAAATCTGGCCCTCATATATACAGACAGACATTATAAGGAGCATTAGGTTGTTAAGAATGAATGTCTGCTTCCTCTTGTCATAAATGGAATTATGTGTTAGTCTATTTTGTATTTCTGTATTTACTATCTGGAAAATACCTACTGCATTCTGAATTACATCACTGTAAATACATATAATGAGAGCAAAAGTTTGTCAATGGATGTCTCACAAGATTGTGAGTCCTGCTTGGAAGAGTCCAAGAGTCAAGCTGTTTTGTTCAGGGAATTTATTGGCCCCTGAGGAGGAGACAGAGACTGAGTATTTCCAGATACACAAGTGGATATTATCAGCCCAGGCTTCTTTTGGCTAGCTTCCTGGTGAAGGTTAATTTTAGCATTAAGTTCCAGTTCTTTCTCAGCTGGAGTCTGGCAACAGAAGCCAAGCTTTCAGTCCAGGAGCTCCTTTCTGTGTGACAGCCTTCTCCTCTCTTGGCTCATTTGCCCACTGACCTGCTTTTATAGCCCTGTAAAAGTATCAGTTGGCTTGAAGGCAGAGCTCTTCCCTAAGCAGACCTGGGGGAGTTTTTTTCTGCTCTCTGTATGAAGAATCAGTGCACACCTCTTCTTTCTTAATGCTTGTTGATTCCTCTGAATCCTTCCTGTACCTGTACTTTTGAATCCTGTATTATGGAAGGATCTAGAGTCTTACAGTAAGTAAAAATGGACGAGCCATTTCCTTCAGTGACTGCACAATAAAACAAACATATATGCTTGTTTTGGAAGAAGAAGAAGAAAAGATACTTATCACATTTGATCTTCAATTTTAGTTGCATTTGCTTCTATTTATTGATGCAATGGGATACTCTCAATTTCTACGTGTACATGAGAGAGTAGACTGATGTTTCCAATCATGGAATTTCCAGTAAAGACAATTTTTTTAAAGTCATATATAACAGGTACTGACCAGGGAATATTACTGCATATCCCAATAAATGACATACATGTTTCCCTACTAATCAACGGTTCATAGGTTCTTTTCCTTCTTTATATGTATTTTTTCCTCTCTCCAAAATTATTTGGTATATGTATTTTCTATTTAGGTATACTTCAAATCCTATGGGTTTTTTTAATACACTATAATAATGCTTTATGCTTCTGTACTGTGCTGTTTTCCCTGAGATTTCTCTAATCCTCAGTTGATGCATTTAAAAAATGGAATGATATGCAACAAATAATGATGTGGGAAATGCTTGCACATTATGTGAGTAGATCTTTGGATTCTACCACAGACTTACTTGCTTTCCTTAGAATACTCTGGGAAAGTTTAATTACTGTGTAACAGCTATTTAGAAGCTTGATAACAATGTAAATTTCATGTCTTCATTAATATATTTTTTTGTATTTTTAGCTTTACGACTGTACCATGGTGGATGTGTTGAATAGACTGTCAAATGGATGGATAGTCAGAGTGAACATACGGGACTAAACTGTTTAAAGCAAGATTGTCTTCTAGATCTTAAAATATTCCTCTGTTCCTAAATTGCTTACTCTTTAGGACAGAGATTTGTTGTAAGAAAATGTGACATTTTTAGTAAGATACAATATAAAAGTAACTGTAAGTGCTGTTCAGGTGGCAGAACCCCACAGTTGTGATTCTGCTATCATTGTTAATTACTTCATCACACTTCATCATTTTATACCTTTCCCTTCTTTTTGCCTGTTCTGTTTTCTTCGGTTTCCTTGTGAAAATTCCTATCTCCACATAGCAACATCTGTGTAAACTTGCTTTTTTTTGCCTTGTATTTTTTTTATATTTGCTTGCCACTACAGCTTTTGTGTTCAGTTAGACACCAGTTAGAATTTGAAGCCTTATTGCTTAAACACTGTGTAAACTAAGATCCTCCTGGCCCAAAGCACTTGCTATTTCTTTAGAGATAAATTGCATATAAAAATCAGCAACTTCAAAGGAAGGAAAAAGGAAGATGATGGTTCTGTATTGAATAAACTGGACACTACCATGTGGTTAGAATATAATAGTTTACATATATAGACGATAGATATACAAGTAATGATCAAGCATAAAATTAAGTTTTCAAACCCCAGTACTAATCAGCTGTGTGATCCTAACAGCTAAAATATGCATGTGAATAAGTATAAAATGTGTTGAAATGCTGTAAATTTGGGCAGAAATGGTGCAAGTGTACATCAGGAAAAATACCCTGATTACTGTTTTTTTTCTTCTGGTTTCCTATTCTGGTCTTATGTACATTTCTGTTTTTTAAGCTTATCAAGTAAAGCCAGATTCTGAAGGATTATTTTCTTCCTGCTGGGATTAGGTTGGGAAGGTGGCAGTGGGGTGATTACCAGCTCATACCACTGCTCTGTTCCCTTGTCATCGGGTTGATGTGAGGGCTAATGTCTGAAGCAGCCCTTGCTCCATCAGCTCCTTTGTGACAGTCACTTTGCAGCTGCACTGTGGCACTTCGAACTCCTGAAGGCAGTTTGAGGTAAGGTCTTCAGACAGATCACTTTTAGTGGAAACCTTGCAGACCTACTGAGCTGGAGACTGATTTTTCCTTGGACACACAGCATATCCATAGTTGGAGATGTTCTTTTACATAACCTAAAGGGCTATGTAATATTTATGGACAGCTTTAAAAAAACCTTTACTGTCTCTGATTTATTAATCCAGTAGGATTGAGCTGGCCATATGCCTTGGGCCATCTAGAAGCTCTGGTGTTGAAGAATGCTTTGTGGGGCAAAGTAATATAAGAATATAGAGATAAAAAGTACTATTGAACCACGATTGCTATTGTAATCTGAAGTAAGTAATGCTGCTGTATTACTTCAATTTGGAAACTATAAGTTTGCAAGGTAGTAACAGGAAGGCACTTAGGAAATATTTTAACTTGAGATCATTGTGCAATAGGCAGCTATCAGGAAGAAGTGTTACTCTTTTAAGACATAATTAAGCACTTTAGTGGATATTGGATCTACTTATGGAATCCAAGAGTATTTTATCATGTCATCATAAGATGAACAAGCTTTTTTCCAGTTACATTAGCCAAGCAAAAGATCAGTACAAATCTTACACTTTAATCGAAATACCCAGCTGAAAACAGCTACCCCCTTTTTTATAATATTTTAAACAGTTTTATATTATAGGACAAATTTTTAACATAACATTTATTTTAATTTTTGGAATCTAAAAGGATGTGATATTTTACTTTTGAAAAATCATCCCTAGTTAATGCCTGTCCATCTGCCTACTTAAAAGGAAGAAAAACAATGTGAAAGTTGCTGGCACTGGTTGAGGAAGCACTTATGGGGCACTCGATTTCAAGTTCAAAGGCAATCTGCTATGTCAAATTGTTCAAGCGGAAGTTGTCCTTCAATGGGCTCATTTTATTATTGGAAATTCTGCTTAAACTAAGAACTGCATTTAGGTGGTATTGTGACTCTAAGGAAAATTTCCCCTCTCGCTCCATCAGATGAAACTTCAAATAGCTGATGTAAAGCCTGTTAATTTTCAAATATTTTGGCTGATATGATATTTAGGAACTGCACACCATTTGGTAAAAAAAATTCTTGCTAAAAATCAATAGTGCTCTCCAAAAACTATACCTCTCTATTAGGTCTACTATTGCTACTCAGGTAGTAATATTTAATAGCATGGTAGGGTAAAGTAATTTCATTTTTTCTGGCTGTTTCATTACAAATATAGCGTGCACACATCCACACACACCAAAAGGAGATGTTGGGATCTATTTTACTGAATCACTACCAAAGCTGGTTTCATGTTCTGGGATATCCTGAGATGTTTCTGAAAAGGACCATATATGAGCCAGCATATTTACCATGAGTCTTACTAATAAAAATAAATTATGTGTAGGTAGCCATTTAGTTTTATGTTTGAACTATGCCTGTTTTGATTTTTTTTTCTGTTTTGATTAATAGTTACATTACTTTTGCCTTTTGTTATCTATGTCTATAAGGCAGAAGCTTAAGTCTGAAAATGAAGACTAAGTGTTAAAGTAGTCATAGATAATGCTCATGTTGAATGAATGCTGCCTATTAAATCACTTTTTTTGTAATGCCATTACTTGTTTAAAGTAGACTGCAACAATACTTGGAAAATTGTTTAGTAGGATTTGCTTTCTTAAAATACAACGATTTTTTTTTTTTAGTAAGTAATGCTTACTACAACACAACAAAAGTTCTGTTTTCTCTCCTAGGTTTCAATTCTAAATTTATATCAAACTAAACTTACATTATTGATCTACTTCACTGGAATTGACATGGTCTGTGCTTCAATATGAAGTAAATTTCGAAGACCTCTGCCTACAGAAATTTAGAATAGAGCAAAATGAATTTTTGGAGTAAAAACCCCATTGCTACAAAATACTTACTGTCTGAGTTATTTAAAACTCAAATACAGAGTAGAGAGGGAAATACTTGTAGCTAAGTTTAAATATATGACTTTATTGTTTCATTAGCTAGGCCCAAGAAGTCTTAGGTAATTTCTCTTTTACAGGTTCCTAAATTATCTTTAATGCATATCTCTGAAGGCAAATTGTTAAAGCATGGAACATTTTCTTCTATTATATAAATTTCTTGCACGTTCCATTGTACAATACCTTAATTTTGACAATGAAAGGAATTTTCTTTTGAGAACTTGGGTTACTGGAGAATTTTAAAGCCTGTCTGTGGGTGAGATTTCATTTAATCCCTTGAGTATTTAATAAGCATTCCTGAGACTGTCGCCAAAAGGTGACAAGATTAGCACTTGAGGCTTATTGACAGGATGCCTCATAGGAAAGACATTTATCTTAGTAAGGGTATTGTTTTAAAAGAAGGAATAAAGTCTGGGTTACGCCCTGGGAATATACACACTTTCTGAAATACAGAAAGAATAGAACAGTTTCTTTTCATCCTGGCACAGGGTCATAGCAGTTTACAGAGGTTTATAGATGTTGACAAAACTTCACAGTAACTAACTTTTTATCAGAAAAAAAAAAATAAGTACTTGAGGATTAAGAAGGTCTTAACAGTCCCTGTTGTAAACTGAACTCAGGCGTGCTCAAAAGTCATTGTCCAATAGAATTCTAACATCAGTGCTTGTACCCAAATATATGTGTGCTGGAGAATGACAGAGGCTCCCGGAGGGTTTGTTGTTTTTTCTGGATTTAAAAAACTCAGGAAGAACTAAATCATATCTTGTGTTCCAAGATTTTAGCATGTGAGACCTCTCAATCTCTTTGTCTCCTGTAATCTTCTTGAGAGGACTCTGTGATTAACTGGTCCTAAAGTCTTGTCTGCCTCAGTAGGTGTTTGCTAGTCCTGTGCCCATCCCAACAAACAGATACTCTGTGGTACTGATTCTACTTTCACATACCCCAGTGTGGTCCTGTTCCCATCAAAGTATTTCCTTCAGGTTTATATAGCACAAGTAGAAGAATAATTAGATCCTTTCCTCTTATTTTATCTATGGAGTATGTATTGAGTGACTTATTTTAAAGCAGTTGTGATTCAATGGGGATGTTTTTAATTTGCTGCCTGTTCTCTTTTACCTCTGAGGAAAGAATTTTGTAAATGCTGAATAATTTTAGAACATGTTTTCTTGGTTAAGGGTTGGCTCATATTTTCAATTAGTTTTAAGAGGAAGGAAATCGTGTAAATGCTGTGGAATTCAGATAAGCACTGTGCATAGGAAATAAGTACTTTAATTTAGGGTGCCTAGAATTGGTAGGTCAAGCTGATGATAGTAAAGGACCAGATCTTAACTTTGTTTCAAAGCATGTAATCAATATTCACTCTCCTGTTTTATTTCCCTTTTACTTGAGAATTTGTTTTGGTGAAGCTGAATTGTGCAATTGCTTAAGTATTCCACAGGGTGTCATGAGGTAGTTGTTGGAATCAGTATTGGGATGAAGTAAAGAAAGAAACATAGTGTGCAGTCCTTGGAATGCCAGTTAATGTAATTTTAGATGTGACTAATACACATGCCATAAAATAAAAAGTTCTTAACTCATTAACACGTGTATCATGTTTCTGTATCTGTATAAAATATACACATGAAGAAAAATATTGCAAGAGGTCATTCACAAGAGTAAGCTATTCTATGTCAGGTCTTCCCAAAAAGACCTTTCTATATATTCCTTAGTATTTTATAGTTTACACAGCAAGTGGAATCTTTGGCTCATAGCAGTAATCTGATATACCAAACTATGTATATTAGAAAAAAGAAAAAAAGGTGCAATACTTGTATTTGCCATACTATAAAGAATTTCTAATTGAATTGTGCTCCTCCCAATTTACTTTCAAATTTTATTTTAATTTTTATTTAAATTCTTTTAAAATTTATTTTTTAAAAACACACTTTATACAGTGCACACAGCTGTACTGTGGATTTTATGACTTGTTAATTGTAGATATATATGATGTCAAAACTTCAGGATTTTTTCTCCCACACTTGTATAGTGTAGTAGGAGGAGAATTTTTACCAAAGTGTGCCCCGAATTAAAGGGCGTTTGAATATGGTGGTACATTCTTGCATACAGAGATCAAATTTTTATTGACATAACTTGACTTCTGCAGAGCTATACATGCATTGAATTCAACTTTAGGTTTGTAAAGAAATCTTAAAGTAACTGTAAAAGCTCCTGCTTCTGTTAAAATCTAAGTTCCTTTAAATGGAAAGATATTTACTATGGGAAAACCAAAATCATTACATTATAAAATGAACTGGAAAACTGAATTCATTTTAGTAGCAAGAGAATGTGATCCAAAGTGAAAACTCACTGATGAAAGTAAGAATTTGAATATCTGTTGACAGTAATAATTTGTCTAACGTTGACCACATACTTAAAACTAGTTTTGAACAAATGATACCTCATGGATTTTGGAATATTTTCTTATATTATGTAAAATGGCATACTAAAATAACAGAGCAGTTAATTTTCTTGTTACTATTTATTTGTGCAAAGTCTTAAGTACCAAATCTTGGGTTTGTGCCAGTTTGTGCATAATAATAAGTGGTACTGAGATTGCGGGATGGAGGGAGGGGCATACTTCCGACAGACAATTAATGAAATTTTACACATCTGACATAACACACTTGCTCCCTGCATTCTGCCCAGAGGTCATGGTACCTTACAGGCACAGAGGGGGATTGCCATGACAATCAGCAGCTGAGGGCTTTCATTCACATTTGCTTCCAAAGTCCACATTGCTCTGTGAACAGCTTTTGGTGCAAAAGCTTTGTGATTTAGCTCTTCCTGATTTAACCACTATAAATCATGACAGCGTGCTTATAGGTACGTTAGCAATATGTTCAAGTACTTTCTAGATGAAGAACCAGATTTATTTAAAGAAGTTAAAATATCCAAAATAGGGTGAGGTACTTTTAATATTTGTGGAGGTGAAGAAAGTGAATGGAGGTGAATCTCCCTTGAGATTTTTTTGTTTGGTTGTTTGTGGGTTTGGCCTTTTTAGGAATAAACATCCTGATCTTTGCCCAGCTGAGTTTTCTTTACAGCAGGGGAATGATGGAAAAAGAGATTTTTAGATAGGCTGATTATAATCTTTCCTCTTCCTCGTTTTAAGGCTCACTCAGCTTGCTTTGCCTCACCCTTTCTTTGTCCTTCTTATTGAACTAGAATAATCTAAAGGGGTAATTCCAGACATACTTTGAATTACTGAGATAATACATTACCTTAAACTAGAGCGATTAATATCAGAAAATATTTAAATAATAAAATACCTGACCTCTTTGAAATTTTTCCTTTATTTTATTAAAAAATTATACTTCAGCAAAAGAAAAACAAAATAGAAAGGACTGAAGTTTAAAAACTGTTGATGTTATAGCAGTTACAAACCTGGCAGTATACTGAGGCATGTGTATCATATGTGTGATGTGTATGTACTCAGCACTCGAGTCCCTCTTAGAACGTTATGACAAGGTTGATGGTTATTGTGATGTTTTTATTTACAGATTGAAAATCTACAGGAGCAACTTAGGGACAAAGACAAACAACTAACTAATCTAAAAGACAGAGTGAAGTCGCTGCAGACGGATTCCAGTAATACAGACACTGCGCTAGCAACCTTAGAGGAAGCTCTATCAGAAAAGGTAATATTTTCTCATGAAAAGCTTTAGGTGCTGCTCTTGTGGGTGAAGTGTGTGCAGAAAATGTCCTTCTAAGTTGGCCTGAAAGCTCTCCCAAAGGCTATGGGGTCTTGTCAGGGAAGCAGGTGGCCCTGTTCTGGTAGGATGAGGAGGGCGTGACTGCCAGGGGATGAACTGACACAGGACTTGGTGGGGAAGGAGTGATGTCCTTTGAATGCTCACAGAGAAAATGGCCCAGGACATGGGAAGATTTTGCCTTAGTCAATGAGATGAGTGGTATTCCCTGAAAGAACTGAAAGGCATTGGACACCTGACTTAAAGAAGGTAGAGTTTTGGGCATTTTTCTGTCTTTGTGATCTTGATTATCCTGTTCTTTTGTCCATTAAGCAGGGGCCAAGAGCAAGCAGCTGTTCCAGCTGTTACCTTGGCTTGCTGTGAGCACTATTGGCTTCCTACACTTCATTTTTTAGAGAAACTGTTTCATAGAAAAATGATTGAGAATTCCCCTTTTTCCCTTTACAAACTCAATGCCTTTAATTTGAAAATACCTAGGAGAAGGGATAAATCTGCACTGTTCAAATTAGCGGCAACATTCCTACCAGTTTCAGTGAGGTCAGGTTTCTTCTTTCAGTTGACTTTGAATACAAGGTAATGCAAGTGAATTTATATGCCCAAAAATTAGTACAAATATCCACATTTTGCAGCTCACAGATCTTAATATATACTACTTAAATTAGAACAGGTGAGTGTGACTAATATGTGCCATTCTGCAGTGTGTAATCCTATGAAGGTATTTATGACTGTATATGACTTGAAAATGCCACTGTGGTGTTGGCACTGACACAATGTTAATGTCAGATTTTTATTTCTTGTGTGTTTAATTGCTTTCCTAGCATTTGCTTGGTCAGCAACAGTGAAAGAAAGTTGTCATTAGTATTGATTCATGTGGATAACCATTTACATATATACACATTTCTGCAATCTTTCACTGCTAATCTGGACACATGGTTCATCAATTTTACAGCATATTAATAAAAAATGTCAAAAAATACTTCTTAATCTGTTTTTTCTCCTTGTAAACTATCTTTTCCGGATTAGTCACTTTCCCAAAATGCCCACAGAGGCAGCTGAGGGGTTTTTAAAACAGTCCTTTGGGAAGCAGAGTGACTGTCACAGTGGAGATTTGCATTGGATTAGGAGGCAAGCAACACTGCAGTTAGGATTCAGAATAGCTTTTGAAAAACAGGGTGCTTGATCTGAGAGCCTGAGACACAATGAAGAGAAGGTTTCCAACGTAAAATCTCTCTGCATGATTTTGATAATTTTTTTACAGGGAAATCACCCTCAATTTCTTTTCTATTGTAAGTCCATTGAAGGCTACAGTTGGAAGGGCAGATTTTTTGAAGTCAAGTGTGATTTCTGGGATGTACTTAAACACTGAAAGAAGCCAGTAGCCATCTTCTAGAAATTCCAAATGGACAACTAGGCCTGGTTTTCTTCTGTTTTCTGGCAGCTAAATACTTTGACAGTGTATGTTTACACATGTGAATCAATTCCTTTCTGTGTGCAGCATCCTAATTCCTCCGAACTGCTCTCAGTAACTTTCTTATCACTATTCCCCTCTGCAGCAGCATTCTTAAGACCCACAGACTTTACCAATTGTTGTTAAATATTTCCACTGGGAATACTGGTAGAAATATGGAATAGGGATTTGTCCAAATGGAGCAAGACAGGAACCCTTAGTAAGTTTTTTCTTAACACATCCATCAATATAAGTACTTTTGTCCATTCAATATGTAATGCTGTCAAGAAAAAATGATGCTTTCATTTAAGAATACCTGATTTCTATTTCCATGGAAATGCATTTGTTTTTCTTTCTAGAGATTGTATCAGACCTACTTTTCAACTATATGATTTTTGTTTATACTTTGAGATTAGGCTGGTTTTTGCGTTATATTAATTCTTTGTCCATTGAATAGTTTTTAGAATTTTAATTTAAAAAGAAGGAATAAAATTCAAGAGCATCATGGGATGCTTTTTTAAAATAGAAATAAAATTTATTCATACCAGTTTAGCTAACTACAATTTACTGGAATCTGATTGATTTGCTTTTCTTAGCTTCTGTGGGAAGAAAAACAAATGAAAACATGATCATATGACATTAATTAATTATAAAGCTATTTTTAAAGTCCAAACCTCAAATATTTTCCTGCATTTTTCTTAAAAATACACAGATTAAGATTTAGGCTCTAAATTAGAAAAAGTGTTCCCATATTCTTTATGAAAATAGATTGATTTTTCCAAGTATCTCTCTTTTGATTTTCTTCCATATTTAGTGATTAGGTATCTTGGGAACACTTAATGAGAAATTAATGTAGACATCATAAAACGATGTCAAATTTTCCTTCTTTTAGTCGTCGTATTTTTCTGATGATATTGCTGGTGTAATTTGTCTTCTTGTCAGGAATCAAACAACTCAACTTCAGTCGCATTTGAGTTCATTTTGGAACTAAGCTGAAAAACATTCATTCAACTATTTATCCCTAATTTCAGAGCCTCTCCTAAGCACTGAAATTTTGTAACAACAACAATAAGGATTACATTGCAATTAAAAAGGAAAAAAAGAAGTTTGAAAATCAGACTATGCAAAAGTGCTATCAGCTGCCTTGATGTTATAACAAGAAACTTTTCAAAGAATATCTCAGCTCTTGGACTGGCCCAAAGCAGCTCAAGAGGTTGCTTTCATGAAGCTGATATTTATAAAGTTGGTCCTACTGTAGTAGCATACAGCAGATAAGCAATGGAGTATGTCTGATAATGGAGCTATATGCTGGGGCAATTCAGTTCCTGCTTCTGTGATAAAGTGCAAATAGATTAGACCTGTGAGGTCCTAGATTAGTGCATAAAGAAAGCTGGCCAATGCAAATAAGACTGAAACGAGAACACATTGTTGGGATTTCTGCAAGTTAGCTGTTAATCAAGTAAAACATGGTATATTAGGGCCTTTTAACACATTTTTGACATTTAGCCTTATGCAGCTGACAGATAAATTAGTCTTCTTTTGTGATGAACTGAGAAAAAAAAAATATATGTTCATTAAGAAGATGAAATAGTGTTATGTTTAATTGGTTACAGATGAAAAAATCATTTGGGTAAATATATCTTCAGGAAGGAATTTGTATAAAACTAATTCTGAATATAACTAGGTAGAATCTGAATGTTTATTAGACTGTCCTGCTTTAAGGAGGCTGGCATCTTAATATTCAAGGTATTAAAAATTCATATTGTTTGTTATTAGGAATAAACCTGACATTATTTAGTATCATAAGTTTAGATTGGGAGGGCGTTAAAGATCATCACCTAGTTCCAAACCCTTGCTGAGGGCAGGGACACCTTCCATTAGGCCAGGTTGTTACAGCCCTTAGGTCTTCCTGGCCCTGCTCAGGACCCTCTCCAACGCATTTGTGTCCTTATGTTGGGGCCTCAGAGTTCGATGCAATTCTTCCCTAGGTGTCAGCAGGGCAGGACAGAGGTTCAGTCACCTCCCTAACCTACTGGCCATGCTGCTTTGGATGCAGCCCAGGGACACGTGGTTTTCTGGGCTGTGAGTGCTCAGGACTGAGTCATGGGGACCTTTCTGTCACCGTACACAACCAAGTCCTCCTCCTCTGGGCTGCTCTGTCTGTTCTCTGCCAAGCCTGGGATTGCCCTGACCCAGGTGCAGGACCTAAATAATGTTGCTTCTACTGCCCCCCTGACTGCCACCCCCCAAAAGGATACCAGTAGTTCTCCTGATGCTCTGCTTAAAGACCAGCTTCCAGCTGAAATGCAATTCTAATGGTTATTTCATTGTACCCTAAGTATTTCTCTCTGATTAGTATTTGCATCCTTCAAGTATTGATGAAATGTGATTTTGTAGAACATTATCAGAGCTTAACAAAACCATACTACTGTGTCTGCTTTTTCCATTTTGGCCTTTGAATTTATCACCCTATTAATGACTGGTGATTTCCAGCAATCCTTGAAATAGTTATTGGAAATCAGCAAAGTATGCAAAAACGTGGTTGAGTTTAAATGTCTGTAGGGCTACTTTTAATTAGAAAGAGAAAAATCTTCCTTTGGGTTTCTTAGTATGCATCAGGGTACTTTTTCTGTATCTTGGACAACTGTTTGTTATTATCTCAAAATATAATACATATAAACTGCAAGTTACTGATAGTTTGCAAGTGGCTGATTTCTGATAAGATCTGGAACCTTTACATCTTATTGCAAGCACTGTAGGGTAATAACAAAATGGAAGCTGAGTAAACTGGTCATGGCCTCTGAGGAAACTATTCATGACTTGTTTTGAACTTTTATTCAAGACTTCAATCAATGAATACAGGAAATACATTATTGAAGTGAATATCTTTCCACATCTATTACAAACCTTGACATTCTCATATCAGTATGGCTCTTTAATGAAGTTCCTGTACTGTGTTACTCTTATCAAGTAATTAACCTTGATCTTAGGATTTTGAAATCTAGAGAAATCTTGCATTGACTTTAATACCGTTAACTCAATTGTCCTCTTCTTCTGAAGGTTTTTTTTTTAATAAGTGCTACATAATGCAAACAAATTTAATTCTGTCTTTTCTTAAAATGACTTCCAACTTTTCCATTTTGCAATTCTTTCCCTTGTTAGGAAAGAATAATAGAGCGTCTGAAGGAGCAAAGGGATCGAGATGACAGAGAAAGACTTGAAGAAATTGAGTCTTATAAAAAAGAAAACAAGGACCTGAAGGAGAAAGTTAATGCTTTACAAGCTGAACTGACAGAAAAAGAGGTTAGTCTTTTTGAAAAAACTGCTCTTTTATGTGCGTCATTATGATGAAAGAAAGTGCATTAGGATTATTCTTGAATCATGTCAAATACTGGAATTCTGCCACTTCAGTGTTCAGCTTCAGAACTGCTGTTTTCTTAAGTATTCTTCACTGTCCTCATTTGTACATAAAATACTGCTTCACTTTTTACATAGCTGTGCATCATAATCTCTACTTTGTCCTTTACCTAAGCTTCCACTAGGCTCAAATATTCCATTGTTGCTCCTGTTCTCGTTTGTCAGTTAGAGAAATAGTTTTCAGTGCATTTGTACCTCCAGAATATGACACAAGCTCGTCTGTATGATGAATGTTTCTGTGTTTCACTGCATGCCAGCTCCTGTGGTGCCAGTTGTATGCACAAAATGGTGTCTTTTGCTATCAATGCTTATCTTTGAGTCAGCTCTTTTTGGGGGAGGGGGAACAGAATCCAAGTGATTGCTAAGTTGGCAAAAAGTTAGTGTCCTGGTGACTAGGAATTAACTGTTTACTCTTGGTCATTTTCCAGTCTAGTTTAATCGATCTCAAAGAACATGCATCTTCATTGGCTTCAGCAGGGCTGAAAAGAGACTCCAAACTTAAGTCTTTAGAAATAGCCATAGAACAAAAGAAAGAAGAGTGTAGTAAGTTGGAAGCACAGTTGAAAAAGGTAAGTTCCATCTTGAACAAACAGCAAAACAAAAATCAGCATCCCGTACCCTCATTTGGAAATGATGAGTTTATTTACTCTCCTGGAGTAAATCTAGAATCTACCCATCTTATGCTGTTTACTGATGCTTGCATCAAATACTGCTTTTTCTCAAGAGGTTTTTAACAAAGCCACTAGTAAGCCTCAGAAATTGTCCTGAGTACCTCTATGAGAGAATTCTGAGAAGCTGCAACAAATAGATGAGAGCAGGACATTGGAGGGAAAAAGGCAGAAAGAAATTATGAAACCACCAATTTATATGTATGTGAATTAACACCACTTTTAGAAGTAAACTGAAACATTTGCAGGATGAGAAAAAAGGTAAAGGCTTGTCCAAGAAATGCTGGAATTCCTAATCAAAAAAAAAACAGCTTCCAAAATGAAAACTCTAGCAAGACTTTATTTTGATGTATTTTTGGCTTTGTTGGTGAACATATGTTTATGATAATTAAGCAAAATAATCAAAAGTTTATATCAGCTGTCAATTCAGTATTTCTATTCAGCAAGAAGTGGAAGCAAGCATTTAAAGGAAAATGTACAAACCCTGTATTTTACTACATGGTTTTACTTAAATTGCTGCAATAAACTAGATTTTGCTTAAATGACTTGCAAGTGTTTTGCGACCATTGTTTCTTTGACCTTTCTCTGTGTTATTCAGTAATGTCTGCTCTCACTGTTCTCATTATGTATTTGATGGGGTCAGGCATTATGTCTGCCTTCTGCAATTCATGACTAAGTGTACATCAAGCATTTTTTTTTTTAATTGGTATAGTTTTTCATTTTCTGGTAAATAATATTTGTTCTGTGAATGTTATTACTGTTGGCATAATATTCTGACACTCTTTTTACCCAGGTTGAGTAGTATCCTGCTCAGTGATTAAGCATTGTTTCAATAGCCTGACCCATGAAGAAGATATTGCAAAGTACAAAGGATACCAGCGTGTAAACCTTATACTTGTATTCTTTCTTAATTCAGAGTGAATATGTGCAATCAGGTGTCTGCATTAGATCTTTAGTTGAGAGGAAGGGAAGCTTTTTTCAATAGACATATACAAATGGAAACACAAAGAATTTCAATGTCCTATAGCTAATGCTATTGATGGAAAAATTAAAATCTACAAAGGAAAGGTTTCTCTGGAAGTCATTTAGTTTGCTTTAGTTTGTTAGGATATATGTTTGTTTACTTTGCACTCCACTGCAACAGATACTTCATTACAATCTGAAATATCTTTTTTCCTTCATTTAAAAAATATAGTTAAAAGAACCCTGGAAGCACAGTTCACTTAAAAAAAAACCCTCATCAAAATCCTCTTGAAGGACTTGAAATCCTAAGTCAATAATTTATGACTATACATATAAACACATCATACAGTCATGGAAAAACAAGCACTTATAAAAGTCAGAGAGTGTCTGGGATGTCTTTTGTATAAAAAGGGAGCATGTTTCTTGTGTATAAATACAAACAATTATTGAATGAAAGTTGAAAACATAATAGTTTTATTATATCATAAATACAGCATAAAGCCTCAATGGAAATTCACCCACCATTTGTAGGAGACCAGGTATTTCCACAATAAAATATAGTTACAACCTTCTTTCTGGGCATGCTTAATTGAACAGAAACAGTGACTGTTAATGACAGTAGGCTCCACACAGTCATTTTCAATTCGCATTTTCTTTAATGAAATACTTTATGTTCAAACCTGTAAATAACCTGCGTTAAAAGTAATTGGTCCCCAGAAAAATACTTGCACCGTGTTCTCACTGCTCAGGAAACAGAGTGAAATGGAAACCTGGGGCGCTCTTGCACATGTCTGGGTCAGAGGAGGAGGGGACAGTGACAGGGTCATAAATGAACCCACGTGCCCCAAGAGTGTGCTCACGTGTGAGCATCAACCACTGCAGGAGCAGAGGGATCTGGCAGAGTTTACATCTCCCTTTCAAACCCCACTCCAAGGGGCTTTCTTGTTGAAAAAATTCCAAGTAGCTTACACAGTACTCCTGTCTAAAAGTATCATAGAGGAGGTACTTTGTTATGCTGCTGTAAAACAATTATAGTTCAATGTTGATTTATAAGTTTTAACAAATTAAATGAAGAAATAGGAAGATACTATTCTGTGCACGCTTGCTGGGAGTTAGTTTTACATGAGCACTAATGGTGGTAAGTGCTGTCTGAAGGAAAAAGTGCACAAGGGGTAAGTCCAAACTAAAACTGTGAATAAAAACCACCAAAACAACTTCTAGAGTTTCTCCTCCCCAGATTTCCCTGCTTTCTGGTTTTTGGAGAGGGTAAGATTAATATATTGATAATAAAGACAGATTTTATTGGATCTGATTAGATCCAAATATTTTTCAGTACTGGATTTTTTGCATTTCGGCAAGAAAAAAATATGCTGATTCTAAACCCACCATTTTACACAGTAGGCACATTTCAAAAATAATGAAGAGGATATTTGTACAAAGTCATTAGTCATGTGACTATTAGATTTTGATGTAAAAAGAAATTTTTTAAATTATAGACATTCTTATTGAACATTTTGTGACAAATATTATGGACTGAAATTCATAAAAAATATTAAACCAAAAAATTCTAAATACCAGAGAATGGTCAATGCTTTTTTCCCAAAATTCTGCAGATTTTTGTTGACTATTTGTGAAAGAACAGCAGGAATTACCTAATACGTAGTGAAGTGTTTTATATATACGTGTGTATATATAATCTTTATTATCCACTCTAGAATTTCCTCCTTTTTTGTTTTTCATGATCTTCAATTTACTTGCTTACTGACATATTTGCAGTTGCTAAAGTACTGTTTGCCAGGCTGTACTGTTCGAATGTCATTCTACATAGAAAATTCAGTATTGTATTAAACAAAAGGAAAGTAATAAATTTAATGAAACTATTTAATTAATCTTTTATTATTACTGTCTTTGAAGCTTTGGTGATAAATTGCAGCCTCAGCCAAAACCACTTCTTGTGATTCATTGCTTGAGACCAGCACTTAATGTATCATCAAAAGTGGACACCTCTCTTTATTTCATGGGTTATTTAACTTGAGAAAGGGAAAGTAACACAAACCTTAAATTTCTTACTCCAGCTATTCTTTTTTAGGAACCAAAGTCAACATTTATGTTTCCCCAGTGCCTCTCACTTTCACCAAGGAATGTTTAGAATCTTAAATTTCTACTTTTTTTTTTTTTTTAATGACAAGTTCTTCTGTGCAAATGCACTGGTTTTGTTGAGCTAATGCTGTTTTCCTGGATCTTTCCTTCTTTTCCTGTCTGTGCTTCACTCCCTACCAACTTTGCAATGTAGCAAGCTGAGCAGTTGTTCAATCAGATGTACAATCCAGTAAGTTCATTTTTAAAATGCCCGCTGTAACATATGGAAGCATGAGGATCCATTCCCTTACTGTGTTGTGCTCTTCCTCTGTGGAGCTTTGCAGAACACTCCTAATGCTCACTATGCTGTATCCGTTATATCCAAATAAATGAACTTGGTGGACTTGAAGGCCATTTTAAGAATTTGAAATGTCTTAAATAGGTACATACTGTGTCTCTGGAAAAGAAACGTCCTTTAGGTCCTCAACTTTTCCATTAGAAAATGCATGCAGAATTTTTTTTTCCTTTTGATTTGGTTTTTGATTCTGCCTTGTGAAGTACTTTATTTGATCCTTCAAACTTATATAACTTCTAATTTATTCAGTTTATCTTCAGTGACTGAGTTAATTGGATGAATAATAATATCTAGGAAATAATAATATCTAGGACTGCCCGCATTTTCAAAAGTCCATATGACTAAAATAGGTCAGTTCTACTCATGAAAGAGTGTATACATTTAGCATATATACATTAGGAACATGGAAACTTCGTATTTAAGTGAAGAAAATACTGAAATATAAAATGACAAATGCAAAAGGCAGTTTTTGCAAAAGCACAGTATTTCTTTGGCTTGCTTAGCATTACTATTCTTGTCAATGCCTGCTTTAATTGCACAATATCTCTTTTGACTTTACTCCTTTTTCAATTTGAGGAAGAGCAGCAACAAACATTTTATCTGCAGAGAAGAGTTTCCATCTTTTTGGCTGAGCTTGTTACATTTAATGTGCTATGAGCATCACAGGACAGAAAAATGATGTAACTTAAAGAGCATAGTAATTCTAGTCAGAATCACTATGTAATTGGGATAGTGTATATATAGAAGAACTGGGTTTGTATCTTAAGTAATGTGATACTACACATTAGAGGAGGGATTGCCATCCCTGAAGTCAATGGGAGCTTTGCCATGAGTGTCCATGGACCAGAATTCCAGCTTTGGAATCTATTACAGTTAGGCTTTGTAGTCTAACCACGTAATGGATATGTCATGACTTTTGTATGGGAAAAGAGAGTCCCACAGAATGTGCTATATTTACTTCTAAAGTTATCAGTTACCTGTGTTTAGAATTTAGTCATAAATTGTAGCACAAGAACATAAAACCTGATATCACCTCTACCCTCTGGCACAGTGCTGGAGAAAGAGCTTGTCCCTTTCAATGATAAGCCCCTTTTTTCTGTATCATCCTGGGTCACTTTTGTGGTAGTTATGTTTCTGTTCATAGCATTTGCACTGCTCCTGTGCATGTCTTTTCAGACTGGAGTCTGTTAGTTTTTAGCTTGGTTTTCATAAATGCTGGGCAGTCATTAGCTCAATATTAGTGATTCTACTGTATAGAATTCATTTGTTTCTTCCTAATCTGTTTGTGTGCAGTATTCCAAAGTCAATCCTTTTCTTAACTGTTGTTTCTGCTTTTACATGGTTAATTTTCAAAAGGACAGCTTGTTGGAAGTTGCAAAACAGTGGATGCAAGATCCTTTTCCTTTGGCACCAGGCAGCAATCATACTATATCCACAGAATGATTTTCTTAAATAAACTTCCCTTACTCCCCTTCTTTATTTTCCTACATACATAAGTTGTAAATAGAATTAGACATACATTTCTTCTTACTTTAAAGGTGAACTCTTTGAAATACCAAATGATATTTTGTAAAAAATTGATTATAAGAAATTACATTGTTGCCTTTGTGCTGTAATGAAAATATCATGCTGTACTGAGTCTGGAGTTTTTTCTGAATATTGAAGACTAAATTTTCCAAGATCATCTATCAGAGAAATGTTAGATTAAAATTTAAAGTACTTATAGAACACACTATAAATTACTTAGAGCAGTTGCTAAACTTAAATGAAGACCTCCCGATTTTTAAGGAGACAAGAAAATTCATGTGACGGCAATCTTTTTTCCCCGTTTATTCTTGAACGTAATAAAATTTGAAGGATCTTACAAAGTAATATGTTGCATGTAAATTCTGCTGTTCCTTTTTTTTTTTTTAATTTTAAGTACCCACTTGATTTCTGTGTATGTTTGTGTCTGAAGCTGTAAAAATGAAATACCTATCTATCCATCCATTTCTGTTATGCAGAATAATACACGCATGACTGTACCATAAGACTTTAATAGCCTAAATAATTCATGTTGCATGTCTGTGCCACAGTTATGATGTTTCTGTAGGACATTTGTGGTTTACATAAGGAAATGTTACTTTTCTTCTAAAGCATTTGCAGTGCTTATGAAGCAAAGATCAGAACAGATGTATAATTAATATAAAAATCTGTGAAATTCTAATGGTAGGGTGATACGGTATTTTTACTCACTTGTAAAAATCAACAACACAGTCATAATATTGGGAGAAAATGCATCATAAAGTGAGTGGGTTAGTTTGAAATTAACCTAATCTGCACACACGAGGGTTATTATTTGCAGATACAGATTTAAGAAAGCTGAAAGACACACATGGACCAGTCCCTCTTAGCCATAAAAGTCCCATAGAAATAGAAAATGTGTTTTCCAAGGTAACAGAGAACTTAGGGAGTAAACAAGGTACAGAAATTAAACAGAAAAAGGAGAGAAGAGCAGAAATAGGCAGAGACTTTCTGATTCATGTGATAACTATGCAGCTTCTGTCTAGAGCTGGTCCAACAGTTCAGTCTACAGCCCAAAAAAAGCTAAAAAAAATCTGCCCTGTCCTGGCAGGAGCAGGGTCAATATCAACTGAGCTGCCTTTTAACTCCTTTGGGCCTACTGTTTGACCTCAAAAGTCAAGTTCCATCTGTCAACAAATCACCCCTGATCTGTACACAACAAATTCAAAAAGGTTCCTAGTTCAGATCCAAACCCATCTTTCAAAGCCATAAAATAAAATGGGGCCTTATAAGTAATTCTATGCCTTTGCCCTAGCAATGTCAGATGGATTGTGTTTTGCTCTTTTCTGTATCAGCAGCTTTGTTTACAATGTGAGGATTCTCTTGAAGGGAATTGTAGGTTAAAGTACCACCTGCAGAAAGCACTTTGTAAAAATTGTTTTTTATTTTTGCTCTCTCTTTTAAAGTAACTTTACTTCATCATTTGGGCAATACTCTTGTAGAAATTTAGTTCCTGCCAATAGTCCAAAAAAGCTTCTCTAAGTGCTTTGAAAAGTGGAGGCAATCAGCTAAATTGGTGGTTTGCAATACTGGTGTTTTTTGTGGTGTCTTTTTTTTTTTTTTTT
>WBMY01012088.1:763806-1003524 GCA_013397315.1 Donacobius atricapilla
GTAAGAATAATCTTGTAGTAACTGAATCCTTATATTGATTTATATGTGACATTGGTTGGATGCCTCATCACATTTAATCATACCTTTGAAATTCCACTTCATGTTGGGGAAATGCAGTGACCCAGTTTGTGCTGCAGAATTTCCCAAAAACATATCCCATAAATATGCAATAGCATGAGTACCACGGAAAACACAAGAGCTGAAAATAATTTTGCTGCAAAATGCTGTTGAGCAAAGACTTAAAGGGCTAAACTGAGGAATATATCTGTTATTTCAGGTGATGATTTGCTTATCAGCTGTGCAATAGATAATTTTTTCAGTACATTTCTGAACTGCTGTGTGACAGGAATACTTCATCGTAGTAGAACATTTGGCACCTTTGCATTGGTGATGCTATCATGTTCTTGCCCAGTTATGCATTTTCCTTGTAGAAAGTGCAATGTGGCAATGAAACATAAAAAAAAGGGACAGTCTTCTCTCTCTTATCTGCATTGCTTCTTGCCCTGGGATAAGAGAAGGGGTAGAGATACATGGGAATAAAAGTTTGGGCTGAAGCTGAGACTTACTTTATGGTAAAGACTGGTTAGAAGAAGGAAGGTGGGTATTTTTCCTCTCTGTGAAGTGATGGAAGCAAAGCTGGTATGTAATTAATTGTGTACCAAAGTAAAGACACAGAAAGGTGACAGGGAGTTACATGAAAGAGCAATAGCCTTTAGAGAGCCTTTGTGAAATTCTGGATTTACGAGGAAGAGAAATCTGAAGAAGAGGGAACAGTATGCTTTTTGTGTAAGTTTCTTAGTATCTTGAAGGTGGGAGTTGGGTTGTATTTCTTTTTCTAGAGTGAATTTGCCTATGGAATTAATTTATTCCTTGCAAAATTACATAATAATAAAAATGTGTATAATATCGTAATAGGGGGTGATGGACAAACAAAGTATTTTCTCAGATAATTGGCCTTGAGTCTTAGTATTATATTGAAATGACAGAACTTATATTCAGAAATTACAAAGCTAGTTGAAAGTAAATTTCTTGATACAATTGACAAGATAAGAGAAATCCAAGTTTATTATTCCTGAAAAGGAATCTGTTGCTGGCATCTCACTCAAACTTAAGATACTTAAGATACAAAGTCAAGATACTCCTTGGATGGTGCCTTGAAACCAGTTCTAGGTTTAAAAAGTCCTGCATCTGCATGGAATCCAGGACTGGAGCATGTATCAAAACAGAGATTTTGAAGAGCTAGGTCAGTAGGTTTATTAGGCTATGCATGTCATTCCCTTGGCTTCTTTTGGTGATGAAATATTTCTTCTGAATAAAAAACTTCGAGTAGGATAAATAACACTTCAAATCTATTATGTTTTTCTTACTATCCTCATGCTTAAATGATATGTTACATGCAAACCCCCTAAGTTTCTTCCCTATTTATTTCAGGTTTTTTTGTTGTGTTTGTAATAAACTCAGACTTGTTCTTTATTTATACAGAAAATGTTAACCATTGCAAAGAATATGGACCTTCTAGTGTCTGTAGTTTATATTAATTCTTTCCCAAACATGCATGCTTCATTTTGATCTCCATTTCTTTCATTGCTTGCTTGCATTGTCCATTCCCTGAAGTTAAGTATAAGTCCACGTCTTCTCTGCGTACTAAGATAGTTGGAGGACCTTCAGTTCTAAATATAATGAATTTCTGTAAAAATCCTGTATGTTACCTGAATTTTCTATGTTTAATGTGCACTGCCTTAAACTACTTGTTTTTTCCTTGCCTGCTCTTTCAAGATGCCAATTAGGAATAATGGGAAGCAAGGGGTAGGCTAAGCATTGCAGTGCATTGTTGTTTCCATCTGTCTGTGATTATTCCAGCCAACAGTTTAAAGCACTCGGTGCCAGGTCATGCTCCCATTGAAGTTAATTGGGTTTTTGCCATTAGGTTTGATGGGAGTTGGACTGGGCTCTGCACTGTTGTTTTCATTGCGTTCTCTCTTGTCTGTGAAACTGCCACCCATCCATGCATGTGTTTGCCAGGTTTGTGCTGTTTTCACCAATGGGCTTGTTCCCCTGATGTTTCAGGTTAAGTATCAATGATAAGATAAAAAGGATTATTGGGTAAGATGTCTGCTGAAAACAGCTTCTTAGTTTGTTGATTTATCTTTTAAAATCACCTCTGCATTAAAAACAATTTCTTTCTTTTAAATTCTTTGTGTCAAACTGCGTTTGAGACATCTGGTGATACATATATATATACAATATGTATATATGTATCAGTCTTTATATATTTATATACGAACAAAGTGTGTATTGTTTAGATATAGGGAAAGAAGACATGATTTGTTAAGGAATTGCCTGTATATTCAAAACACACTGAGCTTAATGTAAATTTAAAAAATTACAAGGTGAGTTTTTTTAAAATTTGTAAAAACCTTTAAAATGGGGTCACTTTAATAGATAAAAAATCTCCTTAGTAACTCCCCTCCCATTTCAGGACTATAGAATTTGACTAGATAGATATTTTCATTTATTTTTATAATGCATCTGTAGAAAAACATCATCAGACAGGAATACCCATAATCCTTTTTAATGAAAACTTGAACTCTTGAGACTGAAGAAGTAAAGCTCTGAAAGCTATGTAAGTTATTGTCATCCTTATCTTTTTTGAAATATTGATTCTGAAGGCTCATGAAGCTGAAGAGGAGGCACGAATGAATCCAGAATTTGCAGACAGAATGAAACAACTTGACAAAGAGGCGTCGTACTATAGAGAAGAATGTGGCAAAGCTCAGGCTGAGGTTGACAGACTTCTAGAAATACTCAAGGAAGTAGAGAATGAGAAGAATGACAAAGATAAGAAAATTGCTGAGTTAGAAAGGTAATTTTTGTATTATTTGTCTTACATTGAGTAGCATTTTTGTTTACTTGATCTTCATTTCAGAAGCAGAGAAGTTAAAAGCAGAGAGTGTTTTTAAGAGAATATTTGTTATGCTTTGTAAAAGAACAAAAAAGGGCTACTTGAGGGCATCTCCTGCTGACTTACATTGGAAAAAAATTAAGATTTCCATTTTCTAATACTCTTCATAAAACAAGCATATATAGGAAAAGTCATATGCAATTTGCAGGCACAACAACCCTCTCAGAAAACCCTGTTGGGGAGCAAGCCTGTCTTTTAGTAACTGGTGGATCAGACCTGTCCTCACATACATATTTCTTCAAGTGTGAACATCATCAGTCATTCTCAGAGGTCCTGAAAAGTATTGGTAAGTATTTCTAACCCGTCTCATGACTATTTAACATTAGTTGTAACTATTTCTCAGTGTTCCCGTAGTCTTTCTTTGCTTCAAAAGAATATTTTCTGATTACCAGACAGTGATTGTCTTCTGTCTGGGAAGGCTGTAGAGGCTTTCCATAATGGAGAGAGGAGGGTTTTGGGATTTGTCTCATGCCCTTTGTAATTAAATAGATCTTGGAACCTTCTTCCATATGGTGTCCTGCTATTTATTTGATTGATCTGTTTTCTTTGTTCTCTTTCTTTAATTAGACACTCCTGCTTCAAAGAAAGGATCTGTGTTTTCAAATAATTTATATAATTGTTTGATTGTGATAAAGTCAGAAGAAAACTGTTTCATGGTTCCAAAAAAGAAGTTCAAGTGATTTTGTTTTTGTGATCACTGCCATAGTTCCAGTCAAGACAAAGCACCCATTAGGGAGCATTACCATGAAAGAGAGGAACATGTCAGAAATGTTGGTTACCTTGAGAGGCAGAAAACAGCCAGCATGGAAAGAAACATGTGTAGACCACCTTTTACTGAGGATGACTTATCAGCCTTCACAGCTACCTGCGCCAAAACTTGTTACTCTTTGCTGATGTTTGGTGAAGTTTAGTAATGGTTAAATGTCATGAGAATGGAGACCTCTAATTCAAAGTGAGAGAAGATTCATATTTAAAATAAAACTGATTATTTACATGAGGACAACTTAAATTTGCCGTTGTCTCTCTCACCTCATCAGAGTTTAGAATACTCAAATGTTTGCACCTATTTTAATGTGTAGAGGAGGTCCCAGAGAAAGTGAGTAATCAAGAATGGTCACTCCGTGCACTGTGCCTGTGAGCTCTGCCTACTCTCTACAAAATACTAAAGCAGCATATTGGACAAGATACCACAGTTAGAGGTTTTGTGTGGATGAGATAGTTCTGCTTTTTCCTTGCAGTGGTGCAGGGGAAACTACAGCTCCAGAGTTGTAATGCAGCAACTCCAGGTGTAACCACCAGGTGAAAACAGCAACCGATCCGCTCCTTGCCCTGTAAACTGAATTATTGTGTGACACCAGACTCAATAGTAGGCGTAGTAATCTTCTGTTCAAGAGGGTAATCTTAAGTCCTTTATTAGATAGCAATCACGAACATGTTGAATATTCAAATGACAAAATTAAAAGATGATCATGATAAAGCACTGAAGTTTGGGATCTCAAATTTCTGGATATGTTAATTTGATTTAAATAGTTTAGGTTATAAAGAGATAATGAATTGATAGAGAGCAGTAGATTCATTTGGGTTGAGAATTATTGATTATAAAACAACAATTACAAAGATACAAGGAACTAAGGGGTCCAGAGATACTGGTACCACATTGTCAGCATACAATCTGTTCTTATTGTCTGAGAATCCTGTAATGGGTGATGTAATGGAGAGAATTTTCTATTTTTGTATTCATTTTATTTTCAAATTTTTTACATTCTCATCAGTGAAGTTTTGGAACACTAGTTTCTATTTGGAACACTGGTCTGTTATTGTTGACGAAGGTGTTGACCCTGAAATAACTTCTCAGAAAATAATGTGGTACTGCTGAGTGAATATGGACTTTTAAAGAGTATGTACTGTATGTTAGAATGTGATGGAGTGGTTAAAGTTTGCTGTGGACTTTTAGCATATATTTGACATTTCCTCAAACTTCAGATGCAAGGGCATCTCCGGGGTCCTGTAGGAAAATGAATGTGATGTTAAAATGCATTTATTCATTCATAGCTTGCTGGGGTCCGTGATGGTGCTATGCTAACATCTTTACATTGCAAGATAATTGCAACAACATAAATTTTCACAATATATCAACATAAATTTCTGAGGAAGTGATAATCTAGACTATTGCATGTCATAATATCCTCACAATATTTGTTATTTTCCCATATAAATTCCTCAACATAATGAGGTGTGCTTGTATAAATAAGTTTGAAAAGTAAAAATGGTTGTAATAAAGTTATCATTTACAAAGTCAAGCAAAAGTTAAAACAAGATGATGAATACTAATGGTCTACTAGTCAGAAAGTATTGACACACAAAGTGTCAAATATTCAGGAGTAGAAATATCTGCTTTGAGATATGGGCAGTTAAATTTATAAGTATGTGCTACTTGGCAGATGAACATTATTAATACTTATGAAGAAGTCTTTATATGCATGGTAATTCTTTTGGTTTTAATTTGATTTTCTTGGCTCAGAAATCATCACACTCCTAAGTGTCATCACTTCAGGTTAATACTACTGCTCCTATACAATCATGTTGGTCTGTTTCTTAAATTACACTCACTATATTAACTTTGTATTTTACAGTTTCTTATTTCTACACAGGAGAACCTACTCCTTCATCTATACTAAAGCTACTTGAAAACTTTTATTACTATTTTCACAATCTATCTCTTTATAATTAAAAAAAAGTTGAAAATTAAATTCAAGATATTGCATTTAATGTATAATGTGCTTTTGTTAAACTTAGCTTCCTGTTTTTCTTTGGTTTTTCTTGATGAAGGAAATCTGGTTCTCAGCTTTTTGGTTTTTATTTTTGTGGGTGTTTTAGTAATGTAAATGAAATTGGATAAGGTAGTGATCAGCTCTAGTTTTAATGCAAAGAGCCTCACCAAGGAGAGGGAGCTGCAGCTGAAATAGAACTGTCAGGATCGAAGGAGTATATTGTTTAAAGCTTTGATTAATGGCGTTAGAATGAGAAGTACATTTATGAAATGTGAGAGAGAGTTTGAATCACAAAATGAAGTGAAATACAATGGCATAAAATGCATGTTTGTGAAGTTAGGACTAGTAAGACTGCCTGATATAAACAAAGGATAATCCTTGATACAGTTCAGGAAAAGAAAGATTGGGAGAATTTGCTTATGGCTGTGTCATTATGAGCCATCTAAATAATGAAACAGGGATGTAAATAATGAGGAGTGAATCCTGATATGTCAGAATAAATATCTGCAGTAAGGATAGGAAGGTATTAACGTCATCAGGTGCTGGCAAGGCTGGAATGCTGCTGTGTACTTCTCATCAGTCATATGCCAGGAAGTTGAATTAAAACTGGGAACAGGTGCAGAGAAGGCTGGTAAGAAGGAATGAAGTGCTCATGACACAGGAGGAGTCTAAGCAACAGTGGTTTATCTCTCTGGCAAAACAAAGCCCTGTAGGGATGCTTATTCTATATAAATACGGGAAGGGGTAAGCACTGCAGGGAACAAAGAGTGATTTCAGTAAAAGAGCATGGTCACAGAATGCAATCTAAATTATCCATTGATAAATTTAGACTGAGAAGAGAAAAAAAGTAATGACTACATAATGAGGATTGCGAAATCTTGAATCTACTTTTCTCCAGTGGTATGTGAGATACTTGGTCTTTTGCTTGGCTAAGTGTAGCTTCTCAGCAGAGATTGCAGCAATATAAAAGTCTATTTAAAAAATATCATACCAGCTATGAGACAAACCAGTTTGTTCTTAAACAAGAAAGGTTTAATTTTTTTCATTACGTACTTCTCATATGCAGTGGGTGTATAACACTATAGATGTGTATTCAAGCTCTTGGGGTATTCATTCATTAATTCATTCTGAATTGATTTGAATTTGAATTCTCATGAAGGTAAGTCTAGACAGCAGAGGCAAGTCATTGCACAAGAAACAAAACATCAGCATATAGAATAATTGCATTTAAAAAAACCACTTTTATGGCTGTTAATTATGCTCCTTTTCCTAAATGCACAAAATGCCGTGTGTCAGGAACAGATTTAAGGACTAGTCTAGCTGGGTGGGGATTGTTTTGGCCTTACTTATTTGAAAGGGCTGTGTTAGGTATTTTTTTTTAACCAATAAAGTTATCAAAAATCAGAGTATTTTCAGTGCTGAAGTATTAATTTTCTTTTTCATTCTGAATTAAAAATTTGCGGTCAGCATTGGAAGGGGCTGCATTTCCTGGGTGGAGTGGGGTGTCAAATCTTCATCCTTAACTATTAACTACAGTGCTTTGCAAACTTTAAATATCTTTGAATAAGTTGGCAAATTGTTTAGCTACTTTGGCTTCCACTGCAAGATTTGATGAACGAGGGTCACCAGCCTATGATAGTTCAAATTAAAGACTTTGTGGCATATGATGAGATGTTTGTGTGGCAGCAAATGCTACCAATATTCATCCAATTTATTTGTTCTATTTGATGTGTATATGAATTTGCAATTTGGATGGTTATAAATATGTATGTCTTTCCACTGTCCATCCATGACAAGATGCCCTTTGGTTTTAAAATTTGTTTTCTTCAGTGTACCGGAAGAATAGAGCTCTGCAGAAATTTCATTTTAGTTCTTGCCTTTCCTTCCCTTTGTTTTTTTTTTTTTACTTTTTCTTTTTTTTTCTTTTTTTAATAATCTGCTAATATAACATCTGCTTGTTATATTTTTAAAGGACTAATGTGTTCCTCCCTTTATTCTCTTTTGCTGTCTTCCTCCCTATCTGTTTTCCTCCAAACTGCTGCTTTCATCCCTACTCCAACCAGCTTGACTTCCAGGTCAGTATTTTCTGCTCTCCTACTTAATGCTCCTTCCACAATGAAGGTTTTCATTGATGCTTCATTTATTTGGTTGTTTTGATTCCACATTATTACTTCTGTTTGTATTTTGTTGTTTTTATTCTGGTTGTCCCTGTTGTGAAGTTTTTGGTCATTTAATTTCTAGACCAGACTCTTTCCAGTAAACGAATCTTTTTCTTTAATGCTATAAGAAAAAAATGTTTATTAACAACATATTCAATTCATATGTTGTTTTGTGGAAAGATTTTTTCTTCTTTTGGTTTTGCTTATGTTATCTTTGTTTAGGGAGTTCAACATTGGAAATAACTTTTTGGTAGATAACCTAACCCAAACGGTAGTGAACAGTGACCACTGTATACAGAGAGATTTATGTGTAAGATCAGAGAGTTATTCTTAATACCTTGCTGCTTACAAACAGAATGAGAGGAGCTGCAGTGGTTCAGAAACTTTTAGCTGTTTTTGCTTGACCAGCGCATAACAGTAAAGGAGTTGACTGTATGTGTTTTTATGCTGTGTTTCTATGTAACTTCATCTAGTCAGGTTCATGTTTTAAATTCTTCCAGGTTGTAGATTAGTTTAGCTGGCATTTGTCTTTGCACACTGTTTCTGAGTAAACTTTTCAAGTATTACATGTCTTGTGGTGCTTGTTGGAAGTAAAAATTGATCTAGCTGACATTTTTTTCTCTTAGTAGGCCTTGATGTTAATTTTCTTTCTCATGCTTATAGTTGGCTGTAAATTTTAAGTTAGAAAAGTCTTAAAACATCTTAAAACACATGTTTTCTCTTGGGAGAGGTTTGGTCTCTGCCTCAAAACCAAGGACAATTCACATTTCACAGTTCAGACATGTCAGAGAGGTATTTGAACTGCACAGCTGAAGATGGCCCATTGTAAAAAGATTGACACAAGATTTTTTTTTTCCCCCAATGTACTGTAGTGCATGTCACAATCCCAAGTAACTTTCTAGCTGAAAAGTTTTGTTCCTGAAATTTGAGGCTTGTTGATTGCAGTGAAAATTTGGATGAACCCAAAATTTACTGTCTATCTACTTCAAGCACATTTTTATGTGCTTGAAGGGATAGTTATTACACCCAGATTGTGAAAATACTTCAAGAATTTATTTTCAGAATCTTTCTTTCTTCCAGAAGTTAATGCATTTATTATGGAGTTGGCCATGATGAAATTATTGTCTGAATGTGACCACTTTGCATTTCTATCAGAGTATACTCAACACTGATTGAAAATCTCTCTAGCTCAAGAGAGCCTAAAGACAGGTATTATGCTGTGTGGTTGTCATTACGGTTGACTTCACTGAAATTTGATGATTGGTATGCAGAAACATTTGTTCAGCGGTTGAAGGTGAAATTTCTGTTATGTTTTATTGACCTAAAAACCCAACTGACCTTGTTGAAGCAAACTGTCCTCATAACCCTGCCAACTTCCATCTCTAGAGTCTCAGATAAGTTTTAGAGCATGATTAGAATTTATTGTGGGAACTCAGCGAAGTGTTAAGTTCTCTCAGCTTGAATCTTCATTAAGGTCAAAACTGAATTTAAGAAACAGATCTATTAATTTCCGTAATTTCTGCTGATCAGTATGTTCTTCGCTGTCATTTTGGTTGTCCATACTCCTATGAGGTTATTATCGTTAGAAAAATGCTGCATCTGTTTTATAACATGGTTGGCTATCGATACTGATGACAAGCAAATCAAATACATTGGCATAATGCCGCCATGTGCACCTGTGTGTACAAGATACAAATATTCTGAGTACAACCATCGGTACAGTGACATCCCCACACCTTTAGGCTACAGCAGGTTACATGCTCCCCAAACTTTTCTACTGACAGATAAGGTGGACATGGATATTTTTTCCATGTGAATTGTACTGACCAGCGCTAGAAAGTTTCCCACCAGCTCTGATGTTGGCCTTCCTAATTGTTTCTGTGGGAGGCCAGAGCTCAATGAAATGTGCAAGGGAAGTGGAGTTTTAAATTTAACCTACAAGCCATCCACAGTTTTGTCAAATGTCAGTTTGATGCTTCCAAGGGCAGACTGATATGTTGTTCAAAGATAATTTCCCTGGAGAAATTGAGATAGTGTATTACTGAAAACTGAGAGAATCTGTGATATACATTACTCTTCTGAGAGACTGGTTGTTCTGAGTGAGAAACAGTTGTCACACTGGATAACAGGCGGATGGCTGAGATGTCATTCTCTTTTAGTCTGTTTGCTACATATGCAGAACCAATGTTTTAGCATTTAAACATTTTGAAAGAGATGACATTTTGAGATGATATTTAGATTTATCTGATTTTATGTGTGGTTTTAAACTTTTGTAAATTTAATTTTTTAAGAAATAATAAAGTAGAAAGTTTATTTCTTTGGTATTCTCATTCAAGGGAAAAAATAAAAATATTATAATACAAAGTAAGAAGAAATGATAGTGATGAACCATGAAAAGATATAAACAGGGCCCTGGAACAAGATGATACACTGTTCAATTTCATCCCACTCACTACTGACCTTGTCAGCATTGTTCTGTACTTTCCCTTTCAGTTTGCTGAAAGCCATGCAAATATTAAAATAGAAAGGGATTATTTAAATAAGGAAGGATATTTTGTAATTTCTCATTGATTTGCTTTTTTTGAGATTTGATTTAGAGGGTAAATACTCTGTAAAGTAAATGGCTATGCAGAATGAAGTGGGTATGAGAAGAAAAGAGCTCTACCTTGCTGAAGGAAAAATATCAACTTTGGATTTGGTTGGATGTGACACCACAACTCTCTATGTGGGAAGAGAGAACAGAAGGAGCTGTTACTCTTCCCTGTTATGATTACTGGTTCAAGAAGACATCAGTATTTCTTGTGCTTCCCCAGACCTGCTGCTTCCACTAGTTTTCCTCAGAGGCAAGATCCAGGGGGTAGATTTCTTTACCTCTTGAACCTGTGAATAAAGTAGCCCCAGAGCACTCCCTGGGGAGCTTGGTGACTGCCTGGGCTCAGTGCTGTCAGGATTCCCTGTGCATGGTGGAGGGGTGTGTGAGTGAAGAATCATTGTGAGATAGCACAGCTTGCCCTCAAAAAGCTGTGACTGAGAAGAGACAGGGAGACTAAATTTAGGAATTGGTCTGTTGGTGGAACCACTCCGTCCACTCTTTTGTTTGCTTTCACAATGCAGGAGCAGCGTGCCTGGGCAACGTGATGGTGCTCTGCTCTGAATTTATAATAAGGGGAAGTTTGTATGTCTAAACAAGAATTATACTAAGTGTACCTGATTTATTTGGAGGTCTGAAGAAGTTACTGCAAAAGTATGGAAAGCTTGATTTATGTAATGGATGATAATGGCTGGATTGATCCTTAGAACTTCTAGAGTGAGCCAGGAGTTGGAGTGAAAAGATCCAGAAGGAAATAGCGATGAAACATTGAGTGTGGCAGAGGAGATGTGATCCTGATTACAGTCAGGCTGGGCTGGACATGCTGTGGAAGAGTTGGATGCAGAGAAAAACCGGAAAGAGTCAGGAGGTGGTGGAGCTTTGTTTTCCTGTTTTGTTTGTTTGCGTGGAGATGCTTTGTTAATTTGATATTTTGAAGAAAAAAGCTTTTCTGGACTACAGCTGGGAAGGACCTGATGGGGAAGTTGCAGTAGCAGGGCTGCAACTTCTTGGTTGCAAATTTCAGGCAACAAACTATTTCCAGTAACTGGTTACAGTTATTGATAATGGTCTCAATTAATAAAATAGCTGAGCAAGCAATTGCCATATTAAATCAGATCAAATATCCTTCTCATCTAGTGTGCTGTCATCAGCAGTGCTTTTTTTTTTTTTAAAGAAAAAAAGAACATCAGAAGAAAATGCACAGCAATCCTGGGTGTATGAGAAAGATGTGTGACAGATGAGTCTTGTGGTATGAATTTCACACATGGTCATGTAAAGTGTCACCTAGCAGGAATGTGCTGAGGAAGGCAGAAGTGCTATGCACTGGGTCGGAGTTTCTGTGGTTGCAGTGCAGATCTGCATTGAAACAAAGTGACATGAACCATAGTTTGGAACAGGATTTTAGAACGTCTCTTTCATTCATGCATTATCATCATGTGGATATTTCTAGTATCTCTCCAGGGCTTTGGAGGGAACTGTGTCAGACTAAACACTTCTTAAATAAAGATTTTGGAAAACTTCCCAGAGTATGTGTGTTAGGAAAACCCTTCCTCTCACATTTTTGCCTTTGAGGCGAGAAATGTTTCAGTGACTTCTGTGACACTTGCTTTATTTCTACCAGGCAGAGTTCTCAGTTGTCCCAGGACAATAAAATTGTTTTGTGGTACATTAGAGGCAAAATAATTGTCTCACTGAAAATCTGTTGTACTATGAGTTAAGAAACCTGAAGCCAGCCTTCAGGCAATTGAAATGATGAGATTTTAAAGGGGGGTGGGGGGGTGGAGTGTAAGGGGATGGGAAGAAGGGGTTTTTTGAGACCTACAGGTCTCTGTGGGCTACAAGCCTGCTCCTTTGGGTGAAACGAAAATAGTTATTTAACCTGTCAGTAATAGGAGCTGGGAATGTAATGAAAACATTCAATATACTAAAATTCATCTATCTTAGCTGCTAATTCTGGGCAAGACGGCCTTTTTGCATTTGACTGGAGAGTTAGGGATATAGGAATAATTTTTTTTTAAATATTATTTTAAAATTATTTTAATATTACTTGGTTTGCATGATTTCTTTGTCCTGTGCTTGTGTTGGTCATTTTGTTTCCAGTTCTTTTTATAAAAGAGCTGTGGAGAGCACACAGAGAGGTACCTCCCAGTTCTGATGAGCAGATGAACTGTGTTTGCCATAGTCTCAGCATCAGGTGAATGACATAAAGAAAAGCAAGTATTCTTCAGTCAGAGATAATATTAATTTCTTGCCATAGTATTTTCTCAGGCATGTGGAAAACAGTGGCCTTTAGTACCTAAAGTCTGTCTGGCCAAGGTTAACCAAAGAGAATTTCCTGCCTCCAAATTCTCTTGCTCAAAAGGCACCAAAATTTTACTCAGTTTTCATAAGCTTTGTTCCTATGGGAAGGTCTTAATGTCCCTTTAGCTTTCCTGACAATAGGGAAGATCCGGCCACAGGCTGATAACATTTTCCTGTCTCTCCGGGGGCATCCACTCAAGCTTGCTTTCTGTGCCCAAATGATAATAGACATACTAAGCAAGCTGAGCGACGTCCCTTTATGTCACTGTAGAACAGATTTTTTTTTTAGTTGCAAGATCAAATAGCACAATTGTAAAAATGAATTTTGTGGGGTTATAGATGATGTTGTCACACAGGTTAGGAGTTTAAGCAATTGTAAAGGGAGTTGAAGTCTTGCTCCTGCTCTTTTTCAGTTGGAAAGAGAGGGGAAAATGTAGTTCTTCTAAAGAGAAAAAAAAGAAGGAATAAGGTCTGCTAGATTTTATGCTTTGGAATTATGAGGGCAAGAAGGGCAATGCTGAGACGGGATATACAGGATTTTTTTTCTATAGGATGGCAATAGGTTAGTCAGATAAGCAAATAAAAGAATTCCTTGAGATTTGGGACGAAGTATTTGTCCCAAGTGATGTGGCCTTTATGAAAACAGACATGTAAAAAATTCTCGATTTTTTTTTTGTTTTCTTTTGAGTATGTTTAACAAAACCAAGGAATACTTATTTATTCATTATTTATTTCTCCCTCAAGAAGTTTTCAGTCAAAACACTTTACTCCCCAGGGCCTATGTAGTGATCTGTATTAATCTGTGAGCTTTTAAAGGGTCTTTGACTGTAGGAGTATTTCTGCTTTAAATGTTTAAATTTGATAGACCAATTAATTTCTTAATGGTTGGGCTACTTGCTTTTGTTGATTCATTTAAGGTATTTATTTGCTGTCAGTTGTATCAATAACTAATTGTATTAGTTAACAAAAGAAAAATAAGCTAAGAATAAGGAGACACCAGATTTTAGAAGATGTCTTGGACAGTAATAATTCTTTAGATTATATGATCTTGATTGAAAAAAAAAACCAATGTGAAATTTTTAAATGCAAATGACCGCACAGGAAGACACTGCTTATTTTTTTTATTACCATATTATAAAACTTACAGTGACTATAGTCTCGCTTATTAAATCAATTCAGCAGTCAAGCATGAGGGCTTTCTTTTAGAAAAAAATGCTTTCACTGGAGGTTCATTTTCTTTATTATATTAAAAATTCAGCCTGTCACAGGTAGAGGTTTTCTTATCATGATAATATCTATTTTCTACAGAAAAGTACATCTCTGGGCTACAAGTGAATAAGCAGTGTCCTTGTTTGTGTCAGGAATGTGTCTGTCAGTACCCCTCTTAACATCTCTTGTGGTGATTTTAGTCTCCCAGAGGCCAACCCAGCTTTTTTTTGCAGGTTTATACATGGGTAGTAGCAAATGCATTTGTATCTTATGAAAATGCCAGAAACAATACTTAACTTGCTTATATCTTAATAAAATTCTAGCTTTTGGATTTCAATGAAATTAGACCTGAATTTTGAAGCATTACCCTTATGCTGGTTTAGTCGTGACTCAATGAAGCCCCTACACAGACTCTCATTTTTAAGACAGTGAGAACTGAACTGCTCAGAATATTTCTACTGAGTCTTGCTGAAGTAATGTAATTTGTAATGGACATTCACATGGTTGGGATTTACAGGATCAGGTCTTCTGCATGACTAGCTGCTGAGACCCAGAGTGTCTGGTAAAATGTTAAAATTTATTTCATTGATCACATACATGAATTCCTTTTAAAAGTGTAGACTGTTTATAAAGGATAAAGAGATAATAATTTCAAGATAATCATGATGATGATTCTACCCAGTGCCTGCCTAGAACATTGGGTTATGTTTGTTTATTTAAAATAAGCGTACTGTATTGAATTATGAAACATATTTTTGAGAATTCCTTATTTTATATAGATTACTTTTTTTAAATAAATTGTATTTCACAAAACAGATGTGGTTGGTTAGGTTTGAGGTTGGTGGTTTTTTTTTGGTGGTTTGTTTGTTGTTTTTTTTTTTTTTTTTTTGTTTATTTCCTTGAAAACAGTCTTTACCCTCTGATTTTTTTATCTTTTATTTGCTGAGGAGCACAGCTTCCTAGCACACTGGAGGATTTTTTGATTGACTTGCAGACAGCTGGTCCCATTGCAATGCTGTTTAAAGTGATTAAAATTATTGCAGAGACATATTCCTTTAGAAAATGTTACAGATTTTGCTCTTGGGAATATTTTGCATGTCTGGATTTTTTGGATGCTTTGAGGGGAAAAAACCTTTTATGAAATAGAGTAAAGGCTGCACTAACATGTAACACTGATTTTTGGCTGACATTACCAGCTTTGTGGCCAAGGTACCCAGGTGGCTAATTAAAGCAGGGAATTTAATGAAATAGTGTGATTTTCTGTAGCTGTAAGAGATGAAAGCTTTGGAGGTTAGACAACACACACTACTGTAAAATAAAATATGAATGCTACTCACATACATCCAGAAACTTAGTGTTTAGTATTTGTCTTAAAAAGTTGAACTGAAGGAATTAAATGTCCTATACTTAGAACTGTCAGATCAATTTGTCTGCTGCTCCAGACCTAGAGAAAGCCCCAAACATGGTTAAAATGTAGTCATTACAGTTATGGTCCTACCAGCAGAAAGTAAGTAGTGCTACTGTTTTGCTGTTTATCTTTCTGCTGGTCCGGGGTCCGGGTCTCCATGGCCCTGGTGTCTGTTTGCTGCAAAGACATTTCAGTTAAAAGATTAAATAGAATGAAAAGTGCATTTGAAGTAAGGGCATCTTTCTGTTTGCTCAGGAAAATTGATGGGCTCCAAGTCCTTTGGACTGGATATATAAGAGATAAAGCTAAAGGGTTGTTTGAGAATGTTTTGTCTTTTCCTGTCTTGCTTAGATCTGTGATACACTAAGTGTATCTAAATATTTAGCAGTCATAGATGATGATTCTTCAGCACCAGAGAAGTCAGAGCTGCTGCAGTCTGTTGACTCTGGCACTGGCATTCTGAGGCCACTTTTCTTGAAAAATTGTTGGATGCTGAGGAAAACAGAGGTGTAGGCATTGCTGTCATTTGGATACCTTATTTCAAGTCTAGTGCCCAGTTGAGGTACAAATTAATTACTGTGGAGCATTCTGTGTATTGAGAAAGACTGTAAAATATTATCCCAGGTCAGAAAGATTCAGGAAGAGGCTGATTTTTATGGAGTAGCATATCTAAGGTAAATGAATATTCAGTTAAGAGCAGTGGCTTAATCTAGGTATGACAAATTGATAAACTTAATTTAATGAGTAGTAAGGTAGCTTATAAAAGAGTATGTTACTTTATATTATCTTTTTCTTTTCTTTAGGAGCAAGAGAATGTCTGATGTACTAAAATAATAAGATATTATTTAGAATTTTTTCTTTTTCGTAGTGTTAATCTCTTCTTTATTAACTGCCAGTATTATTGGTATCTAGTATTTATGTGGCATGGGGTGATTGCTGGATAGTGCTTCTCTGATACTGAATTATATCAGAAGAGTTAGGAGATACCTAGGTTATCATCCTTTAATTTGTAACTGGAAGAAAACTAATTTCCTTTTATTTTTTTTTAAATTTATTTTTATTTTAAACTATTGAAGATATGTTTATATTCTAGTTCTGTGTTCAAGATAGTTTAGTTTCACTCTGAACTCTTTTTTTGTTCCTAAGCTGCTAGATATTCTATAACAGTTGCTGACTGTCTTTAACCATAGGAACACAAACAAATGTAGATTTGTTATCTGAAAAACTGTCATTAATCCTACTTTTTAATGTTTGGCCAAGATTAGGCATCTGTGCACAGTGTTGTCATCTACATTGCTTTTTTAGTCTGCTTTGTTTCTTAAATGTTTATGAGCTCAGAACATAATTTCTTTAAGCCAAATGTCATGTTGGCACTACTTCAGTGTACTATGGGCTTGAGTGCTTCAGAACTGGTTTGTAGCCTGGTTTTCCAATTCTGTAAAGTTTGTAAAATCACAAATGCAGCGGAGTGGTGGGTTTTAACTAGCTTGGGATGACTGTAATGTCAGGCTCAGAGGTTAAAAAATTAACCTAAAAGACGATAAATAATAATAATAATAAAATTTACCCTAAAAGGGAATAGATGCCCAATTCAAAATAAACTATAACAATGTGGAGAATGAGAGCCGCAGATTTCGTCTTCCTGCTCTGGGGCAATTACACTATCAGAAAATGTTACATTAGCAAAAAATGATTGACTCGTGAGGGTAAGAGGAACTCTACTGACCAGACTCCTGAAATAAACACTTCAGATTTTAAAGACATAGGTCTTAAGCAGTAGTCCTTACTTTATCCTGTCTAATGAATTCTGTGGTCTTAGAGCTTTAAATTCAAGCAGTGTAGCAGAACAAATGAATTTAATTCCACATGAAAAAGAGTAATATAGACTCAGCTATGCGTATCAGCATTGTTACTACATTACTATGTGGATATTTTATCATATATCCTCTATGGTCATGGCATATGATATTTTATGCTGATTGGGTACTGTTCCCAAATATTTTTCTATTTCTCATGCATATTTTTTACTTGCCCTAATCTTATATTTTATTCAAAAACATTTTAGAAAGAGAAAAGCCACCTGAAAACATACCAGAGCAAGCAACTCATAAATTCTACTGGACCAAGGATTATATTTGATATTTGCTATTAAAAAAAAAAAAAAGATGGTGGGAAATATATCTTTTGTATTTATTTGCTGCACTGAATTCCCCCAGTACTTTTAATGTGGACCTAAAAGAAAACTCCTCAGCTAGGCTTTTTAGCTCTAGCATTTTCTTTTCATTTCCATGGGTATGTAGCCAGTTGTGGAATAAAGAGTCTATGACAGAGCTTTCTTTTATTTCCTTCTCTTCAAGATTTTGCATATCACAGGCACCAGATGCTTTTCCTTTGCAGCTTTAGAGTGTTCTACTTTTCATTGTGGCATTAGAGAGAAGCTGAAATGGGAAGTTGTGTGAGGGAGGGGTGATGAAAGAAGCGGCTTGCACTGGCATAAAATTGGACTTCTTACAGTGATTAAATGCAAATGAATTTATCATTTACTCAACATGAGATTGGAAACTAATTTATTTTTTTAACAGCACAAAGCCATATTGCACCACCAAAATTTCTGCCAAATACATTTATATATGAAGTTGCGCAAGTAATTTTTTTCCAATATTCATTTTGGTTTTATGCTGAGTAAGTCTGTGCTTACAATTATGAGACAGACTCCTGACAGAGAACTGATTTTCACTTGGAGTTGCAAGAAAATAACCTATATTTGAGCTAGTTGTCTGCACTTTTTTTTCCAGAGCAGGTTTATGGTACTTTTTTTAGTTACAGTTGATTGGTTTTTTTCTAATGTGCTGTAACTGCAAACTTTTACATGAAGTGTCTTTTAAGAATTTTTAATACCATGGCACATTTATTGATTGCAAATTAATTATCAAATTTTCAGCATAAATAAATAGTGAAAAAAACCCACTGGTAGGACAAAGAAACCAGTGATAGAAGTAAATATTAAATGACTCCGTTTCTTTAGCGTAATAAAGTCTGTGCAAGAAATGTATCCTGTAACTTTTTTCACTGCCTCTGATGTGGAAGTAAAGGAGGGATTTTCAGTGATCCTTTTGGGCATTGAATAATATTCTCTTCATTTGCCACAATAGGATTAGCGAGTAGATCTCATTAGGAATTTGCACGTGACTTTTATTTTTTATAGATGAAAAGGAGCAAATACCTCCAAGTCAAAGAAAGTCTGGAAAATAATATCTAAGAATTCAAGCAGGTAGGAAGTATTACTGCAAGGATATGTTTTCATTACCTGACAAAGAAATTTAGTTTGCCTTCTTTCCTAAAAAAGGTGTATGCTAAGTCTCAGAAATGCTTCTGGTAACTTAATGACGTCCAATAGAAGATAATTAAACTTGAAACAATTAATTATTTTTTATTAATACAATCTTAAAAGAAAACATGTAAGAGTGGCAAAGATTGTTTCATTTCCTCAGGAATGGCTCATAAATTTGTTTATTGATTATCTTTTGTAGAAAGAAGGCCTATTATTTAAAATGATATAAAAATTTTTGTCATGTACAAAACCCTTTATTCTTCATGGCATATTTATGACTTGACCTTCTACCCCATCGCACTTTAATTATCCTAAACACTGTACTTGTAGCCCAGGTTTTAAAAAATATAATTTCACAACATACTTTAGTCGTCACCCTCACCTTCTGCTTCCTTTGAAATTAATGCTACTTGAAGCACCTATTAAAATTGTTCCTGAATGTAGAGTGTGTAAGGATTGTTGGATAATCTCCCTCTTTCAACAATTTTTCTGTATAGAGCTCAGAATATGTATGAGGTTTTGTGAGGAAATCATAAAAATGGGGGAATCTTGTAAGCCCAAATAGTTGCTTTACCACTCTATAATTGAAAGCTGTTTTGATATGCCATCTTGAAAACCAGATGAAGTTTTATTGTTACAACTGATGCTTAGAAAACGTGTGTCGGAGAATCGATGTCCTGTGTTGTAGTCACAAAATCAATCTCTATTGCAGAAGAAGTGATTGGAGTCATTAACACTAATGGGTGTGTGTGTGTGCAATTCTTAGACATATGAAGGACCAAAACAAGAAGGTTGCCAATTTGAAGCACAATCAGCAATTGGAGAAAAAGAAGAATGCACAGCTGTTGGAAGAAGTTCGTAGGCGAGAGGACAATATGACTGACAACTCTCAACATTTACAAGTGAGTTTATTTTTCAAAATTTTTAAAGCCATCTAAGAAAATACACTTCTTTTCCAGGGTGTGTCTTCCAGAAAGTGTAATGAATCTGCTCCCAAAGAGCTGATAGTTCCTTCCTTTTTTACCAGAGGATGCACTGGTCACCTCTGTTGTAGTCATGAAATATGTACCATTTATGGTGAGGAAAAAACCAATAGAATTTGAAGACCACTGCACAGTTACTACATCAGCAACTGTTTTTTCTTACAGTTGGAAAGAAAAGGTTCAAGTTTATCTCTTCGTTATTTCAGGTAGACTTTAAGCCTTATTCTGGGAGCATTTCTACAGTTTGTAAGTTGGTTTGGTGGTTGAGAACTGAATGTTCTTAAACTGATCTGTTTAGGTGATACATTACATACCAGGGAACTTGTGTTCAGGGCCACAGATTTGATGCTTGACTTGAAAAGTATTTTCTGAGATCTGAATGTGAAAAACCACAAAGAGAAGTGCTGATTTCTGTTGACAACATCAATGTCTCCATACCCAGTGTTTATAGGCAATTTACAGTGCAAAATAACAATTTTGCCTTGATCTGGTTAATATAATGTGTTTCTGGAAAATTTCCAGTGGATGGAATTTGACCCTCTTATGCTTCGTATGGTTGTATTTGTTATGTGTTCCTATATGCAAAATGGAAAAATTAACACCACATCTCTCTTTTGGCTTGTATTGGTGAAGCTTTATGTCAGAATCAAGTTCAGGAAATTATACATTATTTCTGCATCTGCGCAGTGTTATGTTTACTTTACAACCTTGGTCATTACATACTGATTGCATCACCATGCATTCCACTGCACAGGATAGAGCAATAAAAGCTTTTGAAAGATTTGGTCTGACAATATGATATATCAAAATTAAATTTCAGTGTTGAGCAGCTACATGTAATTACAGTGGTGCAGTAAAGACAATAAATTAAGCTTATTTTTACTTTGGAAATCTGTTACAGTGGGGTGATGACTACAGAATAGAAGCCATTCTCAGGATTCCTGATGTTACTGCTATACTTTGAGGTTTCTGCTTGTGATATCAGATTGGGTCTAGCAAATGGAGGTGGTATGGCTGAATGGCTTGAATTTAGAAAGAAAATACTCGTCTGGTGTGTAGTTCTTCTGTTCTGTTCACTTCCTATAAAGCATCTATACACTAAGAACAGTTTATGAAAACCAGTTAACCAAGAGTGGTTATTTCTTGTTACTATGCCTTAAAATGTCAATATTTTAAAATTATATCCTTCAACGTATTAATTTCAGTAATATATGTATATATTAGGTAATATATTCCATTCCCAGTAGCTGCCAGAACAACAGGAGAAAGGGAGCCTTGGTTGTCTCTGCTGCTGGATTGCTGGTAGGGATAATCCTGCCTTCTCTGCTGTACAGACAATCAGCTGCACTTATCATCTTGCTGCTCTGAACAGTTGTTGTATTTCCTCTGTCAAAGATTTCCACATTTCCTTGGCTTATTTCTTCTCAAGCATTTCTTAACACTGAGGAGTGCATGGGGAAGCTTGAGGTTTCCCTGGGATTGCAAGATTTTGCAAGGTTTTATTGCTCTGCAGAAACATGGTAGTGAATCTTGCAAATAAAGTAAATGCTCTGACATTAAATAATCATGTCACAGTGCAGGTGACATGACTCTGATGTACATTTATCCTGCTTATAGGAAAGCATTTTTATTTGAAGTTTTTCACTGGTACAGTTTATTTGTTTTATATGTGTAAGGTAATTACAAATGCTAGGTGACAACATCAAGTCTTGCTATATGAATCTGATAAGTAGGTGACTGACTTGTTGAAAAGCCAAACAAATTCTAAAGCTCCAGTCAATTAGCCTTGGTATAGAAAGGAATTTTTTTTCATAATCTTTTAAGAAAACCTTTCCTCTTTCATGGAGTTATGTAAAAAGTAACAGCAGTGGTCTAAGAATTTAAATGATGCAGTATTTTGGGGAGACAAATGATGTGACATACATGATATACTTTGAAAAAAGATTTTAGGAGCACTGTGCATCTGCTAATAAGAAAAACATTAGCTGATGTTTCAGTAAGTGTTTGATTAGCATCTTAGTAAACTACAGGGACCTGACCACCTTTTCTTACTGTTCATAATAACTTCTACTGCTTTTAGTGGAAAAACCCTGCATTTATATGCATTTATAACACACAGTGCTTGTGTCTACAGTGTACTTGTTACACTGGTGAATGATGTATTGAGCTGTTAGGGGAAAAGTGTATCCTAAAATTCTCTGGCCTGATGTAATGGCTGTATTTGTTGGCTAGCTGTGATAAGCTGGCTGTTGGCTGGCTGTGATAAGCTCAGCTGAGAATTGAAGAGCAGTCAGACTGGTCAAATTACTTTTACTCCAGCCAAGTCTCGGTCCTCATTGTAGAAGTAGTTGAAAAGATGAAACAAGAAAGTGAGCATGGTTGTCCATGGACCATTCAGGGGCTGCTCAGGGCAAACTGAGCTGATCAAGTGCCACCCTTTCTGTACAGCTCACGCAGGGGCTGAAGCTTTACCCACTCAGCTGTTCATCTGCTTTCTGATGGCTGTGAAGAGGTTCAGAAGTCTGTAGTTTCTTGTAAGCTTCAGTTAGTATGTGATAGTTCCTGAGGCTTGTAGCACCATGTATATTGGTGACACTTTTCACAATCTTTTCAGGTAAAAGCCTCTCAAAGATGGTTCATGTCCCAGTGTCAGTGCTTGTAGGGCAAGTTTGAGTTTCTGATGGCCCCATCTCAGAGCACTCCAGGACCACTGCTGTGATGGAGAGTGTGCTGGGATGCCTGGGGAAGGAATTAATTTTAGTCTTCCTCAGCTATCATCTGTAATTGTGAGTGATGCTTCAGGTGTGGTTTTGGGGGGTTCTTCAGATCACTGTAAAATTGGAAACATCAGGGAGCCAGATTAATTCTCGGGAATGAAGAATAGTTGTGAGGTTTTCTGGTTTTTTCCTAACACAAATCAAGGGCAGACTTGTGCAAATCTTGCCAAACATGATGGTCATATATTACACAAAGCATCACAGCAGGAGAGCTGGACATTGAACACTTTATCATGAATTTTTTTGAGAATGATGTATCTAACATACCTTCTTTTTTCTCTCTTTTTTTGGTCTGTCATAAAAATGATAAGCCTTTTTGAGAAACACTGAGCTAAGAAATACACAGATATCATATAATAGATTTGTGCATAATTCTTCAAGTCTCTTTACATGATCTTGAAACACTAGAGATGTGAAGCTTCTTTATTCCATCAGATTAATTTTTCTTGATTCTTGTGTGGAACATGTTTCTTCCAGTAACATTAGTACCTCAGTAGAATTGGGAAAGGAAACATTTGCATAACATTGAGAACTTGAATGCATTTGGTTTTGATTCTGATTTTCAAATCTGCTGTAATAACAACAGGAACAGCAAAGTCTTTTTGTTTCCCTAGAGTAAGCAATAAGAGGGTGCACTAATAATATTCCCATGTGACTCATGACATAGCCTCAAAGTGAATTGACTATACACTTTTGTCTCATTATGCTTTTCATAGGTGTATCAATAAGTGACCTAAGTCTAGAAACACTTCTTTGTGGAAATTTTATGCAAACTGTCCAATGCATATGTGTCACAAAAAAAAGTGCAGGGATAAACCTGAAAAAGCGTCAAAAAGTTTAATACCCTATTCTGTCCTGATCTGCAGCTTCTGGGTGTTTCCCCCCTTTCTTCCAGTTCATCTGCTGGCAAAGTTTTTGACTCTCCTTATGTTTTAAATGTTTGGGTAATTTGTCACAATTCTCTTTGAGGTAGCTTGGGTTTTCTTTGGCTGGAAATCCACATGTGGAAAAGAGATATTTCACTAACAAAATTGTTTTTGAGTGACACAATGTGTAGTGCTCATTGATTTCAAATATCATATATAGGCAGCTTGATCAATGGTTTATGCCTGCAGTACTGTGGAACAGATTGTGTACACATGTACATTTTCCAGGTGTAAATACCTCAGTTTTTAAATAGAGTTCAGCCGGTCAGTCATACTTTTTCATGGGATGTAGTGAGGCAAGGCAAGAGTTCTAGTTTTCCAATAGCTTTGTACGGGCTGGAAATTTAGTCTTAGGTAATGAATAAAACATGATCAGGAGGAAGTCCTGTCAAAAGAGATAAAAAACCCTGGCTAGTTAATATTACGGCATTCTGATTCTTGTCATGTGAATATCTGTGATGTCTTAATCACTGAAAATAGCTCCCAAGAGGTTTCACAGCTAGTCAGCATGAATCCTTAACTCTGGATTTGTTGCTTTATTTGTCACTGTGTGCTTTACTATATAATTTCCAACTCCATAATAGCTCTAAAAATACAAAATGTACTCAAGACATTGCATGTTGCTGTATGTTATTTCTGTGTCTTATAAAATAGCATGGCCCAAACAAGGGGTATATCTGACATTAGTGTGAATTTGCTATGACTTCTCTTAATGCAGTGTATTTCCTACTGCATTGTCTCAAAAGCTTTGATACTATAATATAAATAAAAAGAGGAAGCTAGGGAGTGAGATGAAGTCTTGCAAACAAAAAAGAACAGAGCATTGTAATCAGTGCAGAGATAGAGGAAGCAGTCCTGACTGCTATGCAGACAGGCATTAGTGTATGGAGCTGACACAAGGCAGGAGAGGATTCATTACATAAACACACAGCTTTGTATTAGTAGTGCTGAAATTCATATGCAGTGACAAAACACTACCTTTTAAGAGGTTAAAATCACGAGCTATTGTATTACTGTTAATTCTGATTTAAGTTTCTGTCCTAAGGTGGACCTATACCTTTCAGGACAGCTTTAATGATTCTCAGTGTTTAGTAACTCTCAGAGTTCTGTATGTTTCTGTCTTAAAAAGGCTGCTAATTGCTGTGGGGGGCAGACAGTGGTAAGATAGGGATTTTACCTCTTTACACCACTCCTGTGATTTCTACAATGTGCGTGTGTGAATTGTAAGTTGTGGTCTAACTCTGATGTGTAGAATTGCAGAGTTGCTTGGTACCTCTCATGCTGTTGTGGGCAGAGGATGAGGGGAACCAAGGTGACCTCTCTCGATTTTTCTTTCTTAATAATATTAGCAATCAGAACACACAGATGAGATGAATTGTAGATAGACTTTTGAAATACGTTCAGAGACAGGAGGGGTGTTATGATATGGCCTGCAATGCTACTGAAGATGTTCCTTCTCCCTAAGATTTCTGCTGTCAGATATGAGTATTTTGAAACAAAAGCCAGTTTTTTTGTAAGTCTGCGTAAGAGTCAACTACACCAAGTCCTTCAGTCCTTGCTTGTGTAAGATATTTGTTGGACCCAGTTCAGAGAGTAATTCAGAAGGTGGGGTAAGTGACAATGAGAATTAAGTTCTCCCTTAAAAGTACCCATGGGCTTGTTTGGGGAAAATGCAGAATAGAAATGAATTTCTATTATAGTTGTAATGAGTTAAAAACTCAATTTTACCAAAACTTTTCTGTGGTTAAAGCAGAAGTGTAAGGATGCGTCTGACATGTAAGATTGCATTGGTTTGGCATGAATGGTAAAAACCAATTAGTGATCTGCTTTAAAACTGACAGCCAGAATAGCCAGTCAGATACAGGTGTACACCTCTGAGACACACAGCTTAAATACAGGTGAATTTTGGGAGGCTTCCCTCTTTCACTGTGGGCCTGGCATGAGGTGACATCAAGGGGGGGGCAGCAGCAGGGCCCGGTTAAGGTCCTGCTGCCCTGGGTGGCTGGGCTGGGCCTGGCTGGGCCCTGCTGCTGCTGCAGCCCTGGCTGAGCTGTGGCTCAGCCTGGCAGAGAGGGCAAATCACGGCTGTTAACATCCAGCCGACTCTGGGCCCTGCCTCTGCTACTGGCCAGGCTAGTGGGGAGATGTCCCCAGCCCCCTTCCCGGGCCCCTGGGAGCACCTCAAGTTTGAGCCACCCTCAGCTGAGACCCCAGGGGTGGAGGATAGAAGGCATCCATCAGTCTACTCAACCCCTGAGACCCTGGCTGCCGTTTCTGAGCTTTTCTGCATTGGGATGGATTCGAGACTTTTACAGCTGCCGCCCTAACAGAGATCATGTGACCATCCGCAGGCCCAGGCAGGAAATGTTACCTCTTTCCTAATACAGACTGAGACTTTTTAAAACTCTAACCCTTCTCAAAGAGAGAGGAAAGGCCCAACGGGAGATATGTGTAGGGACAACATGAAGCTATCAAAGTCCGTAAAGGAAGAGTGACTTCTTAAGTGGAAGAGATGACAAGTTGCCTTAATTCTAGGCTGTAAATCTCCTTTGATTTATGGTAACAGACTGTAATATTTCCTTTAAATCATGGACTATGAATGGGGAGATGATTTTGTGGATTCGGGCAAAGGTGTGTATGATTTTACTGCATGGGTATTGAATTAGAAACTGTAATCTAGTGATCCTATGAGGTGTTTGAAGCCTCGTCACCACTGATAGAGGAGAAAACCTTTGTTGTGGAGCTGTGCATCTTTAAAAGGTGAAAACACATGTATAAGTCCATGGCCCATATGTAGTCATGGGAAAGGCTACATGTTTGGGAGGCTCACAATTGCAGGTTCCTGGGCGGGCTGCTTTTGTGGGGGTTAAAAGCCACAAACAGGCTGTGTCTCTTGTGGAAAGTTACCAGAACAAAATCAGGAGGGACTTGTCTCTCTCAAAGACTGAATGAAAGGCTATTTTATAAATGGTACTGACCTAGAGTTCTGAGTTTTGATTCTTTACATTGTTTCTGGAAAAGTAAACTGCTGGTATGGGAGAGGGGAGTACTTTTGAAAGGTTTAATTTTTTTTGTTCTCCTTTTAATGTGTGTTAATAAAACTAACTGTTTTTATCTTTAAGTTAAGCCTGTTTTGCCTTTCTTCTAATCCTATTCCATAGTGGAAAAATATTTAGACCACTACACTAAATTTAACAAAGAAAATTCGGTGAATGTGAAACCACGACATCTTTTGGTGCTTCTGCCTGGTTGCGAACTTCAACCCTTTACAAAGATTCAAGACTGTGATCATGTTTTGTTATAGATGTCCTCTTTACTATTGAGGCCCATACAGAAATAATTTCAGGAACAATTTTATTTCCAAAGTTTTGCAATAAATTGCACTTTTTTTTTCTTTTTTTTTTCTTTTCTGAATGGATATATTTATTCAAGCTGTTGCAAATACTTTCTAAGAGGTGAGTTGATTTCAAGTGCAAGTGAAAAAATTTTGAAATATTTTTGGCTAAGTTTTCTCTATATAGTCTATTAAGTTAATGAATGAACATAGGAAGAAATGTGAAAGTGAATATTTTATGCCAGTTTTTTCTAATACATCTACCCAATTTTCTTCATTTTAATGCCTTAAAACTAGCATAAGGTATGTTTCAAACTACAGTCTCTTTGGGGACTACAACATTTTGTATTTGAGTATAAGCTTAAGTTTGGTCAGTTTGTAAGAAAATGAGTGTTCAGGTACATATCAGTTAGTTTCACCCTTATAAAGCAAGAGTTATATACTAGAAAATGGAGAGAACTTAGCAAAGTGCAAAGTTGTGAGCAGTAGCGATGTGTTCATGGGTACTTCCTTTGGCATTTCTCTGCTTCTCTAATTGTAGGTAGATTTTGCCAAGATAGAGTATAGGAGTAACTACATGCTCAAAAATAACCAGCGTTCAGCAAAATGTATAGCATATTATAAGCTTCACAGAATTCAGGGAACATTTTTTTCTCTTATAAATACCTAGGAAAAAGGCAGGAATTGCGTTTTCTTGAAGTAGTTTATTTTTGTGGCGCTGAACATAAATTTTTATTAGACATCTAACAAAAATCTTTTCTGTAGTTGTTGATAATGAATCTATAAAAACTCCACAACTCTGAATGGAGATGAGTAAATCTGTAAATGAGTAAATCTGTGACGCTGTAGTCCAATGTTTTCAAAACTATTACCAGATTGGAAATGCGTAGTTACAAATCTTAGGATAATCGACTCAAACACATGTAAGACTATTGAAGACACAGTTAGTGTACTTATCTTCAGATTTCCAACATAATATAAATACAAATTGAGATTGCTAACATGGACGGACAGTTAGGAATGTTCCTTCCTCAGCCTGTGGAGGTTCCTTACACTGTGGATAAATTCCATATGTGTTGCTGAAACGTGTGTTGAACTTCAGCCAGTAGTTTAAGATTATGTTGAAGAAAATATTTCTAAAGTGTTGCAGATGAAGAAAGGTATTTGAGAATCTACTGAGGCCAGGAAGGTCGATTGGTAGGTCTCAAGATCAATACCAGAAGTGGGTTTTTTGGAGGGATTTACTTCGACATTTGTTTTCTTTGTGCAGTGTAATCCCCAGAAGTCAAAACCACTCCTGTTATAAAATGTCCCTGTAGGCAATATGTGCAAATCTCACTTGCAGATCAATTTCTACAAGAATCAGAGCCTCTTAACTTTTTCTTTTTCCTTTGTTATAATTGGTGAGTTGTCAGAAATGGTGGGTTGAGAGAAGTCCTGCAGTGTTCTGTGCTGTGTTGATCTAACCACATATAATCTGAAAAAAAAATTGTAGCGGGCAAAGCATTATCAGCAAAACTGTTGCAGTTGTCACATCCTTTCTTTTGACTAGTTCATTCCATTGTATGAGTAAGTATAATTTCCTAGAGATACCACAGTCTATTAATTTTAGGGTTTTGTGCAAGCTCACAGTATAATATATTGTTATATATAATTTTTAATACATTTTATGCATTTTTACAAAAATTTGTAGGGCATCCCATATCAGACAGTCTGAATACTGACTTTATCTTTTTCAGTTTCTGCATTAAAGTCAGATACTTAATGTTTTTAAGTACTGTCTATGTAATGTTAATTGCTTTAGTTGCCCAGGAATAAAACCTGGACTTCCTGATTTGCAGCTCTTTAGAAATAGGTGAAATGCAACTATTGATAAGTACTTTGTTTAAATTAAATCAGTTATTTCTACTATGTGCTTTAATATGTTTTGTTAGTTGACAAGGGTATCTGTCAAGGCACTGGAAGGGAATGTTGTTGTTGGAAAAAACAAAACTGCAACAATAGGAAACAGAAAAAATTTAATGTGGTACAACTTTCTTTTCTCCCCCTCAATATGTAATAACTCACACATGCAGTACTCCTGTAGTCTCCAGGGGGCAATTGCATTCACATGCATCAAAAGAAATAGTTCAGTTAAACCAACTCTCCCTACCCAGCAATAATTACCACAGGTTTACACTGAGATATAATAGCAAAAGGTTAGTCAGTAGGGCACCTGCAAATCAAGTTATATGTCAACTCTACATCAATAACCTCATTATATTAGATGTTAGTATTTCAGCACATTACTGTCCAATATAGCATTCCACATATAGCTCATTTTCAGCTTTTACATTGAGTTATAACTCATCTAATATGTTACTAAATTATGTATTTAAACATTCTATATTACATAAATTATAATCAATGACAAAGTCAGTGATTTAAATTGAAATTCTACAAAGTGAAATTGCAATAAAATGTCTGACTCTATTTGTGTAGCTGCCTTCAATATAAGATGAATCTAGGATATTTAAACCTCTAATATAAAAGTGTAATGGCAATTAATATTTGCATAGATTTTCCAATTTAGGCATTGCTTAAAAATGTTATCTATAGCTTTTTTATTTGCAGTTATTGCAAGTGAAAGCTTTTTTCCTATATATAAAGAAGCAAAAAAAGTAAATAATTTCTAAAAGTACAACTGATTACCTAAATTCTGTGCAAACTCCCTCCATATACTTCCTTATATTTGTAGCTTATCCACAAGGTATAACATTTTTGCTGAAAGCTTGATAGGCTGGATGAAAATATAAAAAGGTTTTCAAAGACCTTCTTGTGATCTGCATCAAGCTCAGATTTCTATCTAGTTCCATAATTTGGTTTTGTATTTACCTGGTTAGTAATCAGTGAGAGCAGCTGCTGCTGCTGTTTGTCACTCTCCATAGATCATTTTGAAGTCTGTTATTAATACATGTGGTCAGCAACAAAAGTTCTGCTTGATTAAGTCTAAGTAGGATATTTTGGTTGGTTGTTAATAAGTCAGATTTATACTTATCTCTCATTATGAGTGTTCTGTAATAGCCTTATACATTATTACTGACAGACTCCCTTGCGTACAGACTGGAAAGAGAAGGAAGGCAAAGCACCTTCATATATAGTCTTGTCCTACCTTGGAAATTATTATTATTTATTGTAACCCCATCTTTGCTCTGAGAAGCTTTCACGTGTGAGACAAAAAATCTCTCAGTAGAAAAATCCAGGGCCAAATTTCATTGTAAGGTAAAAAAATAGAAAAAACCCCTGGTGTTAAATTAAGAACTTTCAAACTTGACAAAACATGCTTTATTAATAGATCTCAGAGTATGATGAAGAATAGACTTGTAAGTACTATATTGAATGAAACTGAGGCATAAGAAATAAAGGTTATATGCAAGGTGTCCCAGCTGGTTGATGGAACCATTAAGTAGCACAGACTTTGTCTATCCAGTATTCCCTTTACTTGTCTGAACTGTTGACTCAGAATATTTTACTCATGATACTAAAAATGTTGCTAATGAATTGTTACTCGTTGAGGTGCTTAGTGAAGGTGAAGATGATCTAGTTTTGGGTCCAGTGAGTGATCAAAAGTTTGTGTTTAGAACAGGAAAGACAAGGAAAAACACATACCATATTAATTACTTTGCAATTCTCTGAGGATGGTGAATAATAACTGTGCATGAAGAAATAGAAGAGTACTAATACTTGCAGTTTAGAGGCAGCTGTCTTTTTAAGCAGAATTGTCAAGATAATCAGATAATTCAACAACAAACAATGGAGTGCAGTATATTAAATTTTGTAGAAAGCCCTTCTTTCAAGTTACAGCAAGGGTCCTTAACAAGCGTTTCTTTGATCCATTAGTTCTGTTTATATTTTTCCATTTCTCCTTTTCCTTGGGAAAGTCTGTTGAGCTTTCTGCATCTGACGAAGACTCCTCTACAAACACCTTGGAGAAAGCTTGACAGATTTGGGATATCGTTGAATCCAAATGTTTTCACTAAAAAAATGTATTAATACAATGGGAGCTTTTTTTCTATGATGCCTTTATAGTTGTAAATAGGGAAAAAATGAACCTATTTTAAAACATGAGTCCGATGTAGATGAACTATAAAAATGTTAACTTTGAAAAATCACAACTATGCACAGAATATAGATTTTTTTTTTCATATTGCCTTTTAAAAATAAATTTTGAGCGATTCTTTGTATTTCTATGATATTTTAGTGGCATGCATTAGAAATGCTGTTTCAAATGCATTTGTTCTTTAGTGGAGTAAAGCTTTATTGAGCAATATTATTTGGCATCAGATAGTTACATTTCTTTTCATGGTTGCATATTGGTATAATGAAAGAAGCATTTTACACCTCTTTAGCTGTCAGGTACCTTTGTCATATTGACAACTACCATAATTTAGCCATCCAGAAGTTATGACAGAGATAAAAGCCAGGTGTTTGTGATCCCCTCCTCCTCTGTTTTTTTAGACTTCAAAGGGACATTATAACAATGGGAACAGTGTGTCGCATGAGTGCTATAGTCTCTTCATTTTGAAAAAAGAATTTTGTGTTTTCCTGCATATGGGGTGAATTCCTGGCTCTACTAAAGTTAATGCGATTTTTGCCACTGCCTTGTCAGACAAAGATTTCTCACATGAAGAAAAAATAATTAAAAAACCCTGTACAGACAAAAAAAAATAAACTTAAAAGGTCACTGAGAAAGCAGATCTCAAATAAAAATGGAAACAGTCCATTGTCATTCATCATTTACATCTGATCTGTTGATGGGAACTGTAATTTGTGAGAAAGTCCTTCTGCAGTCAGCTGTAAGGCTTGTCGAAACTGTCTTTTCTGTCTGGGTGTTTTTTTATAATAACATTTGGCTGCCAAGTCCTAGCAAATATAATTATTTCTCTTAATACAGACATTAGAAAAGATTGCTCAGTGGTTGCTGTCTGGCCTTGTGCTTTCAACATAGGCTTCGATCCTTTTTACATGATGACTTTGTCAACCTTTTTCTTATGAAACTGATAAACACTAAAATAATTAGTGTTACAGGAAGTATAACTAGTAACTTGAACTCCTCTTTTGTCTCTTTTTTCTCAGTGTGAAGTAAGTGTACCACAAGAATACTAGAAATATATCATATAAGACATCACCTAGTAGCTTCCTGCATAGAAACCTTTGCTGTGAACACATTAACTAGATAACTTGGATGAAGGTATTCTGAATCCATTCTGGTGGATATGAATTACAAGCTATGCTTAGGTGGCTAACATAAGCTAACTTGCATATTGTTGGTGCTCTAAGATGCTCTATTCCTATTTTTGACTGCAAATTTCATTCTTTTTTTATCTAATCTTATTAATCTTAATTTCTTATCTCTCTGGTGACCAGTGACAGGATGTGAGGGTCTGGCCTGAAGTTGTGCCAGGGAAGGTTTAGTTTGGATATTAGAAAAAGGTTCTTCTTGGTTGGGAACTGAACAGGCTCCCCAGGGCAGTGGTCATAGCCCCAAGGTTGTCAGAGTTGAAGAATTGTTTGGACAATGCTTTCAGGAGCATGCTGTGATTCTTGGGAATGGTCCTGTGCAGGCCCAAGATTGGACTCAGTGATACTTATGGGCCCCTTCCAACTCAGCTTATTTGGGATTCTGTGATTCTGTAGTTGAAATGTGTATGAAGTACCTGTTAAATTAAAACACAAATTATTCAGTGGACAGTCAAGTGAAATAATTTATCTCACATCCTGAGAATGTTTCTTAAGAGTTAAAAGGGAAAGTTTTATGTAATTGTTGTCCTGGATGATTCCACAAATTGTGATTTCCCTGTTTTCTGTGCTGTGGTATTTTGAAAAGCTAGGACATGATAACAAACCTGTGAAGATTTTTGGAGAACATTTATTTCTGCCACTTCCCAGTGCAGAATTCCCCTGCAGCAGTACTCTCCGGGTTACAACAGGAGCAGCAGGGACCATACACGTTATGGTGCTACTGCTGGTGGTGCTGGTGAGGAAGCTGCAGCCGGGCTCGGGGGGACTCCAGGGACAGCACTGGGTGCGGCACTGGGCAGGGGCTGAGCTGGACACCGGCCCGGGGCCCGAGGCGGGGCGGGGAAGGCCGCAGGAGGTGCCGGCGGGGCGGTGGCGCTGGCAGCAGCAGTGTCCTTCCTCCTGCCTCTGCGAGGGGTGCCTGTGGAGTGACCCCTTCGCCTTGGGGCCAAGTGAGCTCTTCAGGGGCCTGGCTGGGAGCTGGGGCAGCAGCGTGGCAGGGCCACGGCTCAGGGGCTGCAGCCCTGGGGGGCAGCTGGGGGCTGGGGCTGCTGCTGAGAATCGCCCCCCCAGCACAGCCAGGAGCCCGGCGGGCAGGGGCAGCTGCTGGAGGACCAGGGCCCTGTGGAGAGGGGACACAGGCAGTCAGTCCCTGGCTCACGGCCGGGTCACGGAGCAGCTGGCCCTCAGGGACCGAGGCACCCGGCCGCCCGGGCTGAGCCCTCGCCAGTGGCAGTCCCGAAGGGGCTCAGGGTGGCGGGCAGGGCTGGGTGCTGATACCGGGTCTGCCCAGTCCGGGTGGGACTGATGATGGATGGGGGGACTAGAGGCTGCCGTGTCTCCACAGGTCCATTTAAGAGATCAAATACTGATAACCAAGGGCAGACCTCTGCCCAAGGATGGGGATGGAGGTGGTAAACTGACATCTATATTACGTATAGTGTGTCCTTCACTTTACAGTAGGTTTAATCTACTTATTTCACACAGAAACCTAAAAAAATCCGAATGAAAATAAGAGCAGGAATCCTTCAGTCTGTAAGGGAGAAGTGCTGAAAGGTAAAGACTTACTGGAGCCTCTGTATGTCCTTTGCTCTGTCTCCACTCTTAGTATTGTAACCAGGCAGAGCATACCAGAAATATCCTGTACTGATGAGTTTTAGCTCAGTTGGAAACATCACTCAAATGCAAAGCAAAAAGCTCAAGATCTAAAGGGGAACATTTTACATAAAATCAGTGTTTTAATTTAAAATAGTTGAGTAGTTATCATTCAGTTAAAACATTTTAACTAATTTCAGTATTACGATGTGGAATATTTATTTTCCTTATCTTTTACAATTAAGAGGTATCAGATTAGTATTGCTACATGAAAGTTCTGAGAAAGGAATAAGAAGCTTTGATGCATATTCTAGAAAATGCTTTGGTGCACATGTATTAAATTCTTCTCCACAGGTTTTGCCACATGTGCAGTGGCCATTTGTTCTCTAACCCAGATGTAGATAAAGCAAGTATAAACCTGTGTTATCTAGCAAGGTTCTGAAAGTCTTGGTGCATCTGAAAGGTTTGTGTTGTTTTGTCATCTGTTTTCTTGATTTTTCTTTCCCCTCAAATTTATTGTTCCTCAAACTAGTTCTCGAGTATAAAACAGGTAGCCAGATGTTTCAAGTAGTGATTGAAGGCCAGTAAATCAGACAGAATGTAACCATAGCATTTGTGTTTTAAAGGAAAATGTAATCAATAATAAACTCAGTGAGCTAGTAAAAATTTTTTTTTTTTTGAATGTTAGGATGCTGAAAAATAGCTCAATATTTGCATGAAAATTTGAGATATTTAGCACTGAATATGTATTCCGAAGGGAAAAGGACTTTCCCACTAACTTTTTTAAATGTAATTAAATAAAATCTAGTCCATAAAGTGAATATGTCAGCTATAGTATGAATCCAGAAAGAATTTTACAAATAATGTAGACTACTTCTGTTAGTGAAGAGGAGCAGAAAGACATTGCTACCAGAGTAGAGAAACTACCTATGAAAGTTAGCCATGTAGATGCTCATGTTCCCAAGAGTAAAGCTAATAAGGAGCACCGAAACAACGAGCAAGTCGATCAAGCTACAAAGATAGAGGTTTCAAACATAGACTTAAATTAGCAACACAAAGGAGAGTTGTTCCTGGCTCGATGAGCCCATGATGCCTCAGGTCATCAGGGCAGAGATGTGTGTTTCTGGAAAGTATGTCTACTTCATAGAATTAATACTTGCAATATGAACCAATGGAAGTATGCTTAAGAGAGCATGCATTTTCTGCGACTTTTAGTCTTAGTTAAAGTCAGCATCCATATTGCTGTTACATGTCAAAAAGTGTTTAAAAAGGACAGTCAAAGGAATAAAGTCTTTACAGGCATCATGAAGGCTATTTAAAGAAAATTATACTGGCTCAGAGGAAATGGATACCACCTATCATAAACTGCATTAATAAGACCAAATGGAAACCAGCACAATTAAACATCAGGATAAAGGAAGCTATCAAAAAACCCAAAAAACCAAACTCAACTTTCTCAAAACTGAAAATTGTCTAGTTGAGAAGAACAGAATCATAAAACCTGGGAAGTAAAAAAAGCACAAATAGGCAGACCATGAAATGCTTGAAGCACAATAAGGAATAAGTAATCAAATGCACTCAAACTGGTAGTTTTCAAATGTGTCAGACAGCAGAAGCCAGCCAGAGATTCTCTACAGCCAGATGTAATCAAGGCATGTAAAGAGTACTTTCAGAAAATGGAGTCATGAAGTCAAAAGAAGGAAAGATATTTCTTGTTCTGTTCGCAGAAAAAGAACTTGAATAGTTTCTGCTTCTAGAACTCCTTTTTACAAGTCAAGTATTGGAAGATGTATCTCAGAGTGAGGTGACAGCGGAAGACACTGCACAACAGTTACTAAAATTAACAATGCTGTCATCATAGGATCAGAGGATGATTCTGGTTGAAAGATACCACCAAGTTCAAACTCTTGTTAAATGTAGGGTGAGCTTGTAGTCAGGCCAAGTTCCTCGCAGTACCAAGCAGTTTTCATGCTAACCTTCTTGAAAATTAAAGGGGAAATATGTGAATTTCTAACTTGCCTAAGAACTGGAGAGTGACTAATGTGACATCTTTTTCTAAAAAGAGTTCCATGTAAGTTTTGGAAAACTACCTCCATGTGTGATATCTTTATTGGAAAAATCAAGAGAAATTGTTTTTTAAAAAGTAGAATTAGTGGGCACTTGACCAACTATGTTGGTAAAGAAGCCAAGTGGTTTTCTGAAAAATTAAGTCATTCCTCCTTATAAGTTTACAAGCCATTATATTTTTGAGAAATCCCACAGGAATATGCATTAAGACTTTGTCATGTTTTTAAAATGCCTGGAAAAGAGTGAATAGTTTAAAGAAATATAGCATATATCCACTTGAAGACCAAGGATTGCTTCTTTAGTTGTGCTTTCTTGCAAATTCAGGGCAGTGGATAATATTTAAAAACAAATGCCATAAGAGAAAGTTAAAAGAAAAATGACAACTGTTGTAGAATGAGAAAGCCCCTATGATGTGAACCTATGTAATCATGTTACTAAATGTAGTACTGATGGCTAAAATTTTAAATGTTACTGGGAAAAGTTTAATGAAAAAGGTTATGCTGAACAGAAAAAAACATTTTGGCAAACACAAGCTGATTTATGATGGTAGGAGGAATTCTGTGGGTTTGCATGATTTTGAACTGAAACCTGCAAAACTGTGTTGGACTTGGCAATGTTTCACTTGGAGTTTTGGCCTTCTTCAATGCTAGAAGTCAAAGAAACATTTGGCATGAGAACCAAAGCCAAAGAAAAGGTTTGGATGAACCATACATTCCATAACAGCCAACAACTCTGATTTTCATTTTTCCCCTTTCTTTGTTTCTGTACATATTCTTCCAGAGCTGCTTTTCTATTTCCGAGTCTTAATGGATAGGAATCTCTATACCCAGTGAAAGCCTTTTTACTGTCCATGCATAAAGAGATGAGAATGAAAGACCTCAGAAGGTTTTTTCTTTCATTTTTGTGTTACAGCAGAATTTGAACAAAAATGTTGCGCCTGAAATGATAAGGTGTCTTCATGTCCAATTTGGGAATATTTTTTAGTGGAAGTGATAATACTTAGCCTTCCTTGTGTGTGTTTCATATTATGAAATTACATAAGACATCCAAAACACTGAATGGTTTAAGAAAAGGATATAGCTTTGTTTCTTTCTATCACTTATTAACAAGTATCTCTTAAATCTGGTCATGTGAATACCACATTCCATGAAGACAGACATGGCTATACAGTAAATGGTGCATGTTCTGCATTTCATTTGGATCTCGTGAAGCTGTGGGATAAGATATGTTCAAGCTGCTGATCTGAGAAGTGTCTCAAATCCATGGTCTTTATATGCACATCAGACACTACATATATGGTAAATGATAAACATACCATATGGGATTTGGGAAGTTAAGACTATCGAATTCCTACCCCATTATTTTTTCTTACATTGTATGGTCAAATCAAAAACATATTATTTTTCACATTATTAAGGGATTATGTTTGTGGTCCCATCTATAAGGTTACAAAACTGATCATGCTTTAAGCTTTCCTTTAGCCTAGAAATTTTCCTGGTAACACTCAGGTTGTCATTTAAATAAAGGAAAAGAAAGGGGGTGGTTAGTGTTTGTGAAGTTCGCAGAGTTTGGCCAATTTTTGAATTACAGTTTTGAAAACTTCACATGTAACCGTAGCCAAACATTACAGCGCAAGACAGCTGAGCTTAAGGATACTTTCGAAAACTTAGTTTTCCAGAATTTTATTGTATGTATTTTGAAGGTGTTATCTGGAAAAAAAGTTTCAGACCTGACAGTATGATGACTATATGTTCCCTTTCATGATAGGGGATTTTTTTTTTTTGTGTTGGCTTTGTGGACTGGAAAAACTTAGTATCCTCAGCTGAACTATCAAACGTTTATCTAAAAAATTATAAATTTGGTATGTCTTTCACTTATTTTCAGGTGGCAAAATTATTTTCATCTGCAAAAAAGATTAAAATTAGTTACTCTGTTGAAGTTTCCCAGAACTGTACTTACTCTGTTGAAGAAATGTGAATTTACATTAGGTTTGTATTTCATCTTGGAATTCTGCTATTTGGTAAACAACAATTTACCTTTGGTTCATAAAACAGAAATTGGAAAAGCAGCTTTACCTCAGTAAACTACGGCAATAGGAACCTGTGGATAATAGGGGAAGAACTAGAAAACAAAGCTTCTTGAAAAGTGTGTCAGGAATCGCAGGGAGGGAAAAAGAGATTTTGTTCCTCTTAATGCTGCATAACCAGCCTTGTGCTACTTGGAAAGCAAGGACTGTGTCCTGAATGCATCCGAGTGCAGCTATTTTTGTGTTCCCTTCCCATGGTAAGTCAATAACTGAACCAGATTAGAGGGAGAGACTCTTTCATACTACATGTCTGTGGTTGAAAACTCTGTAGTTTGGTGTAGACTTCCCCCCACCTGTTTTGTTGTTTTATTTTATTTTTGAGGTGTGTGCAGAATGTCCCAGAAGGTTCCTGCTATAACTAACAATAAAAAAAAACTGGAATTATGTTCCCTTTGATGTCTCTCTTATTTTCCAGATTAGTTTTTCACCAAGAGATATGTGCAATTTGTAAGCAGCAGGAATATGGCTGGGTAAAGCTTGTTACTTGTGGGATGTGTAGAGATTTCTTTCCATGAAGATGTTACAGAGTTTTCTTCTAGAAGATGTCATGTTGATGCTGAGGAATGTGTGTAAAAAAAATTGTATTCCACCCTTATTTTATGTTTTTCACAGCATCCTTTTCTCCAGGGACAGGCAGCAGAAAGAAGCTTTTGTCTGCATGTGGCCTTTATGTAGACTCATAAACATGTGAAAGGCTTCTGCGCTCTTGTACTGACACTTTAGGTGTTTGGACAGTTTGGTCCTGTTAATAGACATTTCATCAGTGAGAGCACTCCCTGAAAACTGCCCAGGAACAAAGAGTCAGACACGTAATACTGTAGCCTTAGGGGAAGTGGCATAAAAGTTTCTGGAGAGATGGAATGCTAGAAATACATGAGAGTTATATGGAATATCAGGCTGCCAACACAGAGAGTTCTAAAATGATTTCTTTTTAAACTTACTGTAAGCAATGAAAATGTCTGTTTCTTTGGGAAGCAATGCTTAGGGCACCAATACAAACCTGCAGCTTTTGATGGTGGGCTGAATTCTGGGCAGTGTTCTTAGCTAAGAAGGTCAGCAGCTGAGTAGAAGGAATAGAAATGACATTTGGAATTCTCACTTCATATACCAGGACCTGATCTCATCAGTTCAGCTGGGATTGAAGAGCATTGTATGTAAGCTATACTTCTTACTGTACTTTCTATTGTATAATAAAAGCTACAGTAGTATGTTAGGAGGTAGAAGTTTGTCTGTAGGGTGGGTGAGACTGTATACCAGACCTGACTGGATTCATTAATCTGAAAACCTTTGGACCAAAAAATTGTATGGATGAGAGCCACAAGCCTTACACCTTGGAATATCAAAAGTGGGGAGGTAGAAGATGGACTCCTGATTTTGTTTACCATATAGGAAATGACTCCATCTCTAGGGTTTTTTTTGAATGAATCTGCTTTATCCATGGAACTGGCGTATAAATCAATCTCATAATTTTAACGGGTTCTTTTCCTTGCCAGCCAGGGATTCAGATTATCAAGCTGTATTCCTACTGCAAAGCACTGTTATCAGTTGTGTAATGAAACCCGGTCATGAGAACTTTATTTGACCCATCCACTATATATGTGGCTCAAGAGTCACAATCAGGAGACCCATTTCACATACAGGCAAAATGTGCCTTAGGTTAAACAAAAATAAGCATGAATAAATCTTTTAAAGACAGTCAACTCAAACAAGGAAACTCTTGTAGCTAAAGAATTAAGCATCTCCTGCTCTCAATGAGCATACATTTGGACTTGAAGCTTATCTGAGCTATGTTTGAATCCATTGCAATTTTCCCTTTAAAATGAAGGAACAACACACTATTTTCATTGGTCCTTTAATTATGCAAAACAGAAACATCTAGGAAATATGTTACCATGAAAAATTATCTGGTGGCAACACAAACAGCAGTAAAACTGATCTAGAAGGAATGATATTCTTATACAGCATTTTGGGGAAATCTGCACCAAGATAATTGCTGAGAATTTTTTCATACCCTGTAAGAAAGGTGAAATTAATTTTTTAATGAAATTCAGGAAATTATGACCCCCTAGACTAGAGTGATCACAAGACTGAAAAGTTGATCCATTTCTTTCTGCAGGACCCTAAAATTGATACTGGTTGAAGGCAGGGAAATGATCAGGCAAAACCTATAAATGTGAAAAGGAACTGGAATATGTAGGGAAGATGTTAAGCTGCAAAAGTGAAATGGAGATGCATGGTACTGCCCTGTCTCAGAACTTCTGGAATTGTTCAATGCCCAGGTAATGCCTAAGTAAGGAGAATGTGCTTTAACTGCTCTGTGGGTACATAGAGTCTGTTGCTCGATCACTTCAGGCATAGGTAGTAGAAGTTTAATATATATAAATTTAAGACCCCTGTTTTATAACCTTGAGCATACTACCAGTTAATGCTGTACTTTCTAAAAAACTATGGAAATATGTACAAAAATGTTTTAGAATATTTGTGACTGCAGGAAAGAGCTAAAAATATTATGCTTGAATCTTTTTAAGAGTCTGTGAAATAAATTTAGTTTTCATAGAGCTTTTAAAATTTTTTCTTTAAACTTTTAAATCTGAACAAAGGCCTTAAATTTTTGTACCTGGAGAAGAATTGATATAATTTTCTCTGTTCTTCTCCCCCAGCCAACCCAACCATATCCTGAACATGAAAAAAACTTCATGATGTATATCACCAATTGCTTGTAAAATCCCAGAATAATCTCTAGACATCAATGCCCACAATCAATCCATCTTATTTCTTACTTTCCAAGGAAAGAATCCAAAATGGCAGCTCAAATGACTCTGTTTCGTGAGTCATCTGAACTGTGGTACAGAGTCTTTTGGAGAAAAATGGTTTCCTGAGATTTTCATACGATCATTACACTTCAGTAAGTAATAATGTATGTAATGATATGGTATATATACATTTTAAATTCCAGTGTTGTCAAGGAAAAATGTGCATTGCATTAGTGTAACATACTGTGATTTACAGTAGGGCATTTCTATCCGCATTACTGAATACCAGAGGACCAAGAGTATCTGTTGGGTCTTATCTATCTACTCACAGCTGTATTTAAGTAACTAATACATTTTTCTATAAACAACTTGATTTATAGACAAAGTCGGCCGCTGAGAAATGAAGTTTTTCTGAAGGGTAGGAGACATGTCATTCTTCAGGTTAATGGGGAGATCACAAATGTCCAGGTCCTGTTGTGCCTTTTGGTGTTCAGAACTAACCACTTTACTCTCCATACTTGTAAGCCCTTTTACATGTATGATATATTCTGTCCTTTCCTAAATATTTATTTTATTTTTATGAAACTAAAGTGCTTTTTGTAGTTTTATTCGAGTTACTATCATTAACTTTTTGATAGACTTTCTTGATTTTAGGTAGAAACATAAAGGGATTTGACTTTTATTTTTCTGTTTCACAAACTTAGTTGATTAAGATCTGTAACAGTCTTACCAAAAGTGTTTTCTTCACTCCATGCAAAAATGGACTGAAATTTTCCTTCAAGATGTGAATATTTTTGCATTTCTCTAAGTACTTTTTACCCAGGGTCATTTTGGGTTTGTCTGTGGGTTTTTTATTTATATATTTTTAAAACCTGATTCTATGTAAGGTCATACATTGCATTACTAAGGCTCTGAGGCTGAATTAGTGTAACCTGTGTCACAAGCCTGAGTGGTTTTTAGGTATTTCCCCAGAGTGACTCTTAGACTCCAAGCCATGCACAGCAGTAATTTTAATTAACATCTGCAGTTTTTGTGATTGGTCCCCACATCTTGGAAACTTGTCCTGTAATTTTGCATAACAGCTACCTCCGTGGATATTAGTATGATAAATATACTTTCCTGATGAATTGAGAACATGTTGGTTGCAGCAGTGTTTTCAAAGAAGGAATCATCAGCATAAGAGCTGGATCAGAAAAGAGATACATCTACTTAGGGTTTTTTTGTCCTGCAGCAGAAAATAATTAGGTAAAATAAACCATGAATTGGTGCATGAAAAGATAAGATTAGGCACAGTGTTTTTTTCCTCAGTATCCTGTCTCAGGCTTACCAGTGGGTAGGTTTAGGGACCTTTTGAACTGGAAATAGCACATATATTGTCATGTTTAGAAGCCAAAGGGCTTATAATCAATAAAGCATTTAAAACTTTTGGGTAGTCATTTTGGGGCTAAGAAGCACCCCAGATCCTTGAGCTGTACAATGTAAAATGCCATATTAAGAGTTTTGCCTTTTATGTGGTTTTTAAGCCTGTTGCCTAGTAATGTCCTCAGGTGCCCATAATTCTTCAGCTGTGAGAAACAGTGAACAATAGTTCCCAGTTCACTTTTGCCATATCATTTATAGTCTCTTGCTTCTTTTTCAGTAGTGCGTTTTCCAAGGTGAAAAGTTTTGCTTGAAAGTCTGCCTTTCCTCATTGCAGATGGCCTTGTTGCCTTTCTTAACTGGGAGAGTAGATTCTAAAATTATTTTGGCAAGTCTGGAATGTTTTGTCTGGTGATTCTTTTGTGCATTTTATACTAGGAAATAGGATAACAGGCTTTATATACATTTTAAATTGAAATTTTGTAGAAAACAAATCCAGAAGGGATGAGATAGGATCTTTTAGCACATCCATAGTACTAAGTGAGTATCAATTATACCACTGTTGGTTTTGAGATGTTTGTCTTGGTTTAGTGGCATATATAGTAACTTTGTTTATTATTCATAGTCCACAGGTATGAAAAAAAGTTCTCTATTATCTTACTTTAGTCTTTTTTCTGCAATTTCAGGCAGTTATTTCTTGTCTTATCCACAGTAAACGTAACAGATTGACTTCCCTCATCCTCTGTGATGGCCTGTAAGTGCAATTGCATATCATGCTTCTTAGTTTTCTCTTCTTGAAGTTGATAGACCCTAATTCTTTCAGTCTTACCACAGAGGTTTTGTTTTCTAGTTTTCTCATTATCCTTGTTGCTTGTCTTTGTAGTCTTTCCGGTTTGTTCACATCTTTGAGTGGGTAAAATAGGATCCAGTTCTGCTGAGATCTTGTCAATGCCAAAGAAAACAGAAAGATTACTACTAAATATACATCGCTTCATAGTGTGTTTTTTGCAGCAACATTGTGGGAGTTGGACTGGCAGGCACTGAAGTGAGTTGGCCTTGGCCGACAATGAAGTCGACATCAATCTGAGGCCATGGGAAATGGGATGATAGGAAGGGAAATATCATGTTAGGTTATGGAGAGAAGAATGGGATTACAGGTGTAGTTATGTTAGTAAAGTTGCCCCACTTAAGGTTATGTTCTGACTTTTGCGTATGAATGGGTAACAACGTTTTACATGTAAGGTAATGTAATTGTTCCTTGGTTCACTATCTGGGATGAAGTATAGATATTGTTATGTTTGCCCCATTGTTGAGTCTTTCGAGGTTGCCCCATACTGTGTTCGGCTTATGTTCTTTTATTGCCTCAGGCTATAATTAAAGTTGTTTCCTGGGCTTACTCAATCGTTCCTGTCCCTATTTCAATTCCACCCCAGCTGGTCTGGTTAATGTCGCATCCCTGGTGACACAACATGACTCTGTTGATTTGTCACCTTAGTGTCTCTTGATCCTTTTCATTAGTTGAAAAAGACAACTTCTTAATCAGTTATTCCTCTTCCTGGATTTGTGGAGTTGATCAATTCTGCTGAATTGAATGACCTTGCTTTTCTCCCTATTAAATAGCATAATTTTTTCCCTGTTTAATTCTATCTTTAAGATCCCTTTGTCTTTTTCTTACCGCAACTTTGTAGTCTTAGTATTTGGGGTTATTCAGGAACTGAATATCCTATGGTCCTGCAAAATTCCATTTTTTTTAACATCTTTCTCTTTTCACAGTGAACTGCTGGTGGCTCACCACAGCTTCCAAACAAGTTTGGCATCCCTGTTAGGTGGCTTTCAATTGGCTTATATTTTTATTTAGTTTGGTTATGTGACTATCTTGAAATTTGTTACCAGATATGACATCTACTCCTGTTCTTCAATAAAGCCTATTTCTCTGTCATATGAAAAAATTAATTTGATATGGCTGCCTGGGAACTCCATATTCGTTCTTCTAGGCATTCTGAAGGCAATCTGAAGCAGATGACTTGTTCCACTAAGTCTCAGAATCAAAACTGACTTATCCATAATTCTCCAGTCTTACTTTTTTTTTTTAGATCAAAATCATATTTTTTATTCCCTGGTGTTTTAGTATTACAGTTGTTCTCCAAGAGTTCTCAAAAGCACTTTTGTTTTCAGCAGCTCTGAGATTTTATCAGTCATTTCTACTCCTAGGGCAAAATTGCCTATATCTGGCTAATATGAAAACACCCCAGTGTTAATTGTACTATTGGATCAGTGCTATCCTTTGCTAAAGAATGATGTTGAAGAGCCTTTTGGTGGTCTTGGTGTAATCATTTAATAAATTTACAGATGTGCCAAAGAGAGTAAGCTTGAGGCAAGCCCCACTCTTTCAGTATAGCTTTAGTCATTTTGTTTGTGAGTTTATTCACAAAATTATTTTAAAAGTTTGCAAATAAAAGGGATAATGCTGTCTCATCTAGTCAATAATACTTGGACATGAAAAGGCAGAAGGATAGTGGAGAATCCATTTCATAATTATGATAGTTAATGATCCCAGTGGGGTTTGATATCTACCAGCATCCAGTAACTTTAAAACAGAGAGATGGTAAAAGATGGGGGAAATATAGTTGTAGCCTTAGGCAGATACTCAGCTCATGCAACTGTTTCATGCGTTCTGGCAACATGACTCAGTTAAAATCAAATAACATTCCTTATGCCAATATTTCTTACCTGCATATGAAACCAGTTGTCTTTCATTTTGCAAAAACATGATAATTCAAAGAGCATTAAAAATGTACTGTTTCTCACACAGAATTTATATGTTGCAGCTGCACACTAATCCAAGTGAAATGGAGTAGAGTTTCACTTTATCAGCCAATCATAACTTTAAACTGTTTTCACAATTCATCGTACAGTTTTTAAAGCCAGATTTAAGTCTGCATATGAAAAATAGTCTACTTGATGTATGAAACCATAGATTAGTCAATATGTATTTAAAGAAGTACTTCAGTAATAGCAGAAGAATGACTTCAGAGAATTTGTGGACTAAACTCTGAATTATACATGTGGAATGTAAGTGTTATGCCATCAATACATTTAGGACTATGTGTGAGAGGAGTAGCTAAAAAATATAGTTAATTACCTAAAATAATACCTGATCCTGGTATTCTTTCACAGCTGTCATATCAAGATTATTTGTCTATCCCATATCAGAGAATCATAATATCATTTAGGTTGGAAAGACCTCTAAGATCACTGATACCCAGCACTGCCAAGGCAATCACTAACCCATGGTTTTGAACACCTTCAGGGAGGGTGACTCCACCACTGAAGTGGGCAGCCTGTTCTGGTGCTTGACAGTACTTTTGACAAAGAATTTTTTCCTAATATCCAATCTAAACCTCTCCTGGTTTCTTCTTTTCCTGTCACTTGTTAACTGGAAGGAGAGACCAATCCCCACCTGACTACAGGCTCCTTTCAGGTGTTGCAGAGTGATAAGGTTCCCTTCAGCCTTCTTTTCTCCAGACTAAACACCCCCAACTGCCTCAGCTGCTCCTCATCAGACTTGTGCTTCAGCCTCTTCCCCACCTCTGTTGCCCTTCTCTGGACACACTCCAGCACCTCAAGGTGTGATGGGCCCAAAACTGAACCTAGGACTTGAGCTGCAGCCTCAACAGTGCCCAGAACAGAGAGATAGTCACTGCTCTGGTACTGTTGGCCACACTATTGCTGATCCCGACGGCATGCCACTGGTCTTGGCCACATGGGCACACTTGGACTTGGGTTCAGCTGCTGTTGACCAACACCCCCAGGTCCTCTTCCTTGAGCAGCTTTCCAGCCGCTCTATCCTCAAGCCTGGAGTGCTGTGTGGAATTTTTGTGACCCAAGTGCAGGACACATCACTTTACCTTGTTGACCCTCATGCTGCTGGCCTTGGCCCATTGATCCAGCCTGTCCAGAGCCCTCCCTGCAGAGCCCCCTTACCCTCCCGCAGATCAACACTCCCACTCAGCTTGGAGACATCTGTAAATGTACTGAGAGTGCCCTCAAGCCCTCACTGTGTTCATTGATAAAGACATTGATGGAACTGGCACAAATACAGAGCCCTGGGGCATACTACTTGTGCTCCTGATCCCTTAACCAGCCATCTCAAGGCCCTGGCTTCTAGTTTGCCCCTTTATTTCTGAGAGAAGTTACATGCTATGTATTAGGCAGAGTAGATGTGTTGTGTCTGAGTAGTGCTGAACCTCTTCATATTTTTTTAGTTAGGATATTGAAGAAGATGAACAAACAACTAAATTTCTGCCTGTGACTACAGGTGCCATGTAAATATGCTAGGAGATTATCTTTGTCCTCACAAGACGCTGCTGAGAATTGAAATACACCTCTATAAAAAAAAGGGCCATGGTTCCTATGACTTCTTTAAATCCCTCTTTATTAGAGATTGTTATTATTAGAATTAAAGAAATATTAATTCCTTATATTAGGAAATAAGTGGGGAAATCATCATAATGCACATAGTCAGCACTCCTCCTCACTCGCCAATGGTCAGGTTGTGGCTAAGAGTCTATGGCATAGGTTTGGGACTGGATTGTATATCCAGAGAAGTACTTCATACTTCATCATCTGTGTCTGAAAGTATCAGGAGAGTTCTAAGATACTGATTTGCCTTATTTTCCTTGGGTCAAGCTTGTGTTTTGATAGGAATAAAAGAAAGAAAAATTTTGTCTTTCACACCCATATTATTTTAACATACATTTGATTCTTCTTCAGAAATCTGTTTATTCTATACAGCCTGAGATAAATTTGTTTTAATATGTGAAAAGGGTTTTTTTCTGTTCTTAGAGGTTTAAGGTGCTTAGTCATGTAGTTGTCCAGTGAAAATTACAGCAGTGACTGCATGTGTGACTGTAGTGACATCCATTTACACAACATATTTAAATATACTCAGGTACACCCTCATGTGCCAATTTATTAACAAACTCTAAGTATGACTTAGGAAAGGCAGCTTCCAGTTTTACACCTACTCCATCCTTTAAAATTCTTTTTACTGTAATGTCTGATACATTTTCTAATTGATGATAATTAACATATTTGTCTATTTTTGCTGTTATCAAACTGTTAAACATACTACTATTCAGCCTTTTTTGAGTATGAAAAAGTCCTTCCTATTTAATCTTTTTTTTTTTTTTTAATAAGTAACTTCCTGCTACAATAATATTTTCTGGAAAAAAGTCAAGAATACCTAAATACCTTAAACCAGTTTTACAAGTTAACATTTCTGCTGTAAGTAGTCTTCAGGCTACCTCTGGCTCCATGGATTAAAAGCTATCAGAGTTTACTGTTTTGTGAAAAATATGTTTTACTTTGTTTGGACATGCTTGTCATAAGTTTCTTGGTATATCATCATGCTTTAAAACCTCCCACTGGCAGTGTCTGGAAGGAAAAAATGTAGTGTAAACTATAGAAGACCTAATGGCAGCTTCCTGCCAACGCTCATTCTTGAGTCAACAACGCTAGTTTTTGTTTTTGCTTTTGTGGAAATATGTCACAATCTAGTCTTTCATATAAGTTGGCTATTTTTTTAACAGCCTAATAGAGCATATATCTGTATCTTCTACTTTCCCCTATTTTTTCTCCTTTTCATTGCATGGTATCTGTGTTTCTGGTCATGCCACCAGTGAGTGCACACATAAATTATACACCTAAAAACACTCATCACTAGAAAATTTATTGCTTCTAATATCTTTCTCATGAACAGTTGTGTTTATTTCTGAGTTGACTTCTCTGGTAAGGACAGCAATGTGCTTAGTTTTGGTTCAGTTCTTTGTTTTTTCAAGACTTTCATTTTAGATATTACAGTGTATATAGGACCATGTGGGCTTTTAACCATAAGCCGGTGCCGGGAGTAGGGAAATGATTTTAGTTTGTAATTACAATGAGTAAAAATAATAGTGGATTGCTGTCCTTATTAACTCTACTACTTCTGTCCTGCTGAAGCAACAGGCAGTACATGTGAGAAGAATATATCCTCGTGACAAAGCATATAATTGGCTTTTCTTTCCTTTTCACTTTGAAATGCTATTTGGAGAAGGCGGGGTAGGGAGGAAGGTTGCTGTCCTTTTAAATAAGGAACTTGAGTCTTTCCTATGTCCAAGAAACTTAAGTTATTTGGTTTGGGAAATTTCTTCTGAGCATCCCTTTGGCAGCTTAATTACTAACTCTGCTTAATTAAAGTGAAGGAGAGACATACAAAAAATACTGTCTTTGAAAAGTAGATGCTCTTCTTTTTTCTTCAAAAAACAAACCAAACTTCTTCAAGCATTCCTTGCCATTCTTTTACCTACAAAATTAAAAAATATTACCTACAAATTTTAAGAATTTTCTGTAAAATTCTCTGCCAAGTATTTTGGCTTTTTGACTGTGAAATACTAGCTGATTTGTAGTATTAGAATAACATAGTAAGTCAATAGCAGTTATTATTTATATTATCTCATGTTATTGTGCATTTATAGCGGTGAGGGTTACTCTTTTGTGATGGCTAATTTTCCCTGTTCTTGAGTTGCAATGTTGTATAACATTACATCAAGTACCATGACAGATTCAACTATACTCATAATGCAGTACAGTAGGATAGCACTTTTTCAAACAACTTGTATCACACCCCATTTATCTGGGGGACTCACGGGTTTGTATTATGAGGAGTCACTGTTGGACGGGAAGACATGTACAGCAGGAAAGTTTGGATATCAGGATCATACTGTGATTATTTAGGCTTTTTGTTGACCAAATCCATTATATGTAGAAAGGCTATATATCTTTTTTGTTCACTTATAGGGAACCTCTGTAATGCTATGAATTTACAAAACAGGTGTTGTATTATAAACTGTTACTTTTGATCTTGTAATGAACGGTAGATTTTAGGTAAGTGGCACCAGCACAAAAAAAAGACCCCAGACTGAAAAAGCCAACTTAGAACAAGAGAAATGCTGATCTTTGCTTTTGAAAAATAATTTTATTTACTCATTGTAAATTGTGTTTCTTAAAAGGAAAAAGAAGTAAACACTTACATTTTAAGTGCCAAGCTCTCTTTCTAGGAAAGAAACATTCAAAGAACATCTTATATGTAGGCAACATTATTTTTTATCAGTATCCTGTACACCAATGCAGATCAAGAAAAATCAAAAATCTTTCACTAAAAAAGCCCTCTAATTGTTTAAAATGTTGCCTAAATGAGTGAGAATTATTGAAAGCTCCTATAGCTCTCTCTCTGTGAAGATTTTGCTTTGTAGGTTTTTCCTGTGGAATTCATCTCAGGGAGGGAAAGGAATTTAGATGTCATCTATGTGCATAAGTGTGTGTTCACTGAAGTGATTTTGAAGCTCTTATGTATGCATCCTGAAACTGGAGTAATTAGATATTAGGAAATGGAAATTGGTGATCTTCCAGGCAATATTGGATCTAAAAGTGCTAAACCCTTCAATAAATAAACCTTGATTCAGACTGGAATGTCTTGGCTTGATCTTAAAGGTGATATTATGAAGGCCTTCTAGCTGTTGACTAGCCTCAAAGATAATTATCGGCACATTCCAGTCTTGTTCTGCCATCAGCAGTGTCTGAGGCCTAAATGGATCAAATGTTATTTCCACTATAAATGTATTTAGACTATCCTCATTCCCAAACATTTAAAAAAATATTTGTATCTGATGGAAATACAAAGAATAAAATAATTAACTATATGACCTGCTTCTAAAAGTCTTGTGTGCTTAATTTCAGCCCTTGTAGGCAGTTTTCTAACTGAAACTGGATGTTGTGAGCACACAGTTATATTGTTGGGGTTACTACTTTCGTTGGGCTGTGGATGAAATAGTAATCTTTTCTTTACTGAATATTTTGGAGACAATATTTTTTAAAACACATCAATACAATGTAAATTTCATTTACTGTAGCAGTACTGGAGCTTATTTGGGGGAGTGAATAGCCCATCTGAAATGGAATATATGCAGTGTCAGGCATCCTGAAATGGACAGAAAAGCTTTTCTGCCTTAAAAAACTGACACCTTAGTTCATACTGCATAGCTGCTTATTTAATACATGATGAATCTAAGAATCTTTTGAGTTTGTATTCTAAGTTCTGCTTGCACAAGTGAAATATAAACTTGATTCCTTTAAGAACTGCTAAGTATAACAGAGGCTCTGTAATGAAGTTTTTCCATGGGACAAAGGCCTCTGCAAAGTTGGAAAAGAAAATAAGTATTACTTTATAAATACTGCTTAAATATGTACGTTTGCAAACACACCCTAATATATATTTTAATGTGTCCTCACTTGTGGGATTGTGTGTTCCATGGATACAGACTCTAGATCGTAAAAAATCCTTCAAATGTACAACTTAATGTGTACATAGTCATCTCTGTTCTCCAAACCCAAGCCTGTCTTTGGAAAAGAGGAATGTAAAAATTATAAAATATATGTCCCCATGAGAGTTATTGTACAGAATATGCGCAGTGAAAAGTGAGTTTACAGGAAAGGTCAAGCAGATCCAAAATAAAGTTCTCATCAAGGCCAGTTTAATGCTCCTGTCTGTAAGTTTTGTTAGTCCTGCCACTTAGCTTGCAGTCTGAATGCCCATATATTTTGCCTCAAAACAGAGTGAATAATATCAACTTGTGGATCTGCATGTTTTCTGTTTATACTGTCCTGAATGTTGCTTCATGTGGGAAGAGCCTTGAGAGACTTAAAAGGAAAACAAAACCTTTACATGAGGAATAAAAGGCAGCTTATGTTAGTTAAAGAATCTGTGAATACTTCTCCTTTTTTCATCTGGTGAGAAATACTATTATTCTCATCAAAATTTGTCTAATATATTTTACCTACAAAAATACATAGCTGTATAAAACTTAGATTTTTATATAAGCCCAACTTATAAAGCCCATTACTTTGGTATCTAAATAATACCCATACAAGAGGAGTTAGAGTAGGAAAACCTTTAGTAAATTCCACAGAGAAATTATTATAGTTCAGGCCAAGGCTTTAGAGTATAATTTCTCTTGGCTTTCTTCTTATTAACGGATTCATAATTTATTGGTACAGAAAATTCCTTCATAAACAGAATTCCTGCATCTTATGAGACTGCCTTTCACAAGCTTCCCTTTGTAATGTAATGTAAAGTGCAATTTAGGAAGCACAATTGCTCAACCTGAATACTGGTAACTGCTCTTCTTCACTACTACTACTTCACTACTACTACTCTTCTTCACTTTACTCTAGCACATGGCAAAAAAAAAAAAAGATTGTAATCACTGAGTGAGGAAAGCTGCCTTACCCAAGGTTTTGAGCATGTAACTCATTGACAGGCAGAGCAATAGCTCCTTCATAAGATGTGCGAAATCAATGAACTTCCATAGGGAAGATCTGTTAGAATATTTCAACTTTCAGAGAGTGAAGTACCATTTTCTTCTGCCTCTTTCTAGTATTTTCTTGTACCTGGTAGATCCTACGGAACAGCCCAGTAGTAAGGCGAAGAGTGGTATAAATATTACAATCTTCTGCTCCCCTTTTTCAGTCTAGTAAAACAAAATCTATCACTCAGTGGAAATGCATTTGGCTGGTCTATCATTAGCTATGAGACAAACAAAAAGTTTAGGTTTTGCAAGATTGAGTTGCAGTATTTGCATTCTTATACTTGTTCCAAATTCTCATGAGCTGATGTGATAGAATTGAAATGTTTGTTTTCTTTGTAGATGAAGCAAAGGGATTAGTGGCAGTTCTTTTTCTTCACTGGAGTACACTCACTGAAATTTGTTTTGATTTAGTAACAGTCAGACGGTGTGGCTTTGTTGCTTGGAAAAGTGCAAATTCTATAATTCAGCATCTTTGTTTTTCCCAAAAATGTGAACTACTGCTCAATTTCCCAAAGAGATGGAGATGAGCTTTTTAGGAGCTAACCTGGTATACAACCATTGTTCTGAAGCCTTTACTTCCTTTTCCTTCAAATAGTTATTGAGAAAAAAATTTCAATTTTGGAAGGATGCTATTTCTTGGGCTATCTTCCTACACTTCTCAGTGTTCTTTCCCCTACCTGATTTTCTTCTCCCACCTCTGTAATCACAGCAAACCATTCTTACAGTTTCTTTTCTGCATAATGTGTGTGTGTGGAATTGTGCACATTCTGTCTCTCTGCACCTTTGCAACACTCATGTGGCTCTGCAGTTCTGTGGAAGGACCTGTTCCTTTGCTGCACCTCCTCCTGAGCTTGGGTGGCTGCAGCGATCTGGAGGCATCGAAGGGCTCTGTTCCTGCCCTTGGCTCTTGCCAAGTGCTGGCAGTGCTGCTTCCAGAGGCAGCTGAGCCCGAGCCACCACCTCCCATCTGGCTCCCTTTTCACACAAGCTCTGTTTCCCGGGGCTGTAGTTGAATTCAGCTCAGTATCCTGCCTCTTGAGCCCTTCTTCTTCCACCCACAGGGAATTTCTCCTCCCTGTATCATTTGAGGGAGGCACTGTGAGCTGGGGTTGATGTACGCAGTGAGGTTGTTGCTGTGTAGTAGCTGTGGGGATAGTTTCATGGACCGGGAGCTACAGATTGAGCAAGATTTCTCTTTAGTGATCTGAAAAATTGACATGCTGACTGTGAACTGCCTTCATGGAGGAATTCCTGTCGACAAATTCTGGGTTGATATTTTTGCTCCATCAGGTGATCATTCCTAGCTTATCATGTGTTAATAATGGAGTCCAGTTGTCAGACATTTTGTTCTCCCCCTCAGGCCTCCCTGGCTGTCCCATGGGCTGCCCCACCCTGGACAGTCTCATAAGCAGTTCAGTTCTGTTCCTATTGACTGGTCTCTTCCTGAAGTGACTCTTCAAAGCTGTTTTAATTTGCTTTTTTAAAAATTATTATATTACCCTATTAGTAAACTTCTGTTGCTTGTGTTCTTTCTGTATCTGAAACAACTAAATTAGTCAACTGTTTGTAGTTCTGCTCCATGCATTCTCCACTTCTTTCCCCATGGCTCTGAATAAATTTGAGTCAGGTTGTAACTATCAATTGCTATACCAAGTATTAAAATTTTTCTTTCTAAGTATGATAAGTAACTGGGTGGGCCAGAGCTAAAACTTGTCTCTTTCATGACAGACATACTTGACTTTTCTTGAAGTTATTGATATAGTTGATATTGTGCTATATACAATAGGAGATAATTTTATTTTTTAAGGATAGAGCATGTCCATGCCACTGTCTTGTTTGTGTATGCCAAGCCAATAAAACATTACATAATTAATTTTATAGCAAAAATGCCATAGGATTAAGTAAACAGGGCAATATAATCTGTATTACGAGAAGAGCACAGATGTGTCTTCCTTGGACATTCAGTACTCACATGAACTTCTAAAGCCACAGAGCTTTTAAAGATGGCACGACATTTTTGCTGATGCAGAAGTTGTATCTTACAATCAGTTACACAAATCTTTGTATTGCTGCCTATTAATATTATTAATTAATATTTAGTGTGTCAAACCTTGTCAGGAAATTGTTTTTTCTGAGATTTCCTCACATAAAATTATCCTAGTATTTTTATACAATAACATATTATCATACAATAGCATTTTTCCGTTAAGAAGTCTTACTAGCTATTTCATAATATGTACGCAGAATTCAGGGTGGAAAACCTCTTACTTACATAAACTACCTGTTTGCAGTAAGACTTTAAGCACACCATGTGAATCCCTGCTGTGTTTGGGTACAGTCTAAGGAAGCATTTCTAACTTTAGTAATATATTGGGATTATGGATTAAAAGCAATGGGGAAATAGCTTTGTGCAGTGTAACCTAACAAGCGTGCTGAGAATCAACTTTTGGTAAGAAAACTCCCAATTAGCCCTCTCTCCCAGAAGTTGACCTGGTGGATGAAATAGTAGATGTGTGCATGATTCTAGGCATGCCTTCTCCAAAGATCAACATTTGTACACACTTTAGTCACCTTTTATACGCAGTGCTATTGACATTAACCAGGGAGGCTGCTCTGACAGCGCTGTGCTTTAACACCAGCTAAAGGGTTGCTCTGCTCTGCTTGCATAGTTTATCTGAAAGGACTCAACACCAAAATCACACAGCCTAATTGTTTTCAGCCCATAAGGGTTCTCTTCCAGATACAATATCCTGTAAGACAATTGAGTGTCTTACTGAAATCAGCATATGTTCAATAGTCAACTCAATTTACTTTTATTCTTCTGAAAACATTCGATTCAGCTCTGTATTTTATCGACACGTTATATCAAATTTATTTTTGCTTGCACAATTATAAAACACTTTTCATGCTACCTTTGTAATTAGGTTTGGATAGTATCAAATAAGTGTAAGAGCGGAGCTAAGGATGCTAGCTGATTAAAAAGATCATAGACTTGCTCAGGTGAAGCTCAGTGAAAAAGGGCAGAAAATTATCAAGACGTCAATGAAATAACTAAATTTCAAAGTAAAAGCAAAAATAAAAGGATGCCTTTTTTTTTTTTTCCCCTTAAAAAATGGACTTGCCCAGTTGCTCAGGTTCTTGTTTCCATCACAGTGCCTCTCTGGGTGACTGAGTTGAATGGGACCAAGTGTGAGTTAAGCCTGGTCAGGATGAAATTTGCCTTGGAAAAAGAACATTTGTTGACTGATTCTTGCAGCACTTTAAATACTGTATCTTTATTGACATGGTCTGAGGGCTGTTTTTTATTTTTTATTTTTAAATGTATACAGCCCTGAAATATCAGAATGTGATGTTATTTACTTCATAATATATATAATAGTGTTTTGTATTGCTGAAAGAACAACTGTTTGGGACAAAACATTCCAGCTGCGTCTGAGAGGAGTACTTTGCTCATCCTTTTCAATTTTCCCAAAGGTCACATTCACATTTTGTTAGTGGGTTGTCATATAGTGTGTTTTAGCTGAAGCAAAGTGAGAATACTGGGGGCCAGTTATGTTTCACAAGATGAAGTGTTGCAATAGATGATAGTATTCCTGGGACTGCAGGGGAAGCATAATTTTTTTTTTTTACTTGAGGATAGCTTTTGTTTTCACCTGTCTAAAACATGACCCTAGGGCACAGAGGTTACCATTATTTAGATCATAATTTTGTTTGATTTAATGAAAAAAAAAGTGTTGCTTTTAGTTATTGGTTTGTTTTGGCTTTTTAAACTGATAGTTACTCTATTTAAGTGATTATGATGAATATTTTCCAAAATTAATTATTTTTTTCACTTATAGGTGAAATCACTATATTAATTGGAAAACGAAATCACAGATAATGACTCCAAAAATGGTATTGTTGTGGCCCTATATTTTATTGAATTACTGGGGCTTAGAATAAGATGATCAATGTTCTAACTTCCAGTACCAGAAAAGTGAACCGCTTGAATACAGCTCCCAGAACTTTCTTGCAAAATCTTAAATTAACCTAATAAATACCACAGCATTACTAATCCTTTTATTTGGATATCTATTTATTTTAAGATATGGGAATCCACTAAATTCCAGAATAATTCTTTGTAGAGATGGACATATATCTATCTCTGTCATAACACTGTGCTTATATAAATTAACAGAACTGGTAACCACCATGTGACAGTCAGCAATGAACTGCTAAGGAAACTAAAGACCCTTATCTCCCTGACTGTGGTCCCTGCAGGTCTGGATGGGAAATATGTGCCCTCCCTATGCTGTGTATCTTCTTTATTTGATGAAAACAAAACCTCGTGTATTCTTAACATAGCTCTTAGCAGGAGGATTAAAATATGGTAAATCCTACTTTTGGTAATGAAGTAATCTCAGTGAGATTTTTGATGTCAAATTCTGCAGCCTGGCATCCCATTTGATAATTGTGCTATTGTGTTCCTAAGGACATGGCACTATTCTGGGGACCTCTGCTTCAGTGCTTCTGGTGCTTCATGTTGAACTGCCATGGCATTGCTGGCTGATGTCACTGGGCCCTGTGTGTCCAGTTTTACGAGTTGAAAAACCAACCTGGAATTTATAAATTCTGCGCAATTTTCTGTCAAATCCTTCACCTGTGATGTTTATTTTAAAGCTTTTATGCGTTCTAGAATGTGGTTACTCCTCTCTTCTCTGACAATTTCCAAAGTTGTGAGACACGACATGTGTCTAATTTCTTTGTTTGGAAAGACTCAGGAACATCAGCCTCTGCAACTGTACCGGTTTTCTTAAACCCAGACCCGTTTCCTGAGTTTAGGAACTGTGATGGAAGTCAGAGGTGAGGAATTTGTCTATGGATGACAAATGGGATGGGAAGAGAGTAGAGGGGAGGGTGACAAAGAGTTTATTTCCATGTCTTGCAAAGCTCAGGATGACACTTTGCTATGTCTGTTTGCTTTTGTGAAAAACACCTTTGTAATGAAACGGTTGAGGCATTTGCCCACTGGAGATATTTGCATTAGAAACTGGAAGAAACAGGGTATTTACAAACCATATTGCAGGACAGCAGTGGCAGTTTTAAAAGCAGTAGGTCCACACGAGTGGTGCTGGCCCTCCTGTAGGCGTACAGTTGCGTTAGCCATGAGATAAAGTGGTTCCCTGCATGGCCAGCAGCTGCGGGGACAGGATACTGCCATGCCTGGCACTCACCTTCACTGTGCAAGGCAGAGGCAATGTGTTAATATCAAAGGCTGAGGTCTCCTGGCTGAGAGTTGAAAGAGCTGGTGGGTAGATATTTGCTGTGTACAAATTCCAGCTTTTATCTATTTTCCCTCAGCTCTGTGAATGTGTTTTCTATGCCCTCTTAGTCCAGTGACAGAATAAATTTGTAGGAAAGCCACGAAGAGAAAGTTTGAGGATTATATTCTTTCCTTTTTTACAATCTCATGCTTAATCTTGGGGGCAAACCCCCAAATATTATTTTTATTACATTAATCTTCACAGAGCTGGAGATAACTAAAATTTATGTGGTGTGTAACTTGGAGTAGATTAAAAAAAGGCATTTCCTTAGGTAATGAAAATAAAAACCACCCTTTTGAAACAACTGGATGGATTCTTACACTGACTGACTTATTCTCAAATGCATCCAGTTTACTGAAAGAATGTAATTGTTAAGCTTTTTTAAAAATTGTAATTGTTAATATTTTAATATTAAAGTAAAAGAATCTCTAAATAGATGGATTTCTTTATTTCCTTTTACTATGTAAAATCCATAAATGATCTGTATGCTAACCTAAGCTTAGGTTTCAAAATAAAATAGGTATGAAATTTTTGTATAGCTACTGATACTTGAAAAAGTCAGTTAGAGAAATCCAAAACTCTTGTATTTATCACCAATACTGTTGCCAAAATGAAGTGCCAACCCTTTAAAGGTAGTAGTACTAACCATGCTAACCTTGCCTGCTGGAATGTTGCCAGCTCTTCGTCATCCTGCAGATATATGTTATACTTGAACTGAGAAAACATGCAATTGTCCCTCCCCCTCTTCATTCCCACAAACTGGAACCGTATTATGTTAGCCGGAGTTGTACTGAGCCGAATCCAATCTGGAATTAAGAATGCTCCAGGGCATTTTTAATAAACTGTCATTCATTTGAACTCTAACCTCCTTTAATTTGCAGAATCTGGTAACGCAGATGTATTCTTCATCCACAGTAATTTCTTTTTCTTTTCTTACCTTGGTGTGAAACACTGCTGATAGCACTTAAAAATGTGAAGCTGCAGAACAAGTAGAAAGTGTTCATTGAAAATAGACTCAAAACTGAGAAACAATTACTGTAGTTTAGTTTGCTGGGTTTCTGCCATTCCGAAATGTAAACTTAATTCTAGTGCAGATTTTAATAAAATCCTCAAAGTCTTGAGGTCAGTTAAGCTCTTTCTGAAAGTATGAAAAAAAAAAAAAGGCTTTTATTACAAAATGCAAAGGATAAAATGAGGCCCTTGTCTTGCAAAAGGGAAGAAAACCCAGCTAATAACATACTCAGGGCGTAGAATACTCCTCAGCTAAGTGCATTCACTGAGGTTCTCACTGTAAACTCTTTCAAACTTGTATTCCTGGGAATTCAAAACGTGCAGGGTTTGTTATTAGGAGCATTTACAGTGAGGGATAGGGCAGGGAAAAGGGAGCAGCTTCCAGGTGAGAGCTGCCTCAAGCGCTTCTGCCCCTGCTAGGTGGTGCTGCTGGGCTGGGGCAGGGATTGTCCAAACCCAGAATTTTCATCTGTAATGTTGCCTTCCGTGGTTAATTTTCCATTGTAACATATCTGCCACAGCTATATAATTAACATGGTGAGAGGATTGTTTGTGCAACTTCAACGTTCACATGTTTACATTTGATAGGAGTTGATTTTTAATAAGAAATGAATTTCCTGTACACATGCCTGCCAGTTGAGTTTGGCTGTAGGTGTTGGTAGGACAGTTAACTAGGAAAATGTGCAACCATGAACCTGGGTCACATTCCAAAAAGAAGAACTAGCTGGCAAATACTGTGTTGAAAGTGTAAATGAAAATAAAACTTTCAAGTTGACACGTGTTAACGATTTGTGGTTTGAAAAAGTTTTTGTATTTAAGTTTTAAAAGTTTTTTTCCCTTCTCTTTTAAACTTTGATCTCTTTTGTCTGGTAATGTAAGACTATGTTATTAATAGATATTAACAAATCCACAGCTTTGTTTCCCATGAGTCTTTAATTCTCTTAAATGTTTTGAAATGTAAATTATGTGATGTATGTGATATGAACTTGGGTGAGGATTCAGTCAATCATCAGGTTGGGTACCAAACTGAGAATGTGGAAAGGGAGTGCAATGTTATTAAAAATACAGAAGTGCAGGAATTCTGCTTTCTTGCGTTCTTATTTGCCCAACAAATCTGCAGTGGGGAGTGTCTTGGTGTTTAAAGATACTGTCTCAAAGCTGGAGTCTGTATGAATTAATGACTTTTCAGTTCTTATCCTTAGTACAGTTTCCATTAAGATATGTTGTGTGGAATTGTTAGAGTGGATGCTCAGCAGAAATGAGATGGTTTTTTAAAGGTAGAAGGAAAATCTAAGAAATAACCCAGAAAACAGTTAGAAATATCATATGTTTTAGTAGCTGAGTCTTGTAGTTGGAGACAACATGGGTGCACTAAAGCAGAAGCTGAAGTACCTGGTGTTATGTTAGAAATTGAATCTGTTTTTAAAGAAATATGATCTGACTCTTCCCTTCTGGCCTGTTAATTATTTTTTTCATGGGATTTAAGTGCAAATCCAGCTTTTTCATTTCTTGATTTCCCTCAAGTATATATTCTCTCTGCTGCTTCTAATATGAACATTCACTAGTCATTTTACAAAGATATCTCAAGTCATCATCCTTCTTCATGGTTTCTTCAGTGGAATCTTGCATCTGCAGAGACTCAAAATTTGCACTCCTTACTATTTCATTGCTACCACCATTGCAGTGCTTTTAATTTCTGAGTGGAAGGTTGAACATCAGTAGTTTCTATACTATTGGTAATTCTGATCTGCATTCATGAAATACAGCTTCTTATGCACTGCAGGGTATCAGAGATGCTCTAGTATATCATTGATCTTACTAGAGTGTTTGTATAGACGGTGTGGAAGGAGTAAGTAAACAGTGTATCATTGGCAAACAGGCTGTGAGTTCTCATTATAATTCATGACAACTCTTTTATTTATTTATATTATTTATTAAAATTTTTATATAGAAGCCGGTATATATTGTTATCAAAACAAAAAAAAAGTGGCTTATAAGCACTGATCTTCCTAGGAAGGCATTAGAGAAGAACAGTTAAGCAGGAGCTTGGGAGAAGTAGCCACACTGATGATATGAGCACTGTGGAATTTGGTCAGATTTTCAATTCACAGCAAAATTGAACTTCTTCCAATGCTTTACATAATATGGATGAATGGAATATATTATCTTCCTCATTTTATTTTATTTCATTTATTAGTTCTTCCTGAAGTGTTTTCTAGTTTATAAAATAATATTTGGACAAAGGAGGTGAGAAAGAACATACTGGAAATAGGACATCATTATTCAAATCATTATGTCTCATTAAAAAAAAAGCTATTTCACTTTATGTAAACTGAAACATTTAAAGAGGAGGAAATCCCACTGCCATGCTGATGACTGGAGGCCGTTCACATAAAATGATTCACCCCACAAGTAAAGCTTCGGCTGCCAGACAGGTGTCATTATATAGTCTCCATTTTTTAGTGTGTTTAAATTTCTCCATGACATTTCTCCATGCTAAGGAAAGTGTGGGATCACCACAACTTTCCTACACTTCATGCTTCAGAGCTTCTCACAGTCATCATGAGGAAAATAACTTGATTGTTATTAGAGAAGTTACAGACCTTTAAAGTTCAGAATGATAGAATAACTTGATTAGAGGGGATCACTTGAGGCAATGCCTGATAAACCTCTACTCAAAGCAGGAATAACTTCAAAGTTGGATCAGATTTTCCAGGCTTCATTCAATCAAAATCTTAAAATACTCAAGGACTGGAGAATTTACAGTTTCCCTAGACAATCTGTTTTGCGAAGGTGTGCATTTTTAATGAAAAATGTATGGTTTTCATGAACACTTTTGTATTAAAATGTGCATCTATAGCTGCATATAAAATTTCTGAAATTACTTCTATGATGAGTGACCGACCACCACCTTGAATTTAAATAATACAAACGGTGCAGGACATATTTGTAAATTGTATCTCTATGTGGCAGTGGCCCAGGTTAAGTAGATTTCTGGTGATCTGTGTTAGTTCTATTTTGTATAAATATTGTTTAATTACTAATGGATTAATGGAAACTTTGAGGGTTTTTTTTGTTTGTTTTGAATCATCACTGTTAATTTTTAAAGCAGTTATGATAGAAAGGGATTTGAACAGCCATTTATGGGAAATAATTCCTTCAGTGTGTTTTTCTCCCCCCGAATTTATATGGATTTAATATTTTAGAGTTTAAAATATCCTCTCTCTTAGGTAGAAGAGCTGATGAATGCACTGGAAAAGACTAGACAAGAATTAGATTCTACCAAAGCCCGTCTTGCCTCAACACAGCAGTCTTTGGCTGAAAAAGAAGCACATCTGGCTAACCTGAGAATAGAGCGAAGAAAACAGCTTGAAGAAATTCTAGAAATGAAGTAAGTACCTTGATTTCTCTAATTTCTAGGGAAACAAAAAAGAAAATAATTACTTTTGCCATAGGAGTAGGTTTTGATGGGTTTCTTTTGGTGTTATTTTTTTAAATTTTTTCTGCGTATATTTAAGTCTGAGTCTAAGGACTTCTAATAGTTTTAAGACACTTAAATTAGTTTAAAAGCACAGACGTGCAAAAATCTTCATGTTAGAAGTACTCAACATTTTTTCTAAGCTGTCCTTTGTTACATGCAAATAAAAATATCAGCACTCTATAACTTCAATGAGAAACTAAGAATCTAAAGCCTCATCTCTCAGTGGGAATACAATGCTGGAATCTCTGCCAGTGTCACATTCAGGGGAGGGGAGTTATTAACTTCCTCTTGGTGATGCAAAGCATTAAAGCTCTGATATGATCTTTAAAATTGGCAAAAAGTGTGTACCTGCTATGACTTGGCTGGGCTAGTAGTTGTGTAGTTAAAATACAAAAAAGAAAATTCACAGTTGTAATTTGGAAACAGTTTTTTTGAGGGAGGAAGCCATATATAACTTCAGGTCAATTGTTAGAGTTATCTTTGCCTTTTAAAGGAAGGGAAATAATCAGAAAAAATGGTTTTCGTAAGGTTACTGTAAATAAGACAAAGTGGAAATGGAGTCGCCTACTTAGCAGGGTTTTATAAAAGTGGATTTTAAGCATGTCTGCCATATTATACAGGTGCAGAAATACTGTAATGGAAGCACAAGTATTTCCAGGCATATATAAAGAGTTTCTGGTTTTGAATTTAGTGAGGTCTATATCCATACAGCAAAATGGAATCACATATGAATTAGAATACAGTGTGACATTATACTCTATAATAGATACATTTTTAAAGTTTTTTTTTAAATTTTCTGTTATATGTGCATATTAATTGTCCCATCATAACTCAGATGCTCAGTGCCAGTCATCTGTTTTCTGTATAGTGCTTTGGTCTGTTTCCTCAAGTGCCTTTTTTTGGTCCTAAACATAAGATTCTTTTTTTAAAGAAAAATCACAATTAACAATTGGTGAACAAAACAGAGGAGAAAAATCTTTAATTCTTTTAATGTGACTTTTTAAATTTGGTACAAAAACCCTCACAGAACAATCTGGAAAATGAGGTTGGCAAAAACTAGTGAGATAGAACTCATTTTGACAAAAGCTGTTCTATTTTATGAATGAAGGGCTGGGTGAGTAGTATTAGAGGTGAAAGACTCAGTAGCAAAGATCCTAGTTAGGAATAATGTGGAATTTAAAATGAGATATGAATGTATAGAGTCTTTTTCAGTATAAATTTTACAACTGAAATACTAGAATTAACAACCTGGTCTAGTGGAAGGTGTTCATCCCATGGCAGGGATACGGGAAATAGATGATCTTCAGGTTCCCTTCTGTGCTGGTTTGAANTCATAAATGTGTTTTAGAAATAATTCAGGTATTTCATTATAGTAGTGAAATTTTTGCAATTGCTCACTGAAATAAGTGAAGCAAACTTCATAAAACTGCTGCATTATGACAGAATATACTTGATACTGTTTTTTTTAAAAATGACCAGTATATTCTCAAAAACAGATTTTAGATGCTGGTTAGGATCTAGACATCTGAAGACAGAATAATGATAATTCTGTGTTGTAACAATATAATTAAAAAGTGTGTCTTATCACTGGCATTTTAAGGTAACTTATAAATTGGAAGCATTGACCCTAATTTCTATTTATTTTTTTAAAAATTCAATATTGAGTGATTATGGTTTTAGGCTGCTAGTTTCCAGTTAAATAGGCATGAATTGTGTGGTTAAGCACATTCATTATGATTTCCTATGCTTATATTATGTTCATGTTCCAACCATAACTTTGCATTCTAGGCCCATCTGGCTGTCATTGTCAAGATCCATCTTAATTTACTGGCCACAATCAGTTGTCAGTTTTAGATAACTTCTTCAATTGTCATTGCTTGTTCCCATATAAATTTGGTCATATATGGAAGTTGAGAATAAAAATGGGTAGCAACTTAGTCTTGTTCATATCTGGTTGGTCTTTTTGAACTGGAAAGAAGATAAGTGCCCATTGAATGAAAGGTAGTTTGACAAAATCAGCCGTTTCTTAACTTGATGCCAATTTGTGAAAAAATAAGGTTTATTATAAAGAGTTTGAAAGTGTAGGTTTGAAGAAGGAGTTGCATTTGCATGTTACTTTCTGAATATGTGGATTATTTTTTCCAAAACGTCTATTAAAAATATTACTTTATTAGTTCTGGAGGAAATATTTTTGTTATGGTGATATTATTTTAGCAGTGCACACATAACTCATACTGACATTAATGGAAGTTATGCATACATGTTAACAGTAAAATGCAGCATGTGCTCAAATCCATCATTTTGTCTAATTGTCTTGTTGCTTTGTGCTCTTTCTATCTCTGAGCATAAAAAAATGAATGAACTTTTTATTTTTTAGTAAGTGATACTTTCAAAAAATCTGTATTGCATAGTGTGACAAAAGCTATGGTAATGTTTGTTTAAAAAATATATTTATCATCCATAGAAATATTTCAGTTGGCCTGAACTTTAAATATGGTAGTTAGAATTATATCCTAAGACTAGTTTTCCCAGACATTGTTTTTGTTTTCTGGGAGTCCACAAGTAGGATCACAACCTCTTGAGAAATTCACAAGGCTTGCCTAGAAAAGCTTATTCATTTTGTAACATTAAGAGCTTGAGGGTCGGAGAAGTTTCAGCGCTGTGATGTGGTGATGGTTTGTCAGATGTTTCAGAAATGCTGTATTTATGGAGCATACTTTCATAACCACAATGCTTTCATACAGATCTCCTTTCCTATGTGGTGGTTCCTTCCAAAACTCATAAACCTGCTTGTAATAAAATCAGGTAGCTGTATAGATAGATAAATGAGTATTTATATAATATTAACATTGCCTTATATATGTATGTATGTGAAATAAATGCCTGTCCTCATGGAAAGTGGGTTTTGCTCCATGGGACAGATCATCCTTTTAGAAATAGTCAAAATTATTTTCTCTTGGGAAGACAAAAAGTTTGACCTGGAGAACCAAAAGTCATAAAAGAAAGTCTAATGGCATGTGGTGGAAAAGATATAAAAATGATTGTCACTCTTTTTGTAAGTTTAAGTTTTAAATTATATGCATTTTATCTTCAAGTCCAGCCCCTAAAGTTAGAAAGCGAACACAAAACTCCAACACCCAAACTCCCCCCTAACTTTGCTATCACGATTTCGTGTTTCCTTGGTTGATAATCTTTAAATTAGCTTTCTGTGATGTTTATCCCATTCATTGTTTAAATACAATAGAATTAAATATAAAGGTTAGAAAATATGTTATTGTGGTTTTGTATTAATTTGATGATCTTTCAGTGACTTAGTTCCATGTGACAAACACTACACTTGGTGAGTGGCCATGTGATTAATCCCCCAAAAGACCAAACTTCGTGTTTGGACCTGAAGATCTGACAAGTCTTAATTTTTGACATTTAGTTGTTAGTTACTGTTTCCTCTGTTAACTCAGCATACTCCATGCTCTGAAGCTTTCAGAGTATCCTGAATTAAATTCTTGCCAAGAGTTTGAAAGGCAATTTCCTTGCCTTTAATAGAGTTCATGCCATCACCTGTGGGTATTGCTAAACCAGTTTTGTTGGAAGTGACTGCGCCCTGAAATTCACTACAAATTTCCAGAAGAAAATATATTTTCCCTTATGTGGAATAAATCAGATGATTAGTAATGAAGCATTAAAGATCTCCTAAGAAAAACCCAGCTACCAGTTATTTTATTCAGTAAGAAAAATAGAGCATTGTGGTCCTGTCCAAAAAAAGATATTTTAAATTAGATTTTGCAGTAAACTTTCTTACAGTGACAGTATAAAATTAAACATCCCTTCTAAGTACAGTCACCATTTTTCCACTGAAAATAATAAATGAATATTACTTATTTTTGTTTTTAAGTAGGTTTATTCATTTAACAGCACCACTTTGTAGTCAGGGATGAAATAGTTATGGGGAGAAGGGAATAAGATTTTTTTCCACCAAGCATTCAGTTCCAGCAGCTGCCTCTCTGCGCAGAATTGTGGAACACAGCGTGCCCTTTGCCTGCTGGGTTAGTGGTTCAGCTGCTCTGCCAGATAAGGAAGAGGGCACTTGGATTTGCCACTAGATGCCAGTCTTGGGCGCAAGACCATGGTCTAGAGCTGCTTGGTTTGACAAAGGGAGAATGAGCAGCTCCACGGGTGAGGAGGAAGCTTGTCCTGTTGGGAGGAGAATGTGCTTTGTCCCCTTGTCTGTCACCTGGTCTGACTGCTGCCCTCCTGCCTTGCAGAGCAAGAGCTCCAGGCATGGAGAAGCATACAAATGGCTTCAAGTGGACTCTTCAGGATATTACAGGGATGAAGAGGGTCTTTGAATGGATTCTGGAAGTCAGGGGTCACAGCGTAAGGGAAAGACTGTGCATAATGTAAAACTAGAGTCAGAATTTGTATGGAAGTCAAAATGCTTTATTAAGTACCAGTGGCAGACGTATAAAAAAGTTTACCATTCATCTGGTTTTCTGCAGACATGCCCCTTTTTTCCATCTATAAATTTTACTGGAGTAGAAGTTGGGGATTTCACATCTGTGTAGCAACTCAGTGGGAGTTGTAGCTCTGACAAGAGCTGTTGGATGTCCAGAGAATCTATCTAGATGAGTTTCCAGCACCTGGACAAATCAGCTCATGTCCCTGCCTTATATTATACTATTTCCATCCATCATCATATGAAAGTGACACCTGGGGAGAGAACTCAACTTGTTTGCCTTTATTTATTGTTCAACCCCAAGAGGTTCTGACACCCACAGGAGAGTGGTTTCTTCCTCATTGCTGTGGGTGAAAAGTGCTTCTGAAATCTCTGTGTGAGTAGTAAATCCAGTGCATCTGGAATGTTTCAGAGTAATTATGTATGCAGTTCACCTGTTCAGGGCAAGCACAGGCCAGAGGCATGACACTAATTGACAGGAAAATCCCTGATGAAATTGCGGGGACTCTATTTGCATGTAGTCATGAAGTTAATTTCCTTTTTTTTTGGGTTCTTCCATACAGCATGAAGGACAAGGAGAGGAATATAGCAAGGTAGGAGAAATTGGCAAAGTGATTTAGGGTTGGAACTGCTTTTTGAAATGTGTGGAACTCACTTTTTAAAACCACTTATAAGGATGGTTTCCCTACGGACCCACCTGCTTACTGTGTTACAGCCAGGCAGAGCTTTCCCCTGCACCCATCTTTTCCAAAAGGAAAGCAGGAATGGAGATAATCAGTTCTCTTCCTTGCACTGGAACCTGAGGTGTTCCACTAAAAGGTGTGGGCAAAGTTGCTTAGTGTATGCTCCTTTTTAAATGCTGGTATATTCTAAAAACAGCCAGCATCTACCTTGGCAATAGTTCCAGGCTGAATGAGCAGTAGTGGATACATGGCATTAAATGAGTCGCTTTGAAATTTAAGCAAACACAAAAAGGGTCAGATTCTTATAGTATTAATAAAGTATTATTTTGAAAGAAGAATAATTTTTTCTACTTTTCCAGCTGTATTTCAGCTTATATTTGGAGAAGGATATCTATGATAATTTCTTTAATGTGAATTCTTTAACTTGTCTTTATTCAATTGGCTAGATAACAGAACAGTGTATAAATATCTGTAAAGAGAAGATAATTTTCAGGAAGAAGTTTATTATTTTTTTATAATTTTATTAGAAAATTATTTTTACTTGTTTCAACTATAAACGTATTCAGATAGCAAGTTGATTGTCTCAAAAATTGTACTGTTTCAAATGCAAAACACTAGACTGTTTTTTAGTAACCTGTGGACTGCTTCAATTTAATTGCAGGATTCATGCTGAGAATGGAGAGAGTCATATCCCAAGTTAAATACAAACAAAACAGCAGGATGTTGATACAACTGTGACTTCCATAGGAAGTAGTTAGAATGGTAATGTGCTCTCCTAACTTGGGTAGAAAGTCTCTTGTGACTGTTTTTGCCCAGCAGACCTGTAACACAGCATGCCTTGACTAACATTTTTGACACCAACTTGCAAACACCATAAAGATTAGAGAAGGCCAAATGAAGGCTTTGTTCTCTGGAACAGAAGCTTTCTTGACTAAAATGAAAAGATGTTTTTCTTTTGTAAACAACGAAGGGGCACTAAGCAATAAAATGTTTCTCTCTGTGAGAATAGAATGAGTGAGCTGTTTACTCGTCAAAGTGCTTCTCTTAAAGACATGAGTGTCACCAGGTTCTATTTACTTGAGAGTCCCCTATGTTCAGACTAAAGGCTAGTACACTTTGATTTTTTTCTATAGTATTCATAATGCTTGAAATTTCATCAGCATGGGAAGCAAATGTCTTTTTTTCATTTTGTTATTTTTAAGGTCATAATTTACTTTAAAAATAGGTTACCACCTGCTATTGAAGGTTAGTAAGATCAGTTTAGGATTTTTACAAACTGTCATATGAGAGACTGTTTTGCCTACTTTTATATCAATATCCATATAAAGGAAGTTAGGATCCTCTCCCATTGTTTCTTGTCCCCTTTAGAGAGTGGGAGAGGGCAGTAGCAACCTTTTCTAAGTGTTTCCAGGGAGACAATGCCTTCCTCTCTGTTATGGAAGGGTAGCAGTGTTCATGTCACAGAGGCATTGTCTGAAGGCAAACCTGGAGTTCAAACATATACCAGACAATGCGTATTACAGTTGTAATAATTAAGTATACTTTGCTGAGCTAGAAAACAAGTGTGGCTTGTCTTCTTAATTTCCTAAGGATTTTGTCTCTAGTTGTACAAGTGGTCTTTCAGGTTCCTCTGATTCACATGATTTGAGGCACCTGGCAAGCAGAAAGAGAATTTGATGGTCATTCCCACTCTGTATCCTAGAAGTGCACTTTGCTTTCCAGTTTTGTTGCCGTTGTTTACCCATTCTGGTACCTTGGCTCAATAGAAAAGTAACGGTCAGTGCTCCAGCAAACATTTTATGTTGGAAATTCTACAATACTTTTCAGGGGTTTAGTGCTTTCCCCAGGAGCTGAATAGCAGAGAGATCAAGGGGATCCTGCAGCTGCTTTATGAGGGAGAGACTTACAAGACGTCTGACTCTGGGGAGGGTAAGGCAGGGGGAGGATATGTTTGAAGTCTGAAGAATCAGAAAGGAAGGCATAAACTCAGTGTAGAGTTTAGCCAAATCTCCCATTGTGAGGAGTATCAGGCACTTGCTGAATTTAATCAGTGATCGATTTGAAGGAGAGAAGTGCTGCTTTGTGGAGTGATTGGTTGGTGACCTTCCGGAACTTGCTTCCACAGAGACATCAGCTCAGACATCATTCCAAAAGGGATTAGACAAATTCATGGACAAGAGCTGGCTCTTCATGGACTTCTTTACACTCTTTGGCTGTTGTTCCTGACCTATGTTCCTAAATTTTTTTTTCTATTGGTAGTATCAGCTCTTTTCTTCCACATTGCTCACTTTCACTGAAACACACATAGTAATAAGATGATTTCTAATCCCTTTTTAATTATTTTTTTTTAAGAACTGGCTATATTAAGTGCACTAATAGAATATGGAAAAATCGATGGCTGCACTTCGAATGGCCTTTTGTGTCTTCTGTTGCCATATAGTGTATAAGTGGATTTACAAGATGATGTAAGTGACAAAAGGGTTGGTTTAAAGTGCAGGTTATAAGTGAGATATGACAGTTACATGACATTCACTAGTGATTTAACCACTTAGAAGACAGGTAGGATTAACAGTGTTTCAGGTTTACAGGTGTTTCAAACTGCTTGGAGGATGTGGAGATCCAGAGTACAGAAGAAACAACTGTAGTTGAAAATCATTGCCTTTACTTCTCCCATTATTTCATTTTTCCTTTTAAATCAATCTCTTTAAATTAAAATGCTTTTCTGTTTTTTATGTATAAGTATGCTAGGGTTTCCTTTCTAAGGAAGCTTGTTATTTTTATTTGAATTTAAATTACTGAGCAGTTTAGCAATCTTAACTTCTAGATAAAGAAGAAAAAGTGAATATGTTATCTACTAAGTATTAAACACTTGTCTGCTTTCTACTGCACAAAGTTTTCATTTGCAATTTTAGAAAATATAAGAAATAGAAAAGATAGTATGCTGCAATTAATGATTTTGACAAAGCTGTATATTCTTTGTTTTAAAATTACCTTAAAATGCTTTTTTTAGGTAAAAAAATAATGATGGTAAAAATATTAGATAGGATGGCATTTGTTTTGAAGTTCAGCCAGCATGGGAATGTAGAGGCCTCCACCTCTGATATACACTCAAAAGAGCAAATGGCTCAAAAGTCAGAAAGGAAGGAGTAGGAGGCTGAAAGTGAAAAAAAAAAAAGAAAGAAAAAGTTAGGCTTCTGTTTCATGGATTTTTTTTAAAGCTGACTGAATTATGCCCTTGTCTACTGAAACCCTCTTAGTGTAATTCCCATTGGCCTCCGTGACACCTCGGGCAGTGCTGATCAACTGCAGGCTCCCATATTCCTTACCTCAGCCAGCTCAATATGATTCTAGCAGATGTTTCCGCATTTTAAACCACAGAATGTGATGGGTCAGGGGTTTTTTGTTTGTTTGTTTTTGTTTTGTGTTGTTTTGTTGTTGTTGTTTTTTTCTCCTTTTTGCAGTGGCAAATCTTGCATGCTTGAGTTGCAGGCCATGCAATTCAATGATAGGAATTATGAGCTGATGGTGTCCCCAGTCGGATAATGCTGAACTTAATGTAAACTCATATCTCTGAAGATGGAGAACCAAAGAAATTTTGAAGGCTTGGATCATTTAAACTAGACTGGTGGATTATTCTTTAATATTTTATAAAAATACAAAATATAAAATGTGCTTAAAAATGCATGTATTCTGTTAGAAGGAAAAGGTCTTATAGTCAGGAGAGGACAGAGTCAGAAGCATTCAAACAGGAGCAGTTTTCTTAGCCGCAGAAAGGAAAGGTTTAATTAGCTTTCTCTGCTTTCCCATTACTCCTAAGGTGCTGTGTATTAAATCCACTGCTACCTTCTTCCTGTGGTTCCTTAGTCCTCCCTATGCCCTCAGCAAAACAAGTACTTCCCTCTGTGCTGTGGAAAAACACATGTAAATTCCCATTCCTTAGTTCCCTCTAGTTGTGTTCTCTCATGTGGTAAGGTGTGCTTGAAGTTTTTTGCTCTTTTGTCCAAGAGGGTTCACTGATGGTTCTCGAATGTGCCTTCTCTTGTGCTTTGTAAGGTGTGAGCTCGCAGGGCGGTGCTTCTGCCTGCAAGATCATAAGTAACATTTACTCTTTAAGAGTGACATTTACTCTTTAACTTATAGAGTGACACCTGTAAAAATTTATCTTCCTAGAGGTCTATACCTCTATCTTTAAATGAGTGAAAACATTTACCTTTTGGAGGAGGAGACACACTTGTGGTGGTTGTGTTTGTGCCCTCCCACTGAACCGTGTCTGGATTACTGATTGTGACCCTGACAAGACTGATCTGTCCCCTTTATTAATACAGTGCCAGGTATAATGGGCTCCCATCCATCATAACTACAATAAACAAGATAATAATAAAAGCATGCATGATGTTATGACTGTCAATGCTATCTGAACAATGTGAATATGGAAACATTGCAGCAAAAAGAGAATTTTTCAAATATGGTTGGTAAAATATGACATAGCACACAAAAATGTGCTAAAGCACTACCTTTTCAAGGAACAACACATCTCCTTTCAATGCTGTGTTGCTGTTCTGCAGAGACTAACAGCTCATGAATTACGTGATGACAGTGAAAATCAGGATGAGCTCATCTCAATTTTCTCGGATTGTGAACAAAGCTGGCTGAGTCCACACTGTTGAGCAGTGTACCAGGGTATCTCAGCAAAGAAAACCCCTATTTAAGAAAGTACAATATATAAGTTTGTGCTAAGTCCTATAGTCAAGCTGTTTTGTTCAACAGAAACATCACCTTAAAAGGACACGTTGGCTGCTTCCTGAGGGTAAAATGGCTTCAGCTGAATAGAGAAACTTTTCAAGGTGAAACAAAAGCTGGGTGACAGAATAAACACAGAATATCTTTAGTGAAAGATGTTATGGTTGTTGGTAAATAGAAATGTTACTTTTGTAGAGGAACTTGCATAATTTTAGGAGGAGTACTATGCTTATTGTGTTACATTTTAGGACTAAAAGTTATTGGGGGATGCAAGTGAAAGGTTTGATATATTTTTTCCCCTCATATTTAATAATGGCTTTCTCAAAACCCATCCAGTTTCAGTTTTGTAAATGTGCAGATAGTGAAGGGGAAATGGTGATTTATTGCCTTAGATTAGAAATGTAAAATAGTTTTTGTGTTTAAACTCTTCCCAATTTCTAACCACTCCTATCTCAAACATGTAGTTTATCATTGTTGCATTCAGCTTTGACCAAAATAAGGCCACACAGGACTGATGATGACCATATTACTAAAATCATTCTAGTTATGATTCTTCTCTGCTTCCCAACAAACAGCTTGCATAGTTTGAAAACCAGCTTCCATGATTCTCATCTTCTCGGTGGGAGGATGAAATGTAGACTGATCTAACAGAGACAGTCATTAAATGTGCTGCTTTGTTCTTTTGTTTTCTAACCTCCTTGCCTTTATTATGGTTGGGGAACAGAGGTAGGTACTTAGTAGAAAATGTCAAAGGAAGGGTTTTTTGGATAAGAGGACCTTGTGGTAGTTACGGTCACCTGTCTGCATGTTATGGCAAACTGTGTTCCAGGGGCTGGTTAAGTGCAGTTGATAGGGAGAGTTTTTAAACTAAAAGGAACATTTATCCCCACTCTAAAAGCCACAAAATACAGAATTCTCTCATTTTGTTAAATCGTGAATATCTTTTATGACCTGGACAACTTTATCCAGCTCTTGCATGACTACCTTGAGAAGTTCCTTGTGTGGTCAGTAAACAAACGTTAAGCAACTGGTGTCTGTGAGGTTTAGAGCAGGATCTGGTTTTGGGACTAGAGTGAAATTCAATAGCAAAAAGCAGGGATTATTGTGTAACACCTTAAGAGTAGAAGCCCAGGAAGCAGGGTGGATCACTGTCTAACATCCAGCAATCTGATAGCCTCAGCAGAGTGGAAAATGCTCTGACATTCATGAATTCAAAAGAAAAGAATTTTCACCCATTGAAAAATGTTTGAACTTGCAGCAGGCATGAAACAAACTTGACTTCTTTCCAGTTTTGTTTTGGGTGCCCATTACCCTCTGTGCCCAACTGGATTATTTTGTCAACAACTGACAGAAAACTGCTGAAATGAAACCAGTGTTCCTGGTTCATGTGTCTATACATCCCACCCAGGTACCCACTGCTCTCTTAAAAAAGTACAACAAGGATGCAATCAGGAAGGAAATTTATCTACAGGTTTTTCACAATTCTGTTAAGAAATAGAATTTATATTTTTTTCTCTCAGGATTCTCTTCCTTCAACACTTCAATACTGTGATGTTTTGTTTAGCCTAATGTAGGGTTTTGGTAGTATCTAGTCTAAAAATGAATCTAATTAGCAGATGAGTTTAGGAAATCCCTCCTGTAATTTAGCAACTAAATGAATAGGGGATATCAGTATCTATCAAGCAAGTTCAACTTAAGGCTAATGTAACTATTACCTCATTAGTACAAGTTTCCACTTTTCAAATAAAACCTTTATTGAATTTAAATATGTATTTGATGAAGGACTAGCTGAACTTACGTGAAATTTTCTTTGTGAAATTATACTGCCTTTATTGATACTGACTAGCTTTATAAATGTTTATCTTAATTATGTTTTATTGTGATTAAAAAAGATGGCAGATACTCTGCCATTTTTGTAAAGTGAGCTGTTGGAGCTTTTTTTGTTCAAGAGGAGGGGTAGGGTATGGAGAATAGTCCAGCTCCAGAGAGGAGGCCCCCTCACAGGCCATATGAATCCACTTACATGTAAATTGCTTGTCTATATGAATTAAGGTGAAGGTTATGAAAGAGCTGCATTTCTGTGTTTATTGTGGGATTTTTGACAGTCTCTTTCCTCTTTCAAGTAAATTTGGCTTAAGTCCACAGTCAGTACAGTTTTAAGTAAACTCCTCTTTTGTTACATTAACAAGGTTATAACATCACAGAGGCAGATTTCCAGCTGCATGAATTGAGGCCTGAGCATGCAGACTGAGGGGATAATTAAAACCTTAGGGTGAGTGAGTTAAACTACCAGCTAAAATTGGATAAAAGGCTAATTGTCCATTGCAACATAGTGCGTGTTTCTAAATATCTGTGAAATACAGATAAATATTTGTGGTCTTTTAATTCCTTTTTAAATGCTCAGATTCAGATTATATTTTAGGACATAACCAAAATCAAGAGAAAGTAAATAGAAGGCCAAAGAATTATTTCTCAGATATTGTTTTATTTTAGTTATTAATTGCAAAACAGAATCCTTTTGAAGACTTCAGTGATTTTCTGATTTTCTTTACAGTTCAGGAAGCATTTTTGTGTAGGAAGCATGAGCTTCACTGTGTGATACAGTATATCAGAATGGACTGGTTGGTGCTTTGTCAAAATTTGTCATATCTCTTTTTCCTTCCTCCTTTTTTTTCATTATTGAGAGTGGAGTTACATACCTTTGGTGACCCTCAAGAAGATGACATAGAGTCAAGCAAGATGATACATTACCACAGAGTTAAAAAAACAGAATGGGTTGTAATGGCAGCTTGTACTGAACTAAATGAATGGTGAAGGCCCATTTGTTATTCATTAGGAGAAGCAGTGCAGATACTGTTCTGCCTTCATAGGGAGCCTTTAAACTTAAGGTCATTTTACACTAGTACCCTTGTGGCATGGACAGCATTTAATACATTTTTAACAGCTTTTACATTTCCATGGTTTGCAGCAGTGCTTGTTGAATCATTTCTCTAATGAAGGTGTTTTAAAGTAGTTTAGAATTACTTTGGGGGAAAAACAGGAAAAAAAGGAAATAATTGGGTTGATGAAGTGACTTTATGTACTAAAGAGCTAAGCAGGCAGAACATATTGCTGTAAAGTAATGAATGCTGATTCCCCTTGCTACAGAAGTAAAGCCCTGGGGAACTGTGCTTTCTTGTTGTTGATTTTGTTTGGGGAGGACTGTTTTTTAAAATGTAAGTAGAGTTAAAGTTGTTTTTTTCACGGTGGTCATTCCTGTGGGGAAGGAAGGTCTGAAGATAAAAATTTAGGCATATTTTTGAGCTATTTCTGGGTTGCTCAGGAGACTGATGGACAACATTCAACATTTTGGCATTTTTTTGGGAAAGTGTGCATGTCTATCATAACCCTTGATAAGGAACCCGTCATAAAATTAACAAGGAGAGGAGGGTAGAATTTTACTGATCAAAATAAATGTTGATTATTTAATTGGCTCTCAAATGGTTCAGTGGTGCTGTGGAAAGTCAAAGCAGAAAGGTAGGTACCAATATCAAACACTATGAGAATAATTTTTTCAAAAGTGCTGAACAATTCTAAAATTTTATTAACCTAAAGAATGATTTGTAATTCTAAAGAAAAGTTTAATACACCCAGCTAAAGAAAGTAATCATTTCACAAGCTCACATTTTATTTTCGGTGGTAGCCTTTGATATTTACTAACTTCAAATTATGTTGTGGATTTAGCTGTCAAGACCCAGTGACTTTATTTCTGTTCAAAGTATTAGAGCACAGTGTACTGAATTTCAAGAATTGTTTACAAATAAACTTAAATGAGAACAGGCTAATTTAAATGTAAGATTTTTTTTCTTCCTGAAACCAGTCCAACCTTTATTTTGTATAGATTAGCAGCATTCATTCTTTGCTTCATTGCAGATGATTTTCACCACAGTTTTTAAATTGATTTTACTGTTTTGTGAGGATAAATTCTGACAAAGTGCATGTGGACCACATTCAGCATTTGAGGAAGAAAAATGACTCATTATTTTGGAGTAGAACTGGGTTATTTTCTGAGATTTTGAACTATACATATTTTTACATTGAGAGGCTATGCATTTTAGAAAATAACAAGGTTTAAATAGCATTATCAATGCAACCACGATTGCTGTTATTTAAGAAAAGAGAGAATATAATGTAAGAAGTTGTGAACTCTAAAAATCTTGTTGTTTAAACAATATATGTTTTCAATAAATTTAAATTCCTTTAATGTAAGTTTAATGTTCAGTTGCAGCAGTATTACTGACTTTTCTTCTAAGAGAAATATTTGTCTTCTTTTACCTTTTCGCAAGCTCCACACAGTCATTGGTGGTTTGTGAATTAAAGCTGTTTTAATGAAAACTGCTTTAATCTCTGAAGGTTTTACAAGTTCTTCACACATTTGAAAATACAGACTGGCAATATATGTCCATTAAACATGTCAAGAGCAGTTTTGTTTGGTAAGAAAATTAACCCCATCACTTCTAGTATTCTAGATTTCTGAAAATGCAGCGGAGGGACTGTTGTCATCCTGTCCCGATCTTATTGTCCAAGTGGTACTCTGAGAAAGGCATAGTGCCCCTTCTTTCATTTGTAAAAGCATGTAAAGAGAATATGAAGAATTCTGTGAAGGTTAGGCATATTTACCCTAGGAATTCTAAACTGGGCTATGGTATGAATTCCATTTAATTTTTTTTTTTTTTCCAGGCTAAATACATGCAATTAGTGGTAGTCATACAGCAATTGCCTGAAACTGTTTGTTTTTCATTTATGATACCTTATAACTTTATTTTCATGTTTTTAACTTATTTGTCAGGAATGTAATATAAAGAACATCCCTGTAAAAAGAGAGTTCCGGTATTAACTCCCTAAGACACTTCAATGTTGTCCCTTTAGCAGAGAGCTGTCTCCTAAGTTGAGGATTTTACTCTCCCTAGTTCCGAAGCTACTTTTGGTACAGTCCTGACTCAAACACCTCTTGGGTTGCCATTGCTTGGGCAACTTGTTAACATCTTCAGATGGTTTTTGTAGCAGATGTAATCCATAGAACATGAGGCAGCCAAAACAATTCCTATGTGCCTCCAGAATGTTCTCTGCATTATGTGTCATTAGGGGTCCCTGTGACTGTAGTGTACCAACTGGGGCTTTCCTGAACAATTCCAGATGTTTATTCTGCCACTAGAAAGCAATACATTTAGTCACATATTTTGACTCGGGCAAAAGCTCTGGAGTTTGAACAGGTTAAGAAGCCACAACAAATCAAAGCAAATGAAACAACAATAATCTCTTGAACACTGGCACACATCACACAGTTCACAGTAATGACTATTGAATCAAGTAGAGACACTAGGAGGAGAAAAATCTTTTCTGGAAGAGATGTTCATATTAACATCTTGTTACAGTGAATCTGTTGAGACCTTCAAAACTAAATTAATATTCACTAAAATAAGACACTAAATTTGTCTCAGCTGATCTGCAGTTATCTTTGAGTTTGCCTTCTATAAGTAGTGTAAGAGGAGTTTGCTTGTAAAAGTGTTCACTGACCCACTTAATTTTTAGGTTGTTTTAAAGGTGGTGACTGTCTGTGTGCATCCTTGACTGAAATTTGATTATAAAAGTTGTCTGCCCTAGTCTCTGGAAAGGTTTGTAAAAACCCCAGACATAGGTGATAGGCAGGCCGACTTTTATAAGAAACAGCTTTTTTCCTACTCTGCGTTTTTTAAAAATAGCTTGATTTTGAGATAGTGGAAGTGTACCTATGGTGGCTTATTTTCTTTGATCCTGTGCAAGTCAGCCCTATGTGATCCAGTGCATCCGGGCAGACTGACAGTTTTACCTCTTGTTCAGAAAAAAGTGGCTCCTTTTGCTGTGGCGCAGAAGAGACATGGTGTGGTAGGATTTGTGGGGATCTGCTAATGGTTAGAGCTTTGCAGTGTGCCTGCTTCTAGGAGAGCTGAATCTAAGTCTGTGCAAATAATCAAATTTGACTGGATAGTTATTAGGTATTATAAAAAAATATTGAAAAACATATTGAAAGGCTAGATACATGGTAATCCACAGGAAAAATCCAGCAGTGGTTGTGGTTTTTTTCTGTGTTACTCTGTTATCATAAAACAAGGGGGGAGTTGCTTTAAAGAAAGTGTAAGGAAAATAGCCTGATTTGGAAGACTCAGTATTGTGGTAAATCTGATAAAATTATGAGAAGAAGAAGATCTTCTTCATTTATATTCATTCAGGTGACTAAACCTCAGACTAATAAGAACAATGGCAGATTAACTGACCATCAGGCAAAAGATTCATGGTGAGAACAGATATCTTGCCTCATGAATGAATGAACTGATTTCTGTACCAAGTGATTCTTTTGACACTGACAATTGTGGTTGGAGTATGTTTTGTAGATGAGAAAGACCATAAATTCCTCTATATGGAATTTACATGAAAACAACATAAATGCATACAGAGACTATTTAATGTGTTCTAATCCCAGTGCTGCTATACCACTTGTTTCTAAATCAGTTGAACCACAAAGCAGACAGGTTGGGGTCCCCCCCCCCCNTGTGTGACCCCCCCCCCCAAAAAAAAAAAAAAAAAAGCAGGCATTGGTAGTATAGAGTGTAATATCAGGCAAGAATTTATGCTGGCTCAAGGGGAAGAACAGCAGGTTCCAGGGTCCTACTTGCCAAATCTATGGAAAACCTGGAAAACTCTACACTTCCTTAACTTAAGGAAGCAGCATTGGGCCAAGAGCTGGGCGCAAATGAACTGCACAGTAATGTACTGTATATTCTTTCTGAAATGTTAATGTAGTGCACTTTGAAGGCAGGTGGTAGTAATAGTCAAAAGTCAGTTGTTGAAGTCAAAGTCAAGAAAAGGAAAGTGAAGACATTAATTAATTGTGTAAGAGGGAATAGCTTTTGCAAAACAAAAGGAAACACTGTTCAGTGAGAAAAAAAAGTATTTGAAATCTAGTACAAGCTAGTTTTTCTTCCATTGGAAGTCAGGGGAATTGTCTATGAAATTTTGAGGTTCTGGAGTGTTTAAGCTGTATGGGCTTCAGAGATTTTGACAGTGTGACTGGCTCCCTTGGAGTCACGGCTGGGACAGTCTGGGGGCAGCAAAGCATGTTCTCTTAGGAAAGTAATAGAGGTACCAGCTGTTGTTAGGAGCCATCATGTCAGTAACATGTGGTGAATAAAAATGGTCAGTAAGTGTTACCTTAAAATTCCTGGTATCAAAGATGATTTTTTAAAAATTTTTTTTCCACTAGTGGAAATGAGTGATCTGATCTTCAGCTAGTTTATAACTAGAGTTTAGGTTTTGTAGTACAACAAAAGAGGCTGACCGATTTCAGTGGGGAAAAGCTCCTGGTTGAATGAAGTGAGCTGCAAGAAGTAATAGTCATGACACAGTTGGGCAGAGACAGATGTGCAGATGAATAACTGAAATTAATGGCAGGCACCTTTAGAGGGCTGGTTAGTCTGCCAGGAGAGAGCCTGTCTCTTTTCTACCCACTAGTTCATCAGCTTATAACAAATACAAATGAGCCCAATAGCAGCAAGAACCTTAAGATCTGCTTCCTTGTTAGTGAAACTTCAGAGAAGCATTTCCTATGGCTGTATCTTTTTCTACCTTTTAAGCAAAGTTGTTAGAAGTATGAAGACTGAGTTCTTGGGGCAGGGGAAGAGAGAGTAGTGGAATGAATCAATAAAAGAAGAGTTTGTCTTGAATTATTTTGGTAAACAGTATATTTAAGGGTTTAAATAATGAAAAAGATATTTATATATTTGATAAATGGTTTTTGTATGCTGGAGATGGACTGTCTTGTATGGTTTATATCTTTGTTCATGTTGTAGCCCATTAAGAGCAGTACTGTTAGTAGGTCATGGGATATTGTGGTCATGCTGAGCTACTAGGGTAGCAAGTTCTCCTGTTATGCACAGCTAGGGCCAACCTGAGGAGAGGTGATCCAAGGATGTCTTTTCCTGACAGCATGGAAAAGTTCATGATCTGTAAGTTGTGTGCATAATGTTGAAAGGAAAGCAAAATCGCCAGGTGGGGTAGAGGAAATACCCTTTCTAGAAGCTGAAAATAGAAAAAAGGGTAGAGAAGGCTGAGGAAAAAAATCCACCAATATTCAGGTTTAGAATGATTTTTTTTCTTGTAGTTGGGGAAAAGCCAAAAAAAAAAAGTGAGATCAACAGAGAGAAGAGGTCACTGGTCAAGAGGTACATTAGGGATTGTTCAATTGTAGTGATAACTGGAACTGATAAAGTTGGCTAAGGGGGTTTCTAGCACTGAAAAACCCCAGAGGATGTAAACAACTTGGTTCCCTCTGTCTTCCTTCTGAAATTGTCCAGTGAAAGCTAGAGCTTGCTTCAAGCTCTGTCTCAGTTTATCTTCTCTTTGACCTTTTGTTTGCATATGCTGCCTAATATATAGCAATTACCTCAAAGCTATTTGTAGTCATCATTTGGGATCATGTGGCTGGTTATGTGAACTGCTTTTTTTGAAAAGTTGGAATAAAAATTCTTCCAGGCAAAGCAACCAAAAAGCAGAATTTTAAAACTTTGCACATGTGTTTAGTGTAATGAAATTTATGCCTGACTCTTTCTCTAATGCTACATAATAGATCATGATGATCTTACTTCTGTACAATGTAATCTACTGTGTGTCTGGGTTATCTGACTGTTACACTATTGTTCAAATTGATTTGGGTGCTTTTTTCTCTTGTTTTCTCCTCTCCCTCATAAAGACTGATCATGTGGACTTACATGTTTCTGAATTTCTTTTAATGACCCAGTTTATGCTTATCAGTAGCACTTTTGAAAGTTTTCATGTATTTTCCTAAATTGACATACTCTGCCCCTTCACAAGTTCTTTGACTCTGTATTTATCCACAGCCACGTGTAGAGGAAAGGGTCTCCAAGCATGAAAGCTCCAGAAGACAACAACAATAGAGAAAAATGATGCACGTTTGAAGTTATTGCAGTGAATTGCTGAGTTGTAAACCTGTATGATTCACTTTGAAATTTTTTTCATTCAGTTTTACAAGATCTTTGCAATTTTTCGGTGCCTGTCGACATCTAAAAAACACATACATGCACACATATACATTTTGTATTTGTCAGTGATGTGAAAGACCCTTTAAACCCCTTCTGGTGTCTGAAAAGGTTCAGGAATTACTTCTTTTAAAAGTGCTTATTGACCTGATGGAGTCAGGAAAATCCCATACTTCTAAAATGCAAGGTTTTCTATGTCAGGAATATTATTCATTAGGAAAGTTGTTCCTTTATCTAAATTTATCCTTGGCCTATGCTTAAGTACTTCCTATAGGTCTGTAATTACCAGCTGACATGCCAGTTCCATGCGGATAGAGTGTCAAGAGATTCTAAAGCTTTGCTCCCTTGAGGGAACCTCAGACACCAAGGAACATATTAGCCATTTGGAACAAGTCGTTGTATAATTTCACAAACTTTACAACATCTATGGAATTACTTAAACTATTCCTATTTAAGAACAAAAGCATTTGTGTTTCCTTACCTGCCTTTTCTACGCAACAAATATGTTGGCTGCCAGTTTCATATGGGGTTTGTTTATGTTTGACACAGTAGGGATGGCCTGCACTTTCTCAATCATCTGCTCTATTTGCATAACCTTGCAGAGTTAATGGCTGCCATTCTGACAAATTAACCTGGTTTCCTATGTCTTTAATGGATTAAGTCCTCTTGGACAAGTTATACTTTATTTTAATCCATGGATAGTGTTTCCTAAGTGTTGTAAATAATACATTCATTTGTTTAATTCTATTGTCTTTTGACTTGTGTGCTAAATATATATATATATGAAAAATGGAACAAAACAAGTTATTTATTTGTAAAAAGATAGAATAAACAATTATCAATGCTTAATAGAAGAAGATAATTGAGTTGTGCTTTAACTATTGTCAAATATTTAAAAACATTTTGGCTGTGAGGCTATCCATACTTTTTAAGCTTTGATTTCATTATGGTGGAATCTAAGTTCCTGATTCCTGAAAATTACATAATTTACACTGTATGCTCCAAGTGTAGCAGGAACATTGCAGCATATGGTTCATATGATAAATGAGTTCCCTGACAGCTGCAATATACATTGGAGTTGTCAATATGTGTGAACAGGTTAGAGGCAAAATATCAGAATGGAATGCATGCTAATGTTAAAAATTCCTGAAGATGTCATGTTTTGCAAGTAGGGTTGTGTCTAAAAATACACATCTGTGAGAACTGAACAGCACTGAATTTGAGGCAACATCACCTACCTATTTTTAGAACAGTATTTTAACAATTCATAAATGATCTATAATGGACATATTCTTGAAGCATCCTGGTATGGAAGAGGGGTAGTGCTTCTGCAGTTTTTACTCTACAGAAAACTGGAGGTATAAAACTACTTATTTTCATGTAAATGAAACTTTACTGGAGCTTTTTTTCAGTGTGAGCATTAGGCAATACACTGATTTCAAACTACTTCAGATGGCATTTCCTACTTCGCTGCCTGTGCATTTCTTCAGAAATGAACCTGAGTGTTGGGAATGCAAATACGCATCTCTGTTCATCACACTGGCATTCATTTAGATAGGAGAGATTTTCTCATCTCTACAAAATATGTGATATGATGCTTGGATAAGAACTGCCTTGTGACTGAAATGTTGCATTTAGCTGCATAGTAGAGCTAAGTGCAGAGGAATTGAATTGTTCCTGGCTACCAGACCTTCATTCAGTTCATTAGACCGCACATACACTGCGCTGATTTTTTTTTTTTGGTAACATGTCATATCTCTGGCAGTGTTCCTAAATGCTCTATGTTTTGCGTGCACAGGCTTATAATCTAGCTCTTCTGTGTAAGCAAATCTGAAAATTCTGTTGCTTCCATGTAAGTCCTAAGCATGAGATCTCTCCATGGACTATAGAGTAAAACAATGCTATTTGTGAGATATGACATAACAACAAAATATTAAACAGGAGCTTAATTTTCCCCATCCTCCTCGGGACCATGACAGTGAGCCTCCTACTGGGAAATACAATGAACTGACAGCCCCACCTAGGGAGACAACAGCCCAATTCAAAGGACAGAGCCAAAAGCGTCTCTATTACCACCACCAGCAATTGGGATCAGCTGGTGCTCTAACAATCCCTGGATTTAAACATCTGGTGGCAGGGCTTTCTCAGTGGAGGTCTGTTGACTGTGGAATTCTCCTACACAGACACATACATGGTTTAACAAAGCCAAAGTTTTTTTATCCTCAGGGTACAGTGTCAGGCGATTTCCTTTCCCAGGCAGCAGCATTTGCTGATGGTTCTGCTGGCATCCAGTACTGCATTACAAGAATTGTCCTGGAGGGTTACAGCCAGTCTTGCCAGAGGATGAGCTGCTCCACAGTCGGTTCTTCACCAGCCCTCCACAACTAGCACAGCCCTTGAGGGAGTGCGGTGTCAGAATATCTCTTATTCTTCCATGGGAATTTGTTATTTTTGCTTGTTGTCCCAGTTTTGCATAGTGGCTGCACACAGCTGGGAACTAGGAAGTCAGATGTATGTGTCCTCCTGTTCTGCATCCTAGAGCTTATGTTCAACTGCCCAGTTTCCCAGGGGGCTTCTTTAATTAATCTCCCCAAAATGGGAAGACTTCATTTTTGGTTTGCAGGTATGATTCTGCAATGATTTTTCCCATCTGCATCACACCCATAAAATATGTCTGTGTTAAAGACAGCATTTCAGAAACAATTGAGGTTGCTGTAAAACAGTAACCAAGCTACTGCAAGCCAGTTGCAGTGGCAAAGAGAAGACAGTGAATTTATCTTGCAGTTGCAGCCTGTTGTCGAACCTCATGGAGGAGGGGTTGCTGTTCTCCTAGGTTGTCTCTGGACACTTTTTTACAAAAAGTCAAATGTTTCTTTTAGGATCAGCTGCAATCTGCGATCAGCATAATTTATTTCATACTATTATACATATTTCAATTTATGAGCTCCGAAATCAAACATAACATGACTTATTTCACGTCATGGTTAATTTCAGAGTGTTAGGAAATTAAGACCACACAGAAGAAACAATACTCAACACAGAAATGTGAATGAAGAATACTGTGATGGAGAAATTAATACATATCCATGGGTTTATGATGAAGCATGACAGAGGAGTGTAACACGGTACTAAGTGCTGTAATGTAGATACAAGGCAGGACAATTCCTCCTCACTGCCCCCAAATCTTCTACTTTGCTAAGTAAACATAAGAAAGAAGTTTATGTTTACTGACTTCTGAGTGGTTTTCAACTACCTTTTAGCTGCTTATCTACATTTGGAAAATTCATTGTGAAGCCTGTGATAAGGAGATGCTGCCACTCTAAATATCTGTAAAACTCGAAGTGTAACTATAGTCTAGAATAGTGCATTGCATTGGCTTTCACTGTGAAAATGCAAAAGGAAAAGCTTAAGTGAGGAAAATTAGAAATGTTTTCTGTACTATTTTAACCAGTCTTGGTTTGAAGACTGTGGTAGAAACTGCATGCAAGTAACTTTTCCATCTCTCAGCTGGTTATGAATGGGAATGACAGAGACTAGAACACCAGTACATTCACATACAATGCCCTTGAAATGATGATTAATTGAGATGTATTAATTTCAGCAAGTCAGTTTTAAAAAATAGCCTGTTTTTTAACTAGTTTTCTACTTTTATGATTAGTTTCTTTAACTACTTTTATGTACTTCATGTAGCTAATTTTACACCCATTCTCAGTGTAACTGCTAATTTATATAGAAATAAATAAATATGCTTTTATAGGTTAGGGTAGACAGAAGTATATTTAACGACACTGCAGAATATGTTGTTGATGTTTGTGAAAGATAAATACTTGAAAGACACAAGTGTATACCCTTCATTTAGATTTTTTAAAATTTCTTTTACTTTTAGATTAGACTGGCCATTACTATTATTTTTAATTCTCTTTTGCATTTTTCTTTGAACAATTCTCTACTTTTGAATGAAAGAAACTAGCGCAGGGCAGAGTAAAATTCAAGATGGTTGTGTATTTTGCATATAGAAAGACATTTATTTCTTTTTGTGAAAAATTATGTTGATTGTTTTGGGTATTTGAAATAATATTGTTTATTTCTGAAATAAAAGATGTCTAGGCTTTAAAAAGGGGATACAAATTAGTTTTATGAGTTTCCACCAAAAACCCTTGTTGAATACATGGAGGTAAAAAAATAATGCAAATAGCAGAATTCAAAATATTTTTGAAGTCATATTAGCAAACTTAACTAATACCCACTCTTATAGAAAATAAACACCAAGCTTCACCACCTTCCCTCAGGCATATTTAAGAAGTATCGGAATGTTGTTCCAAAATGGCACGTGTCTCTGCAGTTCTAATATCATCATTATCCAATAGATGGTATCCCACAAGTGGGAAAACAAAAATGTATTCCAGAGCCTTTTCTGCTGTCTACATGTGTGGTAAAAATTTCCATGCACCACATGTCTCTTCACTATATCTATACGGTGTCTGCCAAAATAAATATTTTATTCCATTTATTTTCAGCTGGTATTGCACAGGATCTTTTAAGATTAAACAGTCAAAAGGTCAATTAAGTTGAGATGAACTATAGTTTTAAAATAGTTGTGCTGCTCCTAATTGTGTATATAGAGGTTTTTAGATATATGCACATATACATACATACATCTATAGATACACAGACATATTTGATTAAAAGCTGAGGATGTTTGCTCAGCAGAGAAGCAAAACCATCATTATCTGATTGTACATGGAATCCAGTGGCTGCTAATCAAACCCGGGGCTGCATCTGGTTAAACATACTTGGCATGGACTTGTTACAATTAGAGGTTTTGCCATGTCAAGGGAATCTTTCACTCAAAGCAGCGACCCATATTGTACTGAACAAACACATGAGTTTTTAATTGAGAACAATAGCTTAACAAACCACTTCCCAGGACCACTGCAAGAAAAAAAAAAAAGTGCCTGTGGCAATTCTGGCACTGAATTGTGTTTATTTGAATCCATTTATTCCAAGCCAGGGTTCAATATACTAAGCAAATGAAAAAAAAATTAAAGTCAACATGGAAAACAGAGTTAAAGTGAGAAAAATACAGTATGCTGAAATGTAATGCTAATCTGTAATTGAAATACTTGTGATTAAGCAGATCTGTATGTATATACTTGTGCCCTCTACTCTCATAATTTTTAAACTTGAAGATCTGCACTTAAATTATTTTGTTTCAAATGTGTATTAATTTCACAATGTATATAGCTGTGATATACTATGTATTTACATTATAAAGTGAGCATTGAATATGGCCTTTGTTATATAGAATTTATGCTACATCTGTATTTCACAAAACAACTTGGTATAAATTGTATATTTAGAAATAGCTGGAAATGGTAACAAGAGCATAATAAACAGTGAAGAACAAAACGCTTAGTTTGGGGGGTTAGGTGTTATATACACTAGCCAGTGCCCCAAATTTTTAACTAGTACATGTGGTATTCTAAATTCAGTAATATCTAAAGTGTGAGTATATTTTGAGAGATATTACTTAGCCCAAGGTAAATGAATGAAAAAGAATAGCAGAAACTTGACACAGAATTTTTGATACTGGAATAAAAATCAGGATATTTTAGTTCTATTCTCTGTTTTTCTACAGCTTTCTAAAGATTTTGAAGTCAAAATTTAATAACAATTTTTCGACCTGAGGTTTCCAGTAGAAAAATATTGTCATCTGCTGATGTGTGTATGCATGTACGCAGCTGTAGGTAAAGTTGAGTACTCAAAAAGAAGGCAACTAGATTTCTAGAGACTTCTAAAGGTTCTAATTCTGATTTTTAAAGTTTGTTGTCTTGACAGTTGGTCTTATACTCAAAGCATTCATTTTTGTCCACTCTGCCATCTGGTTAAGTTTCTGAGTCATGACTGGGACGAACCAACTTCATACCAGGCACACAAAGGTAAATGGAAGAGAGAAAGGGAAAGGTAGCTTGGACTGGAAAAGGTGTGTGCTGTAGTCACTGTGGACATAGCTCAGTTTAACTGTGTGATACAGCTCGGGAAATGTTAGCGAGGGGCTCAACACGTATCATGAAAATGCTGTAGGCAATTCTACGAGAAGTGGAAACTCTGCAAGTGGTGGCCAGTAAATCCGTAATAGTAAAGGAGCAGAATCTTACAGGTGAGTTCACTGTCATGGAAATGCAGTGCAAAGTTTGTAAAGGAGGATGTGTGTATAGAAGACATGGAGTAGTTGTGTGAGCTACTGACTTAGGGAGAACATGCCTAGGAAGTTCTGCCAGAAGGGCAGGGGATTGTGGGACGGATGCATAATCCCAAAAGTTTTTGTTTTGACAAGGAATTTGAGGCCGTTTTACCTGGAAGCAGTATGGCCCAATCTCGCTGCAGTTCTTTATCAAACTTGGATTTTTCTTTCAGGAGACACTAAATGCAGTTTTAGGGGAGCTATTAACAGATCAACAATGTTAGTAAGTATGAATTCTGTAGAAGCTTGCTCTTGTGGTTCTTCTGTTTTCTTGGAAAGCATGTTGCTTCTGGTAGACCCTATTCTACATCAAATATTGTCTGACTGCTGTGCCCTGGCATCCAAGAGGACAAACTGTACTCTGGGGTGCATGAAACACAGTATAAACAGGTGTTTAGAGTATTATCCCATTGTATTCAGCATTGGTGTGACCTCACCTGGAGTACTTTGAGCAACTCTGGGACCCACCATTTAAGAAGGACATTATGTTGGTGTTGGAATGCTTGTAGAGGAGGGCAGCAAAGCTGATGAAAGGGCTGGAAAGTATGTCTAAGGACTTTGACTTTTCCAGTTTGGAGGAAAGGAGACTAAGGGGCAAACTCTTGGCTCTCTACAGCTTCCTGAGGCAGGGAATTGAGGAGGGAGGTGCTGATCTCTTCTCTCTGGGATCTGGTGATAGGACATATCATGTGGGAATAGCTCAATGTTGCACCAGGGGACGTTTAGACTGGACATTAGGAAGCATTTTTTTACAGACAGGGTGGTCAAACATCAGGACAGGCTTCCTAGAGAGGTGGTCAATGTCTATCCCTGTCAGTTTTTAAGAGGTGCTTGGACAATGCCCTTAACATACACTAACTTTTCATCAGACAGTTGGGCTATGTGGTCACTGTGTGTCCCTCCCAGCTGAATATTCTATACAGGAAGCATTTCTGCCCTCCTGCAGGTTACTTAAAATTGGGAGAAACACCCTGTTTTATGATCAGCTGGCATAATGGAAATGCAGTTATTCACACTTCATCCTTTTTGCGCTTCTGGGCTCCAACACTGCATCCAACACTGCACAAATCTTTGAGCATTTAGAATTATGGTGTTTTGTTAAAAAAAGGCTAAAATGTTGTCCTAATCAAGGAAAACTGCTTTCTTGTATCATAATCAGAATGTGTTTGTGATTTTGTATTGCAAGTGCAGTTTCTTCTCATTATTTTTAGTAGTATTATGTAACTTATGTGTTAGGATTGTTTTGATGGTGCTGCTGGTTGTTTACATTGAACTCTACTACAAATAGTGTTGCTTAAGCTTTGTGTTGGGTGATTGGCAATGAAAGGTTCTTGAACTAGGGAGTGTGGGTTTTTTGTCCTGTGGGCACATGACACCTCAGTAACGTGGAAAGAGCAACCTAAGAAATTAATTACTTGACTGGATGTTGAAAATTCAGTAATGTTTTATTCTTCTATGTAATACTGATAATAAGATAACCCCGAAGCATTCATTAATTCAAGTAATACAAAGTTTGTACAATCCTGCTGCTCGCAGGCTGTCACAGTAAGTCACTGTAGCTTAGAATTTTCTTACTGATTTCCTGAAGACTTATTTCATCACTGGAATCTCCTCCTGGCCATAGCATAGTTTTTTTCATTACTGTTTCTTTATTTGTCCAGAATAAATTCCAACTTGTTGGAATAGATTTGTCCCAGAATAAATTCCAACTTGTTGGCAGCACGGCCTTGTACTAACAGAGCAGTAGAACTGAAATATTACTATGATAAAACTGCCAAAATGGAGTAGAGGGACCCACTGACTGTTTGTTTCTTTTTCCTCAGAGATCTTATCCTACCCATTTTGGGGTTCTGTTTATTTTGAATGTAGCTTGTTTTTAAGTTAGTCTGGAAATGCAATAGTCAATGGATTTAATTTTTAACTTTGTACTACAATCTCAGTGGATGGAGCTAAAATGCTGGTAAATTTTCCATGATTGATTTAACCATCCTGTGTGTCAGCCTCCATCCAGACACCCTGTTCTGGCAGCAGCTGAATCTGGTTATGGAGTTTCCTCCTCAGGTTCAGCACTGCATGTTTTCATGCTGCTAGTGGTGGTGGACCTTTTTACTTATATTTACCTTCTATCCTAGTTCTGTCAAAATGATCAAAGTTCTTTAAAAATATTGAATGATTTTTCTAAACCAGATCGTTTTGATAGAAACAGATTTACAATTACATTTGCTGTTTTACGGTGAAATCTGAGGAAATGGGGATGTTCCCTCACATGATACTTATAGGAAGTTGTGCAGTTAAAATTTAGAAAAAAGGAAGTTGGATCGCTCCATTTTGCAGGATCTTCTGTACTGTGGCAAGTGAGGCTACTGTTGAAACTTAGCAGAAAATGGTGATTCATCTGCCATATGTGGGTCTGCCTGTGCTCATGCGAATGTTTGAAATGAAGTTATGGTTAGTTACAAAACTATGAGCTGATAAACCCCTGTATTTGCTGACTATTTATACTGACTACTCTGCCAATACAAAGCACAGGCAACCATCAGCAGCACAGATGGATTCATCTTTTCCTCCTGGGCACAGAAGACTGCTGAAAGAAGAGTGTTGATGGTTAGGATTTTGGATAGATTAGCAGGAGGAAGGAGGCACACACTAGGAAGGGGAGCAGTTGATAATTTTTAGATCATTACTTATTTGCAGGAATACTTTGAGCCAGAGTAGTCTTCCCTGATCCACAGGATATGACTTCCTGATTTACTATAACCTACTGTCTTTCTTGTTTCTTTTGGCATCATCACAAAAGTCTCATGTTTTCTCAAATAGCACGTCCTTGCTCCATCCACATTTCCTAACTTACTAACATGCAATAAATGTGGAAGCACGTCTGTCTAGTTTCCTAATGGCAGCTTTGTCAATGCAAGTTAGTGCAAGACTAAGTGATCCAGGGTGCTTTGAATTGATTCTTCATGCCTCAGTGAATATCAGTCTGTCGAGCTGAGATAAAATTATGTAACTGTTATATTCAATTACAAGGAAAATTTTTTCTTTCAATTTGTTGTTGGTTCATAGGCCACTAGCCACTTTCGGCAGCATTAGCATGTGAATTGTAAGCCATTCAAATTCTAAGAGGGGTTTCAAAGCATCAATAAAAAACTTAGTGTCCTTGAAAACTGCAGTTTGGAAATGATTTTTTGGTTTTTCAGGCAGGATGGTATCTTTAGCCATCTCTAGCAAAATTACAGTGCATGTCAATTGATAATATATGGTGAAATGTGTGGAAAAATTTCATTGTAGCCTTGTTACTTCAGTATGCACAGATGAGCTTTTCCTTGGGCTGTTGAGAGCGGGTCATTCATCACTTCTTCTAATGGAAGTCATATGTTATGGAAATGTACTTTAGCTATTCCTGTCTGGGAGAAATAAATATACATTGAAAGGTACAGTTATCATTTGGAGATAACAGAATATAAAGGAGCTTTCAGTCATTCTGGAAAGAGTCATAGGCTTTGCTCTAGTTCTGAGAATAAATTTTGTAGAGTCTTTCCAGCTTCATTAATTAAAATTGATCAGAACTTGATAAAGGAAGAACTGAAGAAGAAAGATTAATGGTGATACATAGGCATTAGAATCACTGACACATTTTTTATGTAGTCATTTAATGGTATATCTTTGAAAGGGCAGTAGACTTTATAATATAAAAGCAAGAAGAGTTAATGTATCTTCATGCATGTAATGCACAACATTGAATCATGTTTTATTTTAAAAGAGATTTCAGTTCTGCTTTGGTGGATTCCACAGTATTCCTTGTATTAAGAAAACATTAAAACCCCTCAACCAGTTTTAGGTACTATAGGTACTGTAATGTAATCTAGGAAGTTCAATAGGAGCAAAAGCATAAGTGACTTTTATTTAATGCCTTGTAAAGGTAATTATTTAATCTTGGTAAAAATCCTAAATATATATTAATGGATATTCTATATTTTTTTAAAATTTCTTGTCTTCTGGTGAATTGTATTACTTTTAAAATGAGGATTTTCTTTAAGCTGAGAAAAAATTATATTTATGCCTCGGTTAGCAGTATGTTGGACACTGTACAGTTAGATGACCTAGAATGTGAGACCTAATGGAACATAGCTGGAGGTTATGGTTAAACTCACTTTTATTACAGCCATTTTATACACTGTTAGGATGATTTAATTAGCTAATAAGCAAAGGAAGTTATTTCAACCCTCATCTGTTAAGGGGTTGAAAGAATCAGATGGTCCATATGGCTGCATTTAAGCTTCCTGTTGTGTTTTCTTTTCACAGTTCAGATATCTTCTTTGTATTAATCTGGGGGATCAAATAAGCCAGACATACCTTAACTGGCACCAACAACAAAGACAAATGCCTTGTAGCTGTGAGACTTCATGAAAGCCAGATTTTGGTCTCTTTGACCTTTTTAATACCATTTACACGTGTACAGAGTCTATTAGTGACATTTTGCCTAATGTGGAATTACTCACCTTTGAGCTTAGTATGAACTGAGAACTGAAGATTAGATATTTCATGTGACACAAAGTAGATGATGGTAATAACACAGGTTTTATTGAATGCATGATGCTTACAGAATATTTAAGGAAATAAACTATTGTAGAATATGCATGGTTCCTGTTTCATTTGGAATTTTATTTCACTTAAGATAATCACTAAAAATAACTTACTATAATGGATAAATAGCTCTATAAAGCAATCTTCCATTCAGGAAATGACTCATTACATGTAATTTTCAAGTTCAAGAAGAGACTGAGGTCTATCCTATAACAATACAAATAGTGGGTCTACCACACAATCTGAATTCCAGCACATTTAGTAGTCTAAATAATCACTACTCAGATAAGTAATGAGTTAGTAAAAAAAGTGGAAATGATATGTCTGTAGATTTGCTACATGAAGAGGAAGTTGGCTACCTTGACATCTGTTCCCTGGAAGAACAAATAGTCTTTCAGTTACTTTCTAGCTTGGCACACTACTAAAATTCAGTTGTCTAACATTTTGGATAAATATTTATGAAGGGTGCCCTGCACAGTTTCACTGCAAATTAAGAAATGCTGGCAGTTCAAGTGATGTAAATCTACAGAGGATCAGAGATATTTCTTTTGATCTCTGCCTTACCAAGATCCTGTAAAAATGACCAGAACCTGATAGCACAGTCTCATCTCATAGAGACTGATCTTCTGAAGTTCTGTGGGACATGGTTTTGCTGAAGGGCAGTCACAGGTTCTGAGCATGTCACAGATAGAAGTCTCTACTTTGCATTTATTCCATAAAGCTTTGGAATTGCTTTGTGGGAATATATTTTTTCTAAGAAATTAATCTATTCCCTGGAAAGTTTTGATGAACCATGAAATCTCACCATAGCACTGTAGTCAGCACGTTTTTTACTGTCCCCTTATAATATTTTAAAATACTTTAGAAAAGCAAATAAAGATCTGTATTTTGCCTTTCATAGCCATGTATCCATGAAACAAGAGGCAGTAAGTTTTGGTGTAGCATGATCTACAGCTGTTCTTTAAAACCTCTGTAAGATAGTAGAGAAGGCTGTGTTCGCCTGTTTTTGGTAATTGAGAAATCAACATTTCTCTTTTGACATTCTCTGACTTGAGAAACTTCAGTGTTTGCGGTGTATCTTGTAGCTACATTAGGAACACAGGCAAAAAAAGTCAAGCTGCATGAGTCCCACGCAAGTGGGAATAAAGTAATGCCCTGAGTTCTCTGTTACAATTTTGTATGTGAAAGGCATATCCTGTTGCATCTATTGAACATTGTGCAGACAAATTTTGTTATCCAATCCTTGCCCATTGTCTCATTTATTAAGTTGTACTTTTGTGAACAAAACCATGGGAATGCTTGCTTCCATGGCTAAAGTCCGCTGACTGACATGTCTTAGTGATCTCAGGGGTAATCCTTAATCGTAGCATTGCAATAATACAGGATGGAGGTCAAATGGAGTGATGACCTGCAATTTTTCAGCAGCAGAAGGCTAATATAAGCTTGCTGTAATGGAAAATGAGTTGTAAAGTTCAAGCAAATTCAGCAACAGGCAGGAATCAAAATTATTTTTGTAAAAGTTTCAGTGTGTGACCACATTTTACTAATCAAATAAGCTTTCATATTTATATCTATAGAATTGCTTAGCAGTCTGTCCAGTGAAAAGAGAAAGGGGCTTCTTTCATCTCGAAACAAGTAAGAATTTTTTTGTTTAAGTCTTTCAGTCATTGTAGCAGACAGAAAGGTAGTGCTTAGGTTCTCAAAGAAGGGTGCTGATTTAATTTTAATTGCTAAATTGTGGTTGAATCCACATGCTTCATCTGCCTGGAAAATGTTGTAACCTGGTGACTGGCAGTCAGTCTCTCCTGATATATTTGCAATAAAAATCTGGAAAGAGAAAAGAAATATCACTCTGTTTATGGGACGCCTGGATTCCAATCCTTGTACCAGTGAATTTAACGGAAAAAACCCCAAACATTTAACTTTAATCCTTCAGTTACTCTAATTGTTCTACTTTTGTAAAAAAAATTATTTTGTTTTCTTTGGATTGACTTGCAGTCAGTTTTTGTCCAAGCTTCTTTCTACTGGACTAAGATATTGGGAAAACAGGGATACTGAGGTGCTGAGTTCAATTTCTGTTACAAGGTGCTGCCTCTGATTGGCATACAAATGGTATATGAGTGTGTTGCTTTTATGATTTTGTGGTTTTGTCACTGAACTTGCACATTTGTGTTGAGCTCTGGCTTTAACTTAAAAAGAGAATTTAGTCCTATTGCTGGAAACCACTCTGTTTCATGAGTCTTTATATGTGCAAAAACCTGCAGCCCCAGATTCATGAAGACAGACTGGATTTCCTGGGGTCTTTTCTAAACTTTTAATTGAGGAAAAAAGCGTACTGTGTTCAATAATACTGATCTCCCTCACAGTTCAACACAAAGCCTTACCTACAATCTTAAGAACATCAACAGATACTCAGGGTTGACAAATGTATGGTTTAGGTCTGTGGTATGCTGTGTGTTTGTGGGGGGAAGCATGAGGTTGTAATTAAGGTTCTACATTGTACTGTGTGGAAAGATTAATGTGTTTGTCTGTAATGTGTTTCTTCATCACTGGGGGGACAAGGGAAGTTCTTAATAATGATGACAAGCCTGTCACTGAAAATATGCCATTTGGGCACTGGCATGAAATTGAGTATTGTCCCATAATTTGTCATATCCTGGGATTGCCTTGTGAGTGATGCATTTATTATTATTATTTTTTTTTTATTTTAATATGGAATTTTTATTAAGAAATTTGACACTAAAGAAAAGGAATACTAGTACTTCTGTTCTTTCAATTTCAATTCTTGTAATAAATTTATAATGGAATATGAATTTTAAGAGTCTGTGAATAAGAGGCATCTCCATTTTTGAGATGCTTGATCAGAAACTGCTCCCTATATCCTGAACCTCAGATGTTAAAAATGGAAAAAAACACAAAAATATTTGTTTTCTTTTATAAATCCTTTAATTTATTTTAGAAAAGCTACGTTACAGCATGTGTTTGCCATCCTAAACAACTGTGCTTTACTCTATGCTCATGGGCAGCACTATGAAAAGCAGGCTGGAAGAAATATGAAAACATGCAAAGCATTTCATGACTAAATTGAAATACCACTGCTGTTCAATTTATATGATTTGAACACCTGAAGTAGTTCTGTCACACAATAATTAATCAAGGAGGCAAGAATTGTCTAACAGAGTTTACTCAATTAAATTTTGTAAGTTTTATGACTAAAGATATTTAAATTAATTTAGGAAGTGGAGTAAATGTTGGGAAAAAGGTAGCTAGTGGAACATGACAATGTCCATGGCAGTGTTGTAGCAAAATGATCTTTAAGGTCTTTTCCAATCCAAACCATTCTATGGCTCTTTGTGAAGTTTGTGATTTTAGAATGTTGGAAAATGAGAGGAGAAGAAAAAGATTAGGATGAGTAAATTCTTGGTGATTTGTATGTAAAATGGAAATACCAGTGGTATAGCTGAGCTAGGGAGGAAATACTAGAGAGAAAAAAAGATTGGTACAGAGATGCTGGAAAACAATTAGGAGAGTCAGTACTAAAGAGCAGCACTGTTTCTATATAAGTGCTTATTTTAATGTAAAATGTTTTTAAACCAGTTTTTTTCACCTCAAGGACACTTTGTAAGTAACAATCATCTTTCCCCATGTGGCATTTTACTAGTTAAGTACATGTGAAGTTGTTTCACTACAGGGTCTTAACATAGTTCTGAACTCCAGGTCGCCAATAAAGATCTGTATGTGAGGTCACTATTTCTCATGTGATCCTATTGTTATGATTTTAAAAAAGTGTAATTTTATTTCCTTTTAAATATGTGGCCTATGAAGATTGAGGAATTGTCACAACCGGTGCCAAATTCTTCATCCCACAGGGAAAGCATTTGTGATGCAAGTACCTGAACTGAGCTGAACCCTGAATGTTGGCTGGACAACAGGAAGTTGAACTGCTCAGGAGTTCCGCTGGCTTAGATTTGAGAGATGAGTGTAAAGTTAGACACTGCAGTCTTCTATCTCCACCCCAACTGTCCTTCTACCTCGTACTGGATTCCCACGTCTTGCTGTTCCTTCATAGGCTCCTAACACCTTGGTAGCCTCCTTACACTCTGCATGATGGATTTATATTGTGCCCTCTGGAGATGAATGGGTGTTTTTTTAATAAGAATGTTTGTATTTCAGCTGGCAGTGTTCAGAAGGATGGATGTCTGGGAAAGCAAATGAAAAGGGAAAAAGCCTTTGCTAACAACCATAATGGAATGACATAAAGCGATATATGTAGGAATGTGGCAGTGGGAGCAGGGTACAAATAATTTAGCAATAAGTTTCTGTGTTTAATTATGCACAGATTCAGACCACATTTTTTTCTTCCCAGGCACGCCTATTATGGGAGAGATAGCACTGTAGAGGCTTAAAAATAAAGGATGAAATTTCTCATGAGTTTTGCTGAATTAGTGAGTGAACAATGCTTTAATACACCAGACCTCTCCCTGAGTAAGAAATATTGCAATAAGTTATAAACTCTGTTCAGCTCTGAATTATGCATTGTGTACTTAGGCTATGCTAGACCTGTAGTATGTTTATCTGTTGACTTCCACTAAGATTTAGGGTCTATTTTGACTTAATAACTTGCTTTATTTTGTTTGACATATATTTTATGGCTTCCATGTGCATGGATACATAAGATACACAGTCGTGGGTGAGGGTCTTGAGAGAAAGTACAGCACTTCAAGTGCTAATAAGAGTGGCTGTTGCATAAAAAATAAAACATTCCTGTTTTTTTCTGATGTCTTGTCACCTCTTAACTGGTGTAGAGGCCTTAATAAATGGTAAGAAGCAGAAAATAAAGCTGTCTATAATGCTTTTATTATATTTTACTTGGCAATTCCAAAACATAAAAACCCATAAATAAATAGAAATTAAAAATGTGTCTCCTATCCTGCTGAACACAACTATTGTGTTCAGTGAAAAAATCATTCTATAGAGTGTACTGATGATTGGCATCCTATTCTACACCTCAGTTTTTCTTTATATTACTAAGAAAGTAATATAAGCATATAAGCATATGGAGTTCTCTTGATTTTAGATACAATTTATGGTACAATGCAGATTAAATTGTACTTATTTGGAAATTGTAAGAATACATATGTTTTAGAAAGCAAAAAGTTTTCAGCAGTTTGATCTTTGTTGTTAAATACAGAAAGATTAAATCTAAACTACTGTGTCTAGAAATTCTTGTACGTTATTTCTGTTTTGTAGCTTTTCTGCATTTAGCTTCCTTTTACTTCATGGTTTATAAAGGAAGTCAAGGGCAAACTGCTGTTGTTATGGACCCCTCATGTTTCAGAGCAGAGCTGAAGCTAATCATTGCTTTCTTCAAGATGTATATAAGAAGATTAAATAAAAAAAAACCCCCTCAGACTTTTAGTGGAGGAAGTATAATCCTCAGGGTTTATTAAAGTTTTAACTGAGGTGACAGGGCAATCCTTGCCATTTTGTCAAAGATGATAGAGGAATAAACAAAAAGAAAGAAAATTCCAGAAACAAGTCCAAAACAAGAAAGCAATCTGTCCAAAGACAACTTTCAATTCAGTGGCGTTCATCGGGGAAGTTGGGAAACTTGCATTGTCTTGCTTTGGTCCTGTTTTTCTAACATGTTGTGCCCCTCCAGAAGTTCTGGGAAAAAGCACTGGTGAGATTCTGTGTGGGGAAACTGATTTTAGTGTTACTGTGGGCATGCTTTGGCTGTTTGGTATATTTGAGAATTTGGCTGCTTTCCTGCCCTCCACCACAGATAAGCAGTTCTGAATGTGGAGCTGTGAGTGTGGAATCGTGGGAGAGGACTGGAGGTGTGTGTGTCCACCTGGTTCCTTTTTATTAAGTCTGTGGGCATCAAAAGACAGAACTTGAAAACAGTGCAGTCCCTCTTGGCATCTGCATCCATCCAAGGTCCATTGAATGCTATGAAGTAAATATAATAAAATATTTTATTATGCAGAATAACTTTATTCTGTACAGAATGGGCTTCCTGCTATGGGGTTGAAATGTTGCTATATGGACATTAGCAACAAAAAGAGCTTATAAGTAGGTGGTTCTGTAGGGTTTTTTTTTTTAATTTTAGGTGGTTGGCATAATAATGAATAATTCAGACCAGTCTTCTGAGAAACTTTGGTTTATGCTCTCTGGTGTAGAAGACAGATGTGAGTGATTTTACAAATGCTGACTCAATTTTAATGGAAAACTGTTAGGCTGGCAGGAATGCAGTGTCAAAACCACACCTAATAACTGAGGATGATCTTCCTGTTCTATAGAGCAATGTGAGTTTGAATTCTAGGAATTCTAGAAACTGCAGCAATACATCATCATCTGAAGCAATTAACCATGTCAGGTCTTGTTAGCTGGGATGCAGCTCTGAGCCAATGGAGCAGGAGTCCTCATACTTGGGAGTTCTTTAATTTGCGCTATGTCAGGGCTGCACACAAACCCTTTGAACCAGCAAACCTAATGTGAGGCAAGATAGATCTCACTGCTGTCCTTGCCTTTGCCTATTTTTTGACTGCATTACCTAAGGATCCTGGTTTACAGAGCCAATTTCACCTTTATATTGTTGTGTTTATCATGTTGCCTGACAGTGTAGCTTTTGAAAGGCTAAGGAAAAAGCATATCTGGAGAATACACTATTAAAACACAACTAGTTGTGGATTTGCGGAGATTTTGCAGTGGAAATATCATTTATCTTCCAATGTAGTAATTTCAAGATCAAGCTGAGGGCAATGTTCCAGGCAATGTAATACGATTGTACTTTTCTTGGGAGCTGGACACTATATCCTTTTTGAAAAATGATTATATATTGATGACTGAAAAGGAAAACTTGACAAACAGCAGTGAAAATGACATCCCTCTTGAGAATGTTTGTTTGATAAAATTATGACATCCCAGTATAAGTTCACTATTGCACTTTTTCCAAATTTTTTGATCCCTGGGAAAAAAAATCTGAGGTCAAAGTAAAACTGAAATGGTGAAAGTAGAAAGTCTTTCTTACCTGATATTAAAACCATGGCTTTTATGATTTCAGGATGTTGTCCGATATTTTATTGTGGTTTGTTTTTCATATACAAAATTAACATTGAATGCTGTTTCTCCAATTAAAAATCAAGTTATATGTATATATTTATGTAGAAACTGAGAAAAAAATTCTGTTAATGCACCCCTGAATAAAGATCTGTTAAATTTTCTATTCTCCTTTTGTGTTACATTTCTCTAAAAAAAAAGAAGTGAGGGAAGAAAGAGCTTAAGAAATAGGTGCAAGTAGATATCATTGGGGTTTCTTTTTGAATTTTAACAGAATCAAACTATGATCCACCCCACCAATGTTTAGTATTACTTGATTTTTAGAATGCATATACTTCTCTGATTTTTGTCATGTATATTTGTAACCACTGCCAGAATCAAAGCTTCTGGATGTTCCCAAATGAGAGCTGTAAACTTCATTATTAATACAGAAAATTATGTGTACTATGTCTCTGAGAAGTAAAGCAAAATTCAGAGTTGTTTCATGAAGCTAGTTGAAGAAGCTTTGAAATCTCTGGTGAAGATGATGTTGAAAAAATTGAAACTGCTCAAACACAGACTTACCATATATAGTTTTTTAAGAGGAAAGACCTTTTCCTAGGTGAACAGGGGCATTATTTATTGACAATATATGTCTGCACAGTGAGGGATAATAAATCTACATAGAAAAACAGCTACAAAATAATTTTACTATTACAGTTGCTGTCCTGGGCCAGATTAATCCCTGTTTTTTTTCTGGTAGATCAGTAGAATGGCACTAGGGATTCATTTATCGCTTATAAAAACATCCATTCCTCAACTGTAACTCCCAAAGCCATCACCTTCTCTTGTGTCAGAATATAGCCCAATGTTGTGTATCTATGTATATGTATGCTGATTTTACGTGCCTTTTGGCAAAAGTTACCATAACATACCATTGCTCATTCCAGATGTTGTAAAAAAATAAAACGCTTAAGCTAGAATTACAGAGAAGAACTTGCACTTGGGATATTTTTGCATCCCTTGATATCTGAATGCCTTGCATTGCAATACCCCTTCTGTATAGGGGTTTCTGAAAGCCACATTTTCTAGTTTCTCCAAGTAGAGATAAAGTTTTTGCAGTGGCATAATGTTTAGTGCTAAGGTCTGGTGTTTCTGGTCTTGCTGTATGAGGAGCCTACACTGACTTCTAATGAGTGAAAGCTGTCTGAGTCACAGAACCACATATAAGCATGAAAAGATTGCTGTCTAAATTACTCAGTCTCTTTTTAAAAATTTTTACTAAGAATATTTTGAATTTAGGTGGAGGAATAAAGGTGTGTTTCCTTGGTGGGGGCAGGGGGGGTGTGGGGAACATGGCATAATATCTCTATTTTACATACATATATCACTCAGGTATGTTTACATCTAAGTGTCATAACAGCATCAATGAAGGTAACGTGTGATGTTCCTAACGTGATACTTATTTGTTGATATAGAAAGAGACAAGCAGATTTGAACAATTGTGTATATATCTACACAACTAAGAAACAGATCTTCAGTATGTTCTAAAATGACAGGATCAGTGACAGAAATCTTTTCCATGACATGATCTAGAAGTATTATCAGCACTAGCTTCTGTGATTCTTACCTTGGGTCACCAAGCCTGTAGGAGATCTATCACTAGATGTAAAAGAGAGCTTTATGAATGTAGTTAGCCTTCTTTTCTTTCCTCTGGAGCAGGAGTGTCTTCATTACTAAAACTCTCAGGAATGTGTGGTAGAAAAGGTGCAAAAAAAGGTGTATCAATCAAAGTGTGTTGAAAGCCTGTGAGTTTCCAGCTCCCCTGATGGTGAAGATTTGAAATGTAATTAGCAATGTGTTCTGTTTGCCATGGATTGGTTGCTACTTACCAGGGTATATTTTTCAGAAATTCTGTTGAATTTCTATCTATATCTTTAAATATTTAAAGACAATTTTTTCCCTAAAATTTTTTTAAAGTATTTTTTTCTTTAAGTAACTTCACCCAAGTGATTTGTTGAACCTGGAACAGAGGCAAGAGGTACATAATTATCTCATGCCTGGTCTTCCAACTGTACTGGGCTGTTAGTACTGGGCAAGTTAGTTCTGGACTAGGCAGTACTAGACATGAAAATGTGAAGCTGTGTTCTGGAGACATTGTTAAGAATGCTGTGAGCAGGTAAGGACATCAAAGGTGTTTGACAATATTCAGTCATTTTGTCCACAGGCACATAGCAGCTCTCTTTTATATTGTGCATGTTAGTAATTCATCTTTCTCTGGAAGCCCTGCCCTACTTGCAGTTAACAAAGATTCATTACCCCCACTCCAGGATTCCATGTCTGCATGGCAAGAGTTGCTGACTTATCTTCCTGTTTTCATCATCTGCCTTCAAAAGTGCCTAATGCACTGCCTGTTGACAATAATTGTAGCCTAGATTTCTTGTAAGAACATAGAAGTATAAAACTATATCATCTTATGTAATGTCGAATTCTTCAAATAGCACTTATGCAGCAATATTGGAGATGAGAGATGTCATGCATCCATTTGTGGAATTATTTTTATGATTGCAACATGGAGAGAAAGTGTATTAATTTTTTAAATTTTCACTGGAATCAGTACAAAATGTCCTGGTGAGGTGTTAAGATGATAAGATAGTAATAGTGAAACTGCGTTAAGTACTAGTTCGCACGGGATCATTTCAAGATACATATGCTAATGAGACTAGTCTATCACACAGACAGCTGTGAGGAGTTTATTGAAATTCAAAGTACTGATAGGCCAGTTAGTCAAATCTGTGTACCAATAGTGAGCTGCAGCTAAATATTTGATCTTACTGCTGTGCATTAAAATTATTTCTCAAATCTTATGCCACAGTTCTTTATTACTTAGCATAGTAGTGAGGAATTTATAAATAAATAATAACAAGGCCAATTTTTTTTGAAAGTAGTTTTTCCTGAGAGGAAAATACAGAACAAATTACTATCATAAAGCTAGATCTTTTGAATTAAGGAACAACCACCCTCTAATATTTAATTGGGAGAAAATTAAAATAGAAAACAAGTTAGTTCACTAGTTCACTTTTTTTTTTTTTTTTTNTTTTTTTGGTTCTCTGTCTGTGTTTTGCAAAGTTCAGCAGCCGAGCATGACTTAAAAAACAGTAAAGTTCCCTTAGGGACACTTTGGGGATTAGAGACATACTGTAGTAGAAAATGTAAACATGATAGAGCAAAGAGCAAGGTTATGCAGAGCACTGTCTGTTAGCAGAAGATCTTAAAATTGATTCACTGCTTCTCTATAAATTCTCTCTGCAGAGAAATACTGATCTCTGACAACACAGACTGGGTGATCACTCTTGCAGGAAGGTTTTGCATAAAGTACAGTTGCTCAACAAGACTGGAAAGATGGCGCTTTCAAATAATCAGTTGTGTTATTCCAGTCTAGAATTAATGGTCTTCGTGTAAAGGCTTTTTAGACTTAGAAACAATCAAAATAAAGTGAATTACTGTAACCCAAAGACGTTTCTAAAGGTGCTAGGATTATCTATTTATATTGTGCTTTAAAGAAGGACATAAGGTAAAGCCCAGGTGAGTGCCAGTGCAGAATAACTGATCTAAGGTACTAATAAATCCCAAACTCCTTGAACTCAACTTTTGGCCACAACATCAAAAGATACCATTTATTTTTAATATAAAATTGGTTTTCTTTACATGTATTGCTTTTGAGAGCAGTCAGGCATCATCAGCGTTAGGTATGTGTGTTCATCACCTCTTGCAAATCCTTATCACCATGCTTTTAGTTTGGAACAATATTTCTCTTACTGTCTGCCTATATTTTTGAAAGTGATAGTGAGCCTGTGTCCTGTGGGCAACACAGACAAGTGACTGACTCTTATGTGGGTCTGAATTAGCATCCACTGTGGAAAAGGCAGAAGTGCTATGTCTGCTTGCCAGTGTCAGGGTTTGCCAATGGAAGTAGGGAGGATTACAAAGGATTTCTAATTTTCTAAGGTATTTTCTTTCCTTAGCCTGCTGCATCATTCCATTTTTTGACCACCAAGCTTTTAAAAAGAACAGGTTTGTTCTCTTAAAGAGCCAGGTAATTATTTTTGGAGATATACTTTTTAATCAGGGAGCAGAATAGAGATGTTAGGATGCTAAAACAGCTGATAGTTGTTCTTATCTGAAGATTAAATGAGATTCTGAGGAGTATGAAGACTGTTGAAGAATATTTGTGACCCTTTACCAACTCCTACAACCACAAATGGATGGGATTTAAGGGAGGATCTTAGGAGTAGGAATCTTGCTGTTCCTGACTAGCAAAGCACTTAAGCACTTGGCTGAAGCATGTGAGTAGTTCTACTGAATCCACGTCTGATTTGCTTGTGAGAAAGCATGCACTGAAATGCTTTAGTGAACAGAAGCAGACAACTTGTGGCTTTCAGGACTTGACTGTAGTAGTCATGAAAAAATTCTCAAAGGGATTCTGTAGACTTGGAGTAGAATCCCTAATGTTTGAGTGCAGGTTTTTGCCTGCATCTTTGTACCCCCTGAGTGAATGAAGTCTCTGAGTCACTTGTTCCTGTTAAGACTTCTATATATGTATGTATCCCTTTTGCAGTGTTTCTTGCTTTCCTTGTAAACTGTATCTTCAGTAATTTGAAAAATTTCTTTTGTTGATTGTAACTCAGTGGCACCGTATGGAAATTTTTTGTTGTTTGTGTAACAATGGGTGGGGGGGCACTTCACATTTAGGGTAAAGAGAAAACCATATTTAATCAATGTATTTCAAATATATTATACAAGGAAATAATCATAACTCAGAAATTGTAGAATAGGGAAGTGATGGAAATTCTGGGTAGAGGTTGAAATTCTGGATAGGAAAATTATTTTGATCATGGTGATCATGGTAGCTTTGATCATGGTGAAAAACCCCTAATCAATGCAAAATCATTTTTATAATTCTCAAGTTTTAGATAGACCTCTTCATTCTGTTGTAGTTGAATGATGTTTCATTTCTTTCTGTGAGAATTACTGATTTTTGAATGTTAATTTGAATTAGAACAGTTGTTAGTCTAACTTTTGTAATAAAGATTGCATTTTATCTAGTGCACTTTTGCTTTGTCACAGTTGTTCTCTATTATTAAAGTAGAATATGCAAATACATACTTTGATGCTGCATTATACATGATTAACTCAAAGCACAGAATCAATAGATTAGAAAAAAAAGGTACTATATATAAAGAAAACCTGAGGATTTAATAACCTTTGGAGGTCAACACCTATTTTTAGTGCATTTGGCTAAATGTAGATATTTTGCTCAATAATGGGTAATAGTAAAGAGCATACTGCCATCTTAGATGCATGAGATCAGTAAAATGGAACTTTTATTTTGGATAATTTTGCATTGCAGATTAATAAGCTGCGCACTGGCTGTGCAATTACAGTTTTAGCAGCATGATCAGCTTTGAAAAAAATAAAAGCTGGATTCTTGATACCATTGGGGAAAGAATCTGGAGAACACCAGTAAAAATGGGTGAAGAAAATACCTGATGCTCTTTTCCATTTATCCTAATCTTCCTTTTCCCCTGTTATCTAAACCTTGTTTGACTGAGACATGTACCTAGTCCCATTGGCATTAAGAAAAAAATTTTTTTTCTTTTTCCTTTTCTACTTGCTTAAGTAACAGGACTGGGTGTCTCCTGAACTCGCTTTTGCTCTGTGCTTCATTCTCCTTCCCTTGTAAGTCATTCCATATGTTTATTGTACGTGTCAAATTGTTCAAACTGTTATTTCTAGATTGTTTTATTTAAGTTTTATTTTTAAACTGGCAAATACAAATTTAGTGAGCCTGCCTCTGTGCGGACCAGTGTTGACACCCTGCGGCTAACTAGATTAAATCACAGAGGGGTATCCTGAGGGACATCTCCCAGGCTTTAGCCACTGCTTGAATACAGTAGTCTCATAACTGAGCTGTGTACTAACTGCACAGCAGGTTTCTGCTCTCGTTTCCTTGAGGGAATATGTGAAAATAGTACAAAAATATATTGAATAACAACTGAGTTTTATAGCTACTTTTCCTTATCCTGATTTGGTACCTTTTAACTGCTTCTATGCTAGGGGAAGAGCTGGATGCCAGGTGTGCCAAAGCATTATGTGATGTGTGTCCTTCAAACATAGAATCAGTCATAAAATCAGTGTTCTATTCATTGACCATTCCAAACATTCAGTTAAAAAATCTGTAAGTCTTTTTTTATTGCTGTTGTGAACATGGCCTTTCTCTGGAAATTGTTACTATGCAACTTATTTTATATCTGAATGTCTGTCTTTACACTAGCCACAGTGCTTCGACCTTAAAGCAGCAAATTCAGAGCAGCACCACTGAATGCAGAGACTTTAATCAACTGGGAGTAAGGCGTACTTTAAGCGCTGATAAAAATACGGATTTTTAATAACATACATTTACTTCTATGGATTTAAGACATCAAGTAAAAATGTAAAGCCTTGGTATTATTTTTTGTTATTTAGATGTGTAATGATGGCTTAAAAAAATTATGTACCACTCAAAGTACTTTTTTATTGTTCTTTAAGGAAACGCCACAAGTGAAGCCAAGGAATAAAGAAAACCTCAGAATAATTTCACCATTTATGAAGTCAAAGGCTAAATTTTGCCAGTAGTTAGTGTTTTCATTGGGCAGTCATGAATAGGAAATCATACCTGCTTCAGACACTCAGATGAAGTGATGGTCCTTACAGCATAACCTCATGCAGTGATTCACATCAACATGCAGTTTTTTCCCTTTTTCCCTTATCCCTATTCCTCTTCCTTCCCTGCTGCCTCCCGACACTCACACTTCCATTGAGAGTACTCTCACATCAGGTCACTTAAGCTGCCCAGCACAAAGGAAGGGAAAGAGGGAATCTTCCAAGGGAGCAGGTGCCAAGCCATTTAAGATTTTGTGGATCAAAACTAGAACTTTCAGTTTTATCCAGACATTTGCAGACAGACAGTGCAGGTCACAGAGTATTGATGTAAAGATCTTTTTTTAAAATACATGATTTGCTGAATGGATTGCTGTTTCTGCATTCACTCAAATCTCCCCTTGCATCAGCCCTAGAGTTGCATCATGTTGAGCACATCACAGCAATTAGCCCAAGAGGGCACTTTAGACTAAATTTTTACCTGACTTTACACTTTCTACAGTGTAACCATCCCAGGGTGGATGGTATCTGAATCAGAATAGTTATGATATTAATTGCTGAACTGGCACCATTGTGAGCTGCTTGATCTCTATAACTAACTAGAAACCTTCCCCTCTTCCTTAAATAAACTGTATGTCAGCCTTTTTAGGACATTCTATCCACTTACGCCACATGACTTGTGTTATCCATTAAGAATAATCAATAGATCTGTTAAATGTTCTGTGATTTCAATTTTTTTTATGATCTAAAGAAGTACCAAAAAAAAAACCAACAAAACCCACAAACAAAAAAACCCCCTATCTATCTATCTATCTTCTTGGGTTAATTGAGGAGTTCTGTGGCAGTGTATTTTTGGAAAATAACTAGTTCAGCCTTTTTCCTCCCTGTCTCCCCATGGGTAATTCACTGCACCAGTCCTTCAGGTGAAGTTATTTTAAAATGGTCTTTTTGATTTTCCTCCTTTCATTTTAACCCTTAAGTCTGGGCAGAAAGCTGCCCCTCTGTAGTGCTCTGTGGGTCCCTGCCACCCCCCAAAAGATTCTTCCACTTTAAAAACACCACAATCCAAAAGGCTCTGTCACTTAAAATTTATGCAACCCATGCTGCTTTTGCTGTTACTGAAGATTTTTCTTATGGTTTTGAGGGAGAACAGGTCTGCCTTGTGAGCTTTCCATCCTATCTCCCTTTAACCTCTCAAATCTCTCAGCCTCGTTTCAAGTTTCATTACTTATACTTTGACCAGCTTTACTTGTTGCCAGTTTTAGACTTTTGCATTCCAGTTATTATATTCTCTTGGGAATAAAAGCTTGGTGTGCTATAAATTTACTTTTCTTTTACAAGGAACAGAATATAGTTCTTTGGAGGTTAATCTATTGTCCCCATTCATCTGATAACCTTTGGGCTGTTTTTTTCTGTGAGAAAGTGAGTGAAAACATATTTTAGTGTTCTTGTAACAAAGTATTTTAGTATAAGAAAACAAAGTATATGAATTTACTGTTATTTTATTATAGTTTTACATGCAAGGATCTTGAAGACATAGCATTTAGAAATTTTTAGGCAATGGACAGCAAATTTAACCACAACATAGTGTGGATTCTCTTTTTTTTTCTATTTACCATGGGAAAATGTATTTCTTTTCTCTTTAAGTATTTTACTCTTCATAGTCCTCCATAAAACTTGAAAGTGTCAGTCATCTGGATAATTGAAAACATATAATAAATGTAATAGCTATACAGTTGTTAAATTAACCACTGGCTACATTTAAAGAAAAGTTTATAGCAAAAAAGGGGGTTTTGCTAGTATTTTGTGCTTCTAATTATGCATTAAAAAATAGATTTTACAGTTAGTAAGGTTAAAATATTCTCTTCTGTTTAGTCTTTCATCTTGAGTTTTGAGAAGATGAACTACCATGTTTATCATACTTATTTTGACCTTAACCTTTTTTTTAATGAAAGAGACTTAAAATGTCCCAGCTGGCATGTCTCCTACTGTTGTGAAAAAAATAAAAAAGAAGAAAGAAAACTTTGAGTAGCTCTTCCTGTGCAGTAGTCATAGCAGGCTGAATGAAACCGTATAATGTATTAAGCAGGGAGTCAGTAATCTGTTGTTTGGAGATGGAATCTGAGACATGTCTTGCCCCTAGTTTGTTATGAAACCTATAAACACGGTAGAGAAAAAAAAAGGCATAAATCATATTAGTGAGTACACAAAACCATTAAAATATGCTTTATTTTTATAATTTTGCATCAATAAATACAATCTCAACAATCATCATAATACCTGTATAATTTTTATGTAAGGTAGTTTGACTCAGTGCAAGGTTTATGTACCAGACCATTAAGTTTGAACTCGGACATTCCCTGTGTTATTAGTGAAATTTACCAATTATGTACCAGCTGGAACAAGGAACATTATGGAAACCTCTGTACATCGCCTGCAAAAGCACACCAAAATTACAGGTGATAATTAGCTCTGGGAAGATGCTCTTGTATGAGGATCAAAAAGGCATCACTTCACATAAATCAGAAGATTCTGCATTGGTGCAAAAATAATGAAATACAAGGATTATCTTTCTTTTTTAATTAGTTTATGATTTTTTTCACAAATATGTCTTGCATCCCATTTAAAGAAGATGAGGTCTAGTTATCTTGCTGTCTGTATCAGATGTCTGTTAGTGAATATTGGCTGAGAGAGTTTCAGAATGGAGAACACCTTGCTTCCAGATCGCTTCCAGACACATATGGGAACCAGTGTAAGGCTTCCCAAATAACAGCAGCATTTAGAGAGGGTCAAAGATGAGGAATAATTCAGTGCCTTGGGTCTTATTCTAGTGATGAGCATTCTGTTCTGATACTCAGAACCTGAAATGTATCCTTTTACTTTTGGCAGTTCCTGCAATTCTAGAGGAGTGAATAATACTTTTGTCTTTTGAACAGAGGGAGAATAAAGCAGACATACCCTGTAGCTTATGAATAAGGTTTAGGAGTAAAAGTTTTGGTAACTCGTTATAGGAGTACTTCCCCTACAAGCTGTTAGTAGCTACACACTCTAGCTGTGTATAAAACCTGTGTATGTTGCTGATTATGTTATATGCAGAATTAGAATTTTATCTAGATAAGAAGTTCTCTTCTCTTGGACTACTAGAAAGGGTGTCCTTCCTGACTCCATTAAAATTATCCATGTTTTGTAGGTATCACTGCTAATTAGTTCAGTATAAATTTCTTGAAAGCCATACTTGAAGGCCACATATCAGCAAATGCATGCCCTTGTGCATTGATGTAACCTGTTGGTGTAACAAGGACTTTACTCAGTGTTCAAGCTCTGTGGGAAGTTCCTCTGGAGTATTTGTGATGTCAATATTTCAGCTGTTCAACTCTAGTATCTCAGTTTTTCTGACTTTTCGTTCCAAGCCTGAATATGGGAGAAGGTGAAAATGTTTCATTTTTTTTTTTAACAGGACTGAAGTCCTTGAATTTATATGTCACACTCAAAGTTGCATGCAGTTGTGACAGTGACCTGGAAGGAGCTGTGACTTTGGTTAGTCATGTGGCATCAGCCTGCTAAGCCTGTTTTAGCTTGATATACTATTGGATCAGAGGGACAAAGGGTTGTGAGTAGGAGAGAGATTGAAGACTTGTACCTCAGCTAGTTTATCATTCTTGGTAAAAATCATAAATGTTGATGGAGTAAGACTGGCAAATTTGTTCTTCATGAATGACTTGAGGTAATTACGGGTTAATATTCCAGAAACCTATATTTTGTTAAAAAGCGTACCAAGTAGCAGTATTTTTTAATCCAAATTTTTCTGAATAAAAAAGAAGTAAATGAATCAGATATAACTATCTTAAAAGTATTTGCTTGAAAGCTGTCAATGTCCTGGTAACTTGAAAAAAACACACCCTTAATGAATATTAAAGAAATATATGATATTTAAGCATTAGATGGTCATTATCATATTAGTAGATATCCTAGTTTATTTTTCTCTTTATGGTACTATTGTGTGAGGGACCAGGTAGTGGGTAAAGTGATGTTTCAAAGCTTGGTTATGGTGGCATTATGTAACAGTCACTTTTCAATACAGTTACAGTGTTTCAATTTGCAAATTTTACATACTAAAAAAAAAATCAGTTCAGCAAGCTGCAAACTTTTAAAGACTTTAAATCTGCCAAATTATAGCCACTTATTTTTGCCTGACATATTTTCAGCTTAGACCCACATAGGAGCTGCCAAACTTGTTTCTTTTCATTACCTGTTCTATGTCTGGCTCAAAGTTTAGATTTTAGAAAATGGAAAAAAGCTGTTTGTGAAATCACAAGGCTCTTGAGCTCTTAGTTTCCTCTTAGTATCAACGTTTATTTATTTAGGTTTGGGCTGGGTTTCAAAAGATTGAAATTGGAAACAGAGAAGGTGACTCTGAATACCATTTATCTGTATGTAAGCGAACATTCAATGTACATTTAATTTAAAAAATTGCTGTTTCCTACAAGAGGGAGATATTTTTCACATTGTTAAAACATTTTTAGAGGTCACTAGGTGGTCATGTCACCAGCAGGGAGTTTTTGTTTGGCAGGCTGCATTAGCAGTTAGTAACAAATGCCTCCCATGATTCTGCGTTCAAAAGGAGTTGCTTTGCAAGTAACAAATACTTACAACCTGAGAACTGAAGTATAAAAAGTAGTGACAGGAAAAAATGTTTGGAAATGTAAAACAGCATCTTTAGTGGCCAAATTGGAGTGTTTAGGGAGTTGAAGATTACATATCTACTTTATAGTTGAGCTTGGAGTTTACAGAAGCAATAATATTTTCACTACTGCAGTTGTGAGTCTCATCATTTCTAAGGAACTGTAAATTTGCAGTTTACAGAAGTCCTTGGTTTGGGCTGTAATTAACTTTTTCAATATAATTGTCATCAGAGCCTTCACATCAGTTTTAAATTTTGTTTCCTTATGTAGATTTGCCTATTTTATGAATGCCTATAAATAGTATGACTTAATTTTCTTCAGATTTTAAAATTATAAAGAAATAAAACTGAATAACACCAAATGTATACAGAAAGTTTGGCCAAATCTACACTGGGAGAGAATGGCAGCCATGTTTGAGAAATTCTTTGTAATCTCTTACTTTGTTGCCTTTCTGGATTGAGATATGGTGTGTAAACATTGCTAGTGGGAGTACAATGGAAATAATATTTGGAAAGTAAAAGTACTGAGAGTTGGACTGAAAGTATCAATTTGTTCTATGTGTAATACAATTCATTTTTAAATAAATGTCATTAGTAGCTGGAACAGCTAAGGCTTTCTTTCCTTAGATCCAGGGTTCACTTTTTCCTGATGAATGTAATAGAGGCAGTCTCATTATTCAAGTGTATCATTTAGGCCCATGTCATCCCACCATGCAAAAGAAATGAGGGAAGGACTCTAGAAGAAGATAATGCCCATGGTGACGCTAATCTGAAGCAGCTACTTGATTTAGGATTGCACTGATTCACACTTAAGCTCTTACCCTGGCACCTCTGCTGTTGTGTTGCCAAAATCTCCACAGGCTTTATGCATTCAGATGTCCTTGATAGGCTGGCTGTAATTTTCATTTAAACTGACCATGTCCAGAGTGAGAACCTCTAGGTAGGAGAAGATCTGTTGTTGGACACACTACCTTCCCAGTTTCACATGCACTACATCTTCTGTGGAGAGTCCGCAAGGGAAGGAAAAAGTCAGAACCAGGGTGAATTGGACACATGTGGTCTTTTCCTTTGGCACCTTGAAATACGTTTTCTTAAAACAGATCTTTGCACTTCTCCAAGAGTGCCTCTTGTTGATGGACAGTGCTGAAAGTCTGTGAATGGAGATTCTCTGAAGGATGGCAGGATGGGATCTGCAAGTAATCCCATCAACTCACCTTTACACTCAACTTCTACAGGAAGGAAACTCTAGAATATATGAGATAGAAGAGAGTTGCTGTGCCCTCTGATCCTGTGACCTTGTTAAAACCAGGCTCCCAATCTGGATGAGCTGAAGAATAATGTGCGCCAGCTGTGCAGGCTGCCTGGAGCATGGGGAACCAAGAATCTTTGACAAAAAAAGGTGCTTGGAAAGGCACTTTAGGCCAATTGATACCACATGGTGACCTTATGAAGACCAGAGTCCTTAGGGTCCCTTTACAGAATTAGACTTGGACCAAACCTAGCAGCTGGATTTTTTTTACTCGGGAGGGTTGCTGTGGTTTAGTTAGGTATACTATTGCTTGTCTGTATTGAATAGGAAAAAAACATGCCTGGAATTCTCAATATCTCTATTTTATTATACTCAGAAGACACATTCTGATAATTTTTCTGGGGATTCCTGGCAGGAGCAACATGAAACTTAATCCTTACCTCAAGTTCTGTGGTGCTATAGTAGCTTGTACATGACTGTGGTTAGGGCTCATGAAGGTGCAGGAGAGCCTTTGCACAGGTCCATGGGCCAGTGATAGATCAAACAAGGAGCAAAGCACTTGTGGTTCTTGTGTGTGTTACCTGTTGCTCTGAAGCCTGCCAGCAGTCTCCTGTTCCCTGTTTGAGTGTGGTCATTCTGCTCAGGTGAGCTGGTCTGGCTCCCGAGAGAGGAGGTTATGTTCATTAGTGAGATATAATCACACAACATGTGGAAGCTGTGACTTTGTGCTGGATACTGATGCATTCTATGCCTAATGAGATTTACTTAAAATATGATCTTGATTTTTTACTTAAAATATTTTCTTGATTAAGATTTCCTAAACTGGGGTCTTAGCTGATTGAAATAAGCAACAATAATCTCAGCCCAAGAGTTTTATAGCCCTTTGTAGGTTTCTCACCACCTCAGTTTCTGCGCAAAAAGGATATGAGGGATATTTTGAATGTTTTTCAATAAGTTCCTTTTTCTTTAATCAGTAAGGCTGAAGTTACAGGGTTTTTTTAAGAATATGTAGGCACATATTTTGCTATGTACATTATAAAATAATTTGAAATTTAGTGGGCTTGTAATTGTATATTAAAGAACAGTACTTCACCTTGAAGGTGACAATTGAAAATTGATCTGTGAGTTGGTAAATGCTATTTGTTCTTTTGGTAGCTTCTCTCCTCTCCTGCAATAGCTGAGGTTTTGCTGCTGGAATATATTAATTTAAGATGATTTGTACTAGATTGATCTTAAGAAAATGAATGCCATAGCTTTTAACTAGAAAATTTTATCAACATCTTTAGCAAATTGCCTGGCAGGTGCAGTAGTCATTGTCAATAATCATTTTTTTGTGGACTTTGAAGTAGTTTCTGAGTCTCTGTTCTGTTACTTGAGCAACTAAGGCCTCTCTCAACAATCAAAACATATGCCTGGGTCCTTGGAGGAATTTAAGGTGTTTCTGAAAGGAGCTGGGGACACAGTTGGGGTTCTGTCCATCTCTCAGTTCAAGAATTGGTCGTTTTAAAATACACTCTTAAACTTTGGGTATTGTTTTCAGCAGATTTTGTTTGTGCTCTGATTTATTCATTTTACTGCCTTATGGCTGCTGGCTTAGTTAGCAGATGACAGAAACTTAATGATGAAGCACTACGGAGAGTAAACTGCTCTGATAAGCTCTGACAGATAGGTTTAAGGTTTATGCAGTTTGTCCATCAATTGTCTGTGTATCAGCTGGCTGGAACTGGGGATGCTGGGGTGCACGGGGCAGAGATTTCAAGCCAGCCACCTTTCTAGCTAAGTGACAGTGCTGGCACAGCTGCAAGGTGCAGAAGGAGCTGTTGGCACTGAGATTGAGTGGAAGTGGCAGCAGTACCTGCTAAGAGCGGTGGGAATAGCACGGGGCTGTGAAGGGGCAGGGGGTAAAGTTGGATCACTCAGTGGGATATTACTCCTTAAGAGATTTTCAGATGCAAAAAGGTTGGCAGCTAATGACATTGGTTACAGTCAAATGGAAAGAACTATAATATTAATCTCCATTTAGTATTCTAGATCCATCAAAAATTCACTGGCTAATGCCAGGATTTAATGATAACCAGCAGGAGTTGTTCTACCTGTTGAAAAAATAGCTATTGAAGAAATACCTTTTAGCAGTTCCTCCTTTTATTATATTGTGCATGTGTCTTCTTCACTGTATTAATTACAGAGAAATAAAAATAATTTTCTTTATTTTATGAGTGTCTGAGACAGTGTTTTCTTAGAAAACATATTTTGGAGGTATTGTCAACACAATATGAAAATGTGTTCCCATACACTTTGCTGATTTGCTTTTCACTTAGGTAGTCAGCACTGATACGATGGGTTCCTTGTTCAGCTCTCTTGCTTCAAGCTACTCTGCTTCCTGTAAATGTGAACTGAATATGTCAGCCTTTATAAACATCATATGGACTCTGTTTCTCCCAAACAATTGTAGCTGTTTGTAATTCTTCATTACAGAGTAACTTCCACTAATGTTCAGAAGCATGGAAGTAATTTGGGGAGAAACATACTTTGTTCCTTTGTACTTTGTATAATACCAATTTCTGCCTTAAGGATAAGCTGAAGTCAGCCTTAACTGTAGAACCGTGAGAACTGTTCAAAAGGTAGCTTTAAAATGAGTAGAACAACCAAACCAACTGTGTCTTTGCCAGGTTTTTAAAACTTGAATGTAGTTTTAAATATTTTAAATATTTTATTTATTAGATTTTTACATAGTGTTTCCTACATTTAAAAATAGCTCAGTTCTTCATTAACTGAAACTTTGTTTTCTGTTGTTAAATCACAGGGGTTTGTAATCAATGAACTAATAACCTGTATGCCTTTCTCCTTTTTTGGAAAAAATAAGGCAGACATAGATAAAATTTCTTTGTGCTAGATCCTGTGTGAATTTATGGTTTTCTGGTTAATCCTCTAGTCCAGAAAGGAAAATTCTCTCTTTCAGCATCTTTTTGGAAAGTATTTGTGTAACTTTTTTATTTTTAAAGTATTGTTGTAACCAGCTAGCATGGTTCTCATATGCTTTAAAGTAATGTCTAGAATATTTCATACCATTTTGTATTCTGAGACTGTGTATTTTCTTTTGTACCAGAGTGCACATTCAGCAGCAGAGGTACCTGCAGAGTTGAGTTGTAGTGACTAAAGAGGTCCCTTTTGTGCAATTGGAAAAACATTCTGCACCTCCTTTTGTATCTTGACTTTGATTTGGTTACTTCTGGCTTCTTTGAGCAGCTGAGGTGCCATTATTTCCTCCCACCTGTACTGAATCTTTGCTCATTGCAGAAATTAACAGCTGCTGTTTCATTTCTCATAGCAATGGCACTTCTATTAGCATTCCTCCTTCTAGTGACAGCTCATCTGAAAATGGATCACATTATTTGTGAGTCACAAGGCCACCCGGATAGCAATTTCAGCCAGCATTTTCCTTAGCAACTACTTCTTAGGCTGATTCTGCCGCAATTCTTTCCAGATGTGCTGTTGATTCAGGTAATGTTCAAAATCCTGCTCAGAAATATTTAATATTTTTTTGTTGTCTTGGATTCTAGAGCTCATCTGTGGTTGCAGTAAGTGTACAACTTTGCACGTAGCTTAAAAAAATCAACCATGGGCATGCAGAGGCTCCAAAACGTGTTCTCTATTTGATTCTAAAGAGGTTTTGTTATGTTTGTTTGGGTTTTTTTTTAAGTGTTGAATTTGGTTATTTTTCCAAAAGCACTGTTGATTTTTGTTAGATGGACAGTCCATATTGTACATTTTGGAAGGAATTTATAGATTTTTGTACCATAGCCACAGTATAAATTTAGCAGTCTTTATTAGTTCAAATGTTTTTGCAAACATACCTCTTGTAGGACTATCCCTGGGGAAACCCAATTAAACCCAATTTTGCTATCTGACCTGTGTTTGGTAGCTACTTCTGAGAAAGTCTCAATACCCTCTTCTCCCAAGTAGATTCATCTAAATTATTTTAACATGTAATGAGAATACCTGTCCAGACCAGTTAATTTCTGACAGAGACCTGGCTGATAGCTTGAGAAGGAAGTGTTCTCACACTGGAAAGAGATGATGGCTAAAATATTGACAAGAAAGAAAAACCAGTTTGATTGACCTACCCAATGAACAGTAAGAGCAATATAGTTTTTTTATTCTAGTTCACTAATTTTAATGATTTCAGAAGTATCATCTAGTACTGATTTTCAGTAACCAGTGTAGTCCTATGGATTAAGTAATTTTATTACCCATTTCTGTAGTAGAATTTGAACCGACTTGATCTTAGCACAAAAGCAAACCCTTGTATCCCGGAGTAGAAGTCCTTCAGTTTACAAAGTTTTGCTAAAGACTGTAAGAAATATTATTGACATCAATAGGGACTTCATGTGTTAGTTTGGTATGTTGTGTAAGAAGTTGTTTATCAAGATTAAACACGCTACAATTCATTGTGGAACTGTATTAAGATATCTCAGTTCTGCTATTTCTACTGTGATGACTGCTTATTGCCATTCCAACATCTGTCCTGTGTGCTCTAAACTTGACCAGATATGGTTTATACCTCTTCAGTCTGCTTTGAGAAAGTCAGCACAAAGTGTCTTCACTGTGAGCCAGTGTGGGTTATTTTAGAGCTCCAAGACTCTACATATCTATTTTCTAAAATGTTTCCATAGTCAGAAACAGATTTTGAAACAGTTAACCCACCAAAGAAGATCAATGAGAAAACTTCTTAATGCAAAGTTGAGTCATGTGGGGTCTTCATGCTTCTGGCAATGCTTGTGAATAGCTCCATTAGCAGGGAAGTCATATAACTAAATAACATCATGTGGTTTCCTATCTCTTTCATTCCCAATCTTTTTAAGATACTAATTAGAGAAATATTTGTGTGCTGTTGCCTAATTTCCTCTCTCCTTATAAATAAAATATCTTCTTCCTACTCCAGGCTTTCATTGTCATTACTGATACTTCTCCATTTTATAGTTATTAATTTCATATGCTGTATTTTGGGTGTGCAATATTTTATTAGAAATGAAGTTTGGGGGTTTTTTCCACTGACTTAAAGTAATGGTAGCAGGGTTTGAATAAATATGCTCTGATAAAATGCTCTTAGGCCATTAGGTCTTTAGACATCCTACACCTAAAGGAATTGTGGCCTGCTAGTTAGAAAAGAAATAAAAATAACTTACCTTCTTTATCCAGGTGTTCAAATGTCTTTTTTTTTTTTTTTTAATATATTAGCTGCAATAATTATTGGTGTTAATACTTGATTTTCTGTGGCTTGTTCCAGTAGTTCCAAATCTAATGAAATTGTCAGAAATGTTATGTTAAAGTTTCTTCTGTGCCTAGCAATACCTTATCAACCAAGAAAATTAACAAAAACATAATTTTACAAAATAAAAATGTTGGGTTGTAACAATTGGTAGCATTTCCTGTCTCAATCAAATAAAGCTGTGTAACTTTTAACACACACTCATAATGTAGAAATAAGTGATGAATGTCATCAAGTTAATGAAGGTAATTATGTTTCTGACTTCACAGATCTAAATTTAAGTAGTTAAAATATGAAAATATCAGCCTTCTTGGGGGTTGTGTGTCAGGGGTGTTTGTTCAAACGTCTGAGGGGTTTCTTGGTTTCAGGGTCACATACAGAGTGTACTCTGACATGTATTTGTGACTGGTGGAATTTATATGGCACTGGTTTACATTGGTCTGACGCCCTATTTAGAAAGTGAGCATTTAAACTGTGCCCTCATATCAGTTATCAAATATGAATTATGCACTGCCAAGAGAGTGCATTCTGTTAATTCTGTAGGTGCCCAGGCAGTTTGTCAAAATTGCCTTCTAATCTCGAGGCATGAGTTCTAATATATTCATACTGATTTCTATATGGAGCCAATTTGTGATATATTTTCAAATTCAGTTTGATCTACATTGGATTTATGAGTTTTATGTTTGTTGTTCAAAGGGCAGCTCTTTGTAGTATCCTGAAAATTAGAAGTAAGACCTTAAGTTACTATTTTCAAAACCAGATTAATCTTTTTCTTAAATTTACAGTGGAAAGGAAGGAAATAGAGTTTTTTATATTTTTGTTTGTGTGGATAATTTGCTTGATCAGCATTTATTAAAAATTGAAAGAAGCCCAACTGTACTCTACTTTGTAACAAATGGTTATTTTGAATATATTTTAAACTCAATATTAAGGACAGATTACAATTAACAAAAGTTAAAAAACCAGGGTCAGGGGTTTTTTAAGATCGTGTTTCTGCATCTCAGTTTTATATGTCTTTGACTCAAATATTTTGAATTCACTGCAAATTCATTAAATCCATAATAACTCTTAATAGTAACATTTTTTCCAAGCTTAAAACTTTATTTGGCAGTTCAAAAACATTACCAAGGACTGTATTCTAAAGATCAAACCATTCCTTCTCCAAGCCACTTTTATCTTTGTCCTCTATAAACAAAAAAAGCGGTGTTGAAGGATGAGGGGGCTGACAATGACAGATTACCTGTAGTTTTGTTTTCCTGTTTAACTTAGGTGGACCCTATGCAGTGCCATGTTGTGCTGTAACACAATCCCTGTGCTCAGATCCCATTGTTCTTTTTCTGAGCAATCCCCATTTCTGCACTGCTTTGGGCTGTGGCATAAAGCAGGCAGAGGTATTTTATCCAAGTGTTGGTCAATCCTGTGGAGAATCAAACAAAGCCAAATGAGCAACAGGAGTCAGTTCCAGTAAAAAGCTGCAAACTCAGGAATAATTGTCATCTCATTTCTTCTGCTGTGCTTTCCAGGCCTGTGAATTACTTTTTTCCTCTGCATTTCTCACACAATCTGCAGCTTGTTCCATCTACTCCTGAGTAACCAATGCTGCCTATTTGAATGAAGTGATAGGGCAATGGTTGTGGAAGCATAATCTATGAAACCATGATGTAATTGCTTTCACAATGTCTTTTCTGGGGCATCTGTTTTACTTATCTGTCATTTCTTAAAATATAAATTATTGAGACATCAGAAGTACAATGTTACAGGGCTTGAAAAAGTTCCAAGAATTCAAAGGGCAGTTGAGTGGCTACTTAGTTGAAATCTAATCCCGAAAGATGGGCATGAGGTTCCTTCTTTGCTTTTTAAAATCTGAATTAGTTTTGTTTCCTTAGCAAAGGACCTATATGCACATTTCAAATGGCTGTTAAGGAGGAAAAAATTGAAAAATTTGAAATTACCAGTCTAAAGGCAATGTGGAAGTTGTAAGTAGAGGTGTAATTATGGGGGTAATGAACTGCGGCTCTGGGGAGGTAAAATGGAGGAAGAGGAGAGATGGATAAGGAAGCTGCTTTTTCAAGAAATTCCTTTGAGATTTTTCAAAATCAGGTCCTCTCTTTTGCTTGCTTCTTTTTACTCTGAAACTTCACATTGGCAACAGAAGGGTCTTCCATTTTCTCCTTCATTTTAGTCTAATCTACATCTAATCTAAATCTACTACAAGTGTAATATAGAGACTGTTTCTTGTCTGTCTCACATAGTTGTAAAGATTGGTATTTCATCCTCACACCTGCTTCCAGCAGAAGACTTGATCATATGGAAAATTCAAGATTTGATTCTCAGATAATGTGAGCAAACGGGCTTGGTGGGTTGGGGTGTGTAAGAGCAGATCCCCCTTTTTCTGTCCTGCACTTAATGGAGGAGCCTTTTCTTGGTGTGTTTGTGCTGTGAGCATCAATAGTTGTCTGTGTTTACTGTTAAGGGTACCAGGACAGCCCAAAATGCCATTTCGTGCTGTCTTTGTCTTCTGAGAGTGTTTTGAAGGGGGTTGTTCTTTGAATACAGTGCAAGGTAATTTTTCATTTAAATGGAGTAATCTATAAATGTGCTTTTGTCAAGCAATTGGAGAGATAAATTTTCTGTAAGAGAAAGCTTTAAAATACCAATAATATTCTGACGTTTATTTTCTAAGTTGCATGCACATCCATAATGGATTAACAGCATGTTTTAACAAACCATTTATTTGCTTTAGGAGTGACAGAGAGAAGCTGTTTCAAACAGGATCTCTCATCACCGTCTATCTCTAGTCACCTCCTACTGAACTTAAGGTTGAGTAGTGGGGGTCACGAGGGAAAGAAAACAATAATTAAAGTGAAAAAGTTGATTGAACTGGGGTTTTTTTGTCCTTCAGTATGATTAGCATGTAAGAAGCTGGCTGAGTACTGTACTGCATATCATTAGTTCAAACATTTTGGACTTGATTTAGCTTTAATAGTGACTTTTTAAATTGCACTTCTGTATTTTGTGGAGGAAGGCTTAAGGAGAAGAGGCAGTAAAAGCTCTCGTTAGAAGGTCTTGTTTCTATAAATCTTTATCTTGGAATTCTGTTAGGTTACAATGGGATTGTTTCTAAGAGCTCACCCCACCTCCCAAAAAGTTGTCATGGGTTCTTTTATTAAAGCTCAAAAAATTATTCTTAGACTAACAGAGGTGGGGAGTAAGGCAGGAGTGTTTACAGAGCTCACTTCTAAATTGACTGTGATAAGTGGCAATGCAATGTATTATGATTAGAGGTTTCTGGGAGACTCTTTAAGAAGGTTAACTGCAAGGCAGCTCTCAAAGCATTTATCTTGGTGGTCATCCTTCAGTGTTTTATACTACTGAGATTTTTTTGTGGGTGGTTAGAACCATTTTTTTGTGTTTTATTAGCTGTATCTTGAATACCTCCTACTAGCTGAATGACAGTTTAGGGTTATTAAATCTGTTCTTAGTACATTTTTTTATCCTTAGTTAATCTTGACTAAATATATGCTAGTGAGAAACCCTTTTTTCTCTGTTGTTACCCATATTTGTTAAAGACATTATTCCATTTGACATTTGTTTAGGCTGAAGTTTGATAAAATACTGTATACAATATACTTTTTCATTTGGCATTCAGCAGAGACTTTCATGGATTTATTTCTTCTTGCATTATCTTATCTTCCCTTCTAGTATGCTAAGACTTCCTTTTCATATTAAGTAATTTTTTCACTCCAGGACAGATGCTCTCAAAACTGCAAACTCTGTGTGTGTATTGCTAGAGAGCTGTAAGACTACATTTTTTCAGGTGTTATGTAACATTTATAATTGAGTTTCTTTGCTATCATTTGCTTTCTCTAATCCTATGTATTTTTTTAATTCAGATTTTTCTTTGACACCACTTTCAGTGAGTTTACTAAAAGATTTATGCTATTTTATACTTTGTTTGTTTAAAAGCTATCTCTATTATCAGATTAATAATTGATCATTCCTTCAAGGAAAGGAATCTTTGTATTTGACTATCACTGAAGAATGACCATTATCATTACACCTTGGCTATATATTGGGAGGAAAAAATTTTGCTGCTTTCTTCTGCAATTTATGGACATTGCTTCTTGCTCTGTGTGCCATGAATATAGAAAATAGAAGTTCTGTTTCACTCTGATGTAGCATTTTAGGTTCTCATTATCATGTTGTCACTCATGACAAGCTACACTATTGTAGCTTTTCCTGATGTTTTTTCATCAATCATTTCTCTGCCTTTTTCCACATTTTTCTGAGAGTATTGGATTCAGTATTTCAGCTAAGAGCTTTTGTGTAGATGAAGAGTCGCTTCTGCATTGCAATCTATTTTTGTTTTTACTTCTTAATATGATACTTGCCTTAGTCACAACAGACAATCAATATGGAGTTTCTCCTTACTTTTCTAGACAGCCTCCTTGGTTTCTAAAGATCAATTTTATTCCTGCATTCATGGCACATGAAAATCCTCCCATTCTGAAGCCTCGTTGAAATGTAACAAGTACCATCATTCATTAGTTCATGAAAATACTATACAAACTGGAATTTTGGATGGAACATAACTTGTGTAAATAAATTAATTTCTGGCAATCAGAGTGGCAGTGTTTCTTTCACCTGTTCTTTTGTGTTTAATATGAAGTGATATTAAGTATAGACAGATTTTTTGTGCAAATTTTCTTGGTACCTCTTAGTGGAAGCCCTCAGACTGTCAGCCCAGGTCCCTCAGCTGTGAGTGTGCTTTTTAAGAGACTGTTGTATTCACTGCCTCTGTATTAAGGAGACTTGCCTGTGGTTGATGTGGATTGTTGCAGTCAGCCTTTGCCAGGGGAGGAGAAATTTTGTAAGTTTTGCTTTTCCAGGGAAAAGTTTTCCCTCCTCTCCTCACAATAAGCAGCATATTATAGTGGAAGATAGATAAGTTGGGAATCCTAGGAATTACTTTATGCAGGTTAAGGAAAAATGGACAGAATAATTACCAATGTGGAGCATTTGCTGTTAGTTTTAATATGTATTTTTTAATTTGAGAATTTACTTACTTTTACTGGGTAAAGTTAGAGTGATTATATTGTGTGTGTGTGTTAAAAATACTACCCTGTTATTTTTGTAACAGATTAGCTTGCCAAAAAAAGAGAGGAAAAAACTACTAATAACAAAAGGGATTACTCTTTATAAATATTACTGTTAAAGTATGTCATTTAATCCACTGCTCTAATAAATTATTTTAAAATGTATTTTATTGCTATAATTTATTAAACAATAAGGAGACATTTTGGCTGCAAATAGTGATAACATCTCTGTAGAACTGTATTTGGCCAGTCGTCTTTTTTCCTGACACAGTAGATAATTAGGAATTATAAATTATACTTACACTCTTAGGCACGTTAGCTGAGAGTATGTCAGACTATGTTGTTCTTGGTGCCAATTCAGGTCTTGATTTTCAAAAATTCTTGCACGAAATGCATGATGAGTTTAATTTTCTAGCAAAGTAGAAGTGTATGACTTACCTGAGAGATTTAGGTAAAAACCTTGATACCAGCTTACATTTTTGAATGAAGTTACTTCATATTTGTAGGTGAGAAAATCACTATGGTCAGCCACTTTGCTACCATCCCAACCTTGTTCCTAGTGGCCAGATAATCTCATTTCAAATGTTTGCTGCAAAAACAGTGATGTTAATTTTTTAGCAAGGTCACTGAATAGCCAGTGATATAAAATAAATAAGTAAATAATTAAATAGAGAGTTAAAAATACAATAAATATAAAATAAATTGCTTTTTTTCAATGAGGTTTTGAAAGGAAACTTGAATAAGAAACTTGAATAATTGTGACAGGCTAGCATAACAACTTTCACGGATGTGGGTAAACTAGCATGCGATATGTAATAAGTAGGAAAATGATAACGCAGAGATCCCGATCTGTCCTGAGAAGCAGCTTCATAAATGCTTGGATCTCCTTACTTTCAATGCCTCAGAAGTATGGGCAAGGTCTTCTTCAGACTCTGTCTTCCAGGGACTTAGTGGGGGATGGATCCTAGGCCATGCAGGAGTAAAGGACGACATGGTTTTCCTCAGGTGCTCTGACACAACCTCCATCTTTATTTTGTATTCTGAAAAATAATAATATAATCTGTTGGGCTTCTCTGTCTTCCCTCTGCACAGATGTAGTTAATTAACAAGAGTTAAAGCATCCGACGTACCATTTGGTAGAATATATGGTCCAGCTATGCCAACCTCTTGTTAACCTGGATGCCTGGTTAAATGCCACTTGTATTTGAAGTTATTGCTGTTCAGATTATCCATGCTAATCAACATGGATAATATCCATGACACATCCAGGAATATGTCTGTACAGACAGGTGCCAGGTGCTGTGCCTACACTGGGCAGGCTGTGTGGGCCAGCCCCAGTCTGGAAGCAGTCAGCACATTGTGTGACACTATGCCCATGCTAAAGCACCTTGTCTCTCAGATAACTGAGGCTCTGCAGCTTCTGGACAGAGGCTGACTCACATTTGGGTGGCTCAGAAGTGCTGTCAGTGTGAGTTTGCATTTGATTTGTTCATCATTCCATGTGGCTGAGGAAGCACATCCACAGATATCCCCACCCTTATATTATGCAGCCATCTCTCCACATTCATAGGTTTAAGGCCTCCCAACTCCACTTAAATTAACTAAAAAGATAAGATTTTAAAATTATGTTGGCAATAATTTTGAGGGAGCAGTTCAAACATATATGTGCTGTGGGTTTGATTCAGATCTTGGAGTGTCTCAGTGGACCACTTTTGTGGTGTCATTTGACAGCAGCTATTTCACATGACTATGAACCATCATTTCCTGGAAGTGCTTGATATGAGTCATTATTTCCTGGAATAAAGTGTTTAGTTACATATTTTCCCAAGCATTTTCCCAAGATAGGAAAATCCCCATCAGCTGAGAAAATACATACTGGGGTCTGTAAAATTTTGTGGGTTTGGGGCTGCAGAATCCAGAGTGCAGATTTTTCAAAGCATGTTGACTGGCTCTCCTCTCCCATGAAAGATATCACCTCATCAGTTACTTTAAAGTGGAGTGGAGGATGTTGCACAGCTGAACAGTTAAAATCACAAAAATGTGTGATCATTTTGTCGGGCTATGCAAAAAAATATGGATATGACTGAATCCTATTATCAGATTTTGAAATGATACCAAATAATTCAGTCGTTCTGACTCTTCTTCCTCACTAGTAAGGTTTGTGGTTTAACTGCCAATTTAGAGGCAGTGACATGATCTAAACTTCAGAGAAGTGAAATTTCAGTATAGTTTTCAGCCTCTAATTTTAACCTTTTATTCTATTTTTGGCTTTTTACTGCTGTAATATGTGTTAAATAACTATATGTCATTAAAAACCTCATCGGTGACAAGTATTTACTGTGGAATTTGCTATGAGAGAGCAAAAATTGGGGCTGGCTGGCATGGAGTTAACCTACACAACTAAAGAATCAACCTAAATATATTCTAAAACCTTGGAAATTCTGAGATGTAGATTTCTTTAACACACTCACAATGAAAATAGGTAAGTTTGTGATGGTAGTGTTAATGTTTATCTTCAGGTATTGTAACTGGAGCATAGTTACACTTCTAACTAATTGTTCTCTGTAATTTATGGCAGTGTGCTCTCAGAAAACTGCAGAGGAGCTAAACTTATTTAATTTGGAAGAACATATTTTATGCCGATATGCAATATACTGTTTCTTTTTCTTTGGCTTTGAAGTCACAGAATACCTTTATTTCTGCTAGAGAACTTGAGTTATCATGCCTGATATCTGTGAGGGCAGAGAGGCCCTGGCACAGGGTGCCCAGAGCAGCTGTGGCTGCCCCATTCCTGAAGTGTCCAAGGCCAGGTTGGGTGGGGATTGGAGCAACCTGGGATGGTGGGAGGTGTCCCTGCCCATGGCAGGGGTGGCAATGGATGAGCTTTAAGATCCCTCCAAATGCCAACCATTCCATGATTTTATGATAAATTACTTACTTTCTGCAAGTTCAGAAGAAATGAATAGAGTAGCAAATCACCTTCTATTTTGGTGCATTAAAAACTTAATATTTTGATGAAAATGTTATGGAATAATGTCACCCTGATTTTTCAGCCTTCTGTTTGTGTCTCACAGTTCATAGCTCTTAGGTAGTTTGGCACACACAGGTGTTTATAAATAGAAGCAATGTTTTCGTTAGTCAAGGTAGTTTACAGTCTTTGTTCTTAGAGATATGCACAGCTGATGGACAGTTGTCTTGACCAATGGGATGGGGAGAGGTGTCAACCTTCTCCCCCAATCCCTGGCCTTTGTAGAAATACTATAATAGTGGAGTCAGATTTTTTTAATAAACAGTTCATGCCTTCTCACCAGACAAAGTGTGTGTGTGTGTGTTTGTGTGTCGAACAACGACAGATTAGGTACTTGAGCACAACATGTGAACAAACTGACAGTCTTTTACAAATTACTACACAACAATTTTTATGCCTTATTATGAGGTTTATAGGAAAACAATAGACCTGTATTTCATTTCAAATTAGCATTATGGATATGCAAACCCTTTGATATATACTTTTTGTTTAATATTGGTTATTTAAAATAATTAATAGCTATAATTTAAATTAAGACTGTTGGAGTCTTACAACGTTCTCTTTTAAACATCTTTTAACTGAGATTTGAATGAACAAGACAGAATAATAAATGAGACTATTAAAGTGTATGAATAAAATGCAACTATTTATCTAAAACTGATCCATGTCGCATAACGTTGACTGAAATAAATGGATTGTTTTTCTTTGACTCCATCAGTAATATTGTCCTATAAATATTTATATAAATACATTACAAACTTTGAAATAAAAGTGAAATAACTTTCTTGACATTTTTTGCTGGCAAGCAAAGGACTCTGAGAATTCCAGTCTTTTAGCTCACCTTGACTGTAAGAAGTTCACGAGCTGTATTCTTACATTTATTAGCAGTTGGAGTCTAAGGTTAATTTATGTTTCATTTATCCATGTTTATTTTTTAATGATTGATCTTATATAGTTCTGGGAAAAGGTGCAAGCCATAAAATATTCTTTTCTAATAGATATTAGGTATTATGTGCTCTTTCTTGACTGATAAGTCATAGTCTCTCACTGAATACTTTGCAGAAGGCGAATATATTTCTTTTATTTATGAAATTAAAGGACATATTTTTGGCCTTGCCAGAACATGAGCATTTTAGGGTATAAGATACTGCAAGATCTGTGCTTTCAACTGCATGTTGTAAAAAATTGCTTCTGTCCTATGTCCTCACAAACCATTTGTGAAGTCCCTCTGTGTGTCTATGCTATCCAACATATATTTGAATGCCGTAAGATGCTGTTTGGTTTCTAAAATTGAGGGGTCAAGATTGCAAAGGAAATGATTTCTTATGAACAATCAAATCAGAAAACTTGTATTTTACTTCTCGGAATACATTTTTGTGTTGACACGCCTAATAATAAATCCATAGGAAAACATATAAGTAAATATGAGGAAGATTTCCAGAGATTCCTGCACTGAGGACCCTAGGATACCAGGTTAACAGGATAATATGAGAAGGTTTTATGAAACTCATAAACTCATAGGTCTTATCTATATAATTTTGCTTTCTATTATTCAATCTCTGTGGTCTGAATAAGTTAAAAGAGATTTATGTTAGGTGTTCTAGAATTCAGAAAAGTGAATTGCAAAAAAAAATAAAGATTTTTAAAAGCAAGAAATTTCACAGAACTATTGTTAGATATCATGTTGTAGTAAAATAGACTGAAATAGATTTTTGATGAAGCAAATAATGAAAAGTTTATAAAGAGAAATTTTTGGCTAATCAGTTTATCTCATGATTTTTTTAGACCTGACAATGTTTTCTCTTTAGAATATTCAGAAGGTAGATGATTGTTCTCCTAGTGATTGAAAGAAACATCTCACATGGTGTCGTATAGTAGTATATATTCTGTTCTAATGAGAATGTAACAACTTTAATTTTACTTTGTTTTATCAGACAGGAAGCTTTGCTTGCTGCAATTAGTGAAAAAGATGCAAATATTGCCTTGCTTGAGCTGTCTGCTTCAAAGAAAAAGAAGACTCAAGATGAAGTAATGGCTCTTAAACGAGAGAAGGACAGATTAGTACATCAGTTAAAACAGCAGGTGGGGAGACATTACTTTTCATACTTTCATGGCAACAGAAAAATGGCATTATTTTAATTTGTACTATTTTTTGCTGATGTCCTTTGGGAAGTGTTCAAGCCAGGTCTAACGTGTGACAGCAGTTGCAAAGGTAGGATGTGTGCTATTTAAGAGTTTATTGCTTCTCTGGAGTTCTTAAGAATTAGCTGCATGTTTGCTTGGCTGATATTATATGCAGCCAATACAATTTGTTTTCCCTCTTCATATAGTTCCCAACCTTCTTAATTCTGTGAGAGAGGAGAGCAGATGCTCTTTGCATATAGCAAGGTCTATCCATTCTGTTAACTCTTTTTAACCTTCTCTTGTTCAGTTATTTACTTATCTGTTGTAAAATAATTGTGTTTTCAGAAGGCTTCAGGCTTTCTGAGAGTTTATCTAGAAATTGTGATTATCCTTAAAATAAATTCTCAAATGGGTAAAAATCACTGTGTCTTCAATACTATAAGCCATTTGAGGTTTAAATAAAAACCACATGGTTAAAAAAAATCCTCCAGAAACAGAGATTATCAGATGTGTTCCAGCCATGGTGCAGTTGTGTCTCAAGTCAGTCAGCCACCCAGGAGACATTCCACCAAAATTTATATGATAAGTGGGTAAATGTGCTTCATGCTTTTTATCACTTCATCCCACTGCGCTGCACCAGAGCAGACGAATGTTGATTTCCAAATAATTTTAGGGATTTTTGTTTTGGTTTGCTTTGGAAAAGAGAAGGTAGTTATTTTCCTTTTTTAGATATCTTTCTTTTCTACCTTCATTTTATGTTACTGAAGAGTAAGTGAATACACCTCTTTGTCATGTTCCATGATACCTATGATGGATATTTTAAAAATGTTTAAACTGTTTTTAAACAGTTTAAAGACCTGGGCAACTGTTTTATTGTTGTGCTGGTTTTGGTTTGGTTTTGTACCTTTAAGTTATTCCTGAAAGTGTTCAAAACATTCATAACTTTCTTCAGACAGAGAGAAGGAACAGCAGAAGAGGATTGCTAGAGAAGCATTGTGTTGGATAATTTCAGTTAGAATTGTAACCAAATACCTCAAATACCTCCATTATTTATAGTGATAAAGATCTTCAGTAGAGCTATTTAAATAGATTAAATTGATGCCAAAATAATCTCCCTGTTATCTCAGACACCACAAAAAAAGAGTCACCAGGAACAGGAATGTGGTTTAACTAGGTCATCCCTTTATTGCACTAAGGAATTATCTGATAATAGAGGTTGTAGACTTCACTCATACTTCTTTAATCCCTTTGGGGAGAACTGCTGTCAACCCCCAAAGGTTTCTCATGTGCATCTGCCAGAAAGGCCTGCTCTGACTTTGCTGGGCAGGGGTCAGTGGCAGATTCCCCTCTTTGTGATTCATCCCCCCGGATCTTCCTTTTCCTCTTGAGCTGTTTCTGATTCCCGAGAACCTCAGTGAATCATCAGCTGCAGCATCACTTGTTTTCTTCTGGTCCTATTTGTCCTATCCTGCATTTCCACAGCTATTACACTGCTGAAAGAGAGAATTCAAAAAAGCCCAACTTCTCCAGCCTAATGTGTCATCAAAGGAGAAATATTTATAAGTATTAGAAGATGAATCACTAGACAATGCTAAACATTAACATAAAGCCCTGAATTCACTCCTGTTATATATTGTAAGAGGAATTTTTGCTTTGAGAGACAAAATAACATGTTGGTCCATGATAAAATTCTATGTTCCTCTCATATATATCCACATTTTCTGGCCTTTGGGAATGTCAATCACATTGTAAACTCCTATTAAGACATTGATTTTAAAGTAATTTGACACAGTTTTTCCACACTACAAAAGAAAAAGAGGCATCTTAGAGAAATGAAATATCCTGACTTTGTCAGGAAATGAGACTATTTATGATTTATTTTACTAAAGCTATGGACAGGCAAATCATATTTTAGAGATTAGAATGTTATTTATATGAATGAGTTGAGTTATCTTTTTATGGATTGTGACTGTGTGAGTTTAAGTAGAAGTTCTATTGCTGGAAGAAGAGAATTGTTTTTATGTCAAAACCTAGATAACCTAGAAAAATTACTTGTATCACAGTGTATTCAGCTGTAAAATTAGTAGTAATAATTATGACCTCTGTGTTGCAAACACATTCTCACAAGAAACAAATATATTTGATTGTAATGATTTAAATAAAATTTAGCAGCTGCAATCTGTCAGTTAAATATTTATTGTTTAGAGCTTAAATAATTGGGAGGCATAGTAATACACTCCCAGCAAAACAAAATCACTGGAATTTCTTTGATTCATACACCAAATGCTGTATTTTGAGAGCTGTAGATCTGTAGTAGGCTTTAAAAAAACCTTTCAGAAATACAGTATTAAACAAAATTGCCATGTGGGCTTAGCTGAGTGATTACATAGTGTATATAATCACCCTGGCCAAGATTCCTTTTGAGAATTCTGAGAAGCTATTTTTAGATAAATTTGTACAGTGATGCAATCCTTCATGAAATAATTAGCTAAAAAGTCCATTTTTAGAACATCTCAAGAGATTTTGGTAAGACCAGAAGACACTGCTATGTTACTGATTCATCCTGAACTTGGATACTGCGAGAAAATTTCCCAATTGTCTCTTTTACTTTTTAGGATATAGTGCCAAAAATGTAAGTGCAGTTGGCCAAGATGCAAGGTCTTCTAACTCCTTGAGAGCATTTTATTTTTCTTCTCAAAATATGAAATTAAAAACCTTTTCAGTGCTTTCAGGGCTGCAGGTGTACAGAATACTCTGGCCAGAGGCAAAGCTGGTGTTTGGCAGAGTCTTATAGTTCGCTGCTCTATATTTTATCACATCAACATATTGCTAATGCAACACAAAGGGCGAGAAACAATCAAGGAATTTAAAAAAGGTGTGTAAACACACTTCCTCAGCAAACTAACAACTAGCAATATTTTCTCCTACATGCAGTACACAGAATTATTTCTTGAAAACTAGCCTGTAAATATTTTAAAAAGCTCTTTCAGCAGCGAATGAATAAAGTGGAATTGGAGGCAGCCTGTTGCATTCCATATACTGCTCTAGTTAAGTATTTCAGAAACTTTGCTGCTGTGATGTTATGGTGGTGACATCAAGTATTCAAGAATAACAAAATACCCTAAATTGCATTTTCCCTGATTAATTCAGCTTTATTGCACAGTGTATTTTATGATATTGAATGTGTTTATATTACTGTATGAGAAAAAGAATATTATTAGAAGTTGTTGTGATTGTGATTATTCTGGCAGCCCAAAACACTGTTCTGCAGCACTGTGAATTAATTAATTGCACTTAAGCTCTCTACATGTTTAACAAGCATGGGAGCAAAAAGTCATGCAATGGTTTCTTACAGTGTAGCCATTGTCATCTGTAGCACTTGTGAACAGCAGCTACTCTAGTGTTGGTTCCTAATCACTGTTGCTTTGGTTTCTGATGCTGTACTAACTTAGTCTTTCTGATTGCCTTCAATCTCACATTATGAATATTATAGGACCACATAATTTTATTCATGTTGTTGTTATTGTTGTTGTTGCTATCATAGTGCTACTGTGTTGTTTAAACAGATCTGCTTCAGAAAGACATTTATTGTCATGTTGAATACAAGTATTACTGCACAGTGAGTAGAATCCATGTTAAGCCACTCACGTACCCATGTAACAGACGTAATTGACCACTCTGCTTCTTTTTTACCTCTTCTGTTTATGCTGTTTACTATTACTCATAATATTGGTCTTCTTCAGGCTTTAAGCATCTAATTTTGAACAAAAGAGAAGTCTGAGACCCTTAAGTTTTATTTTTGTTGCAGGTATGCTACACAGTTCTTTGTTTATTTTGGACAAAGTGAGACTAGATGTCCTACTGACTTCATAATCAGCCTGGTTATTTTTTCCTTTAAAGTTCCCAGAGAATCTAGTAAAATGGCTTTTACTCTCTGATTTTAAATGGGGCTGTTCAGATCCCATTTATGTCAATTCAAGGCATTCAGTGGCCTTACTATCTTAAAAATCTTTTTAGTTTATACTTTTCTATTAATTAGAAATATCCTAAAATAATATTTCTGCATGTCTTAACACTGGGGTTTATTCTTCTAATTTTTTACCTGGTTTTTAAAACTGTGTTTTTGAACATGGGTCATGACAGTCATTGCAATTGCACTGCATCTCAATTTTGCCCAGTGCAGCTTCCTGTGGGGGTGAAAGTGCAGAGTGCCACTTCTCCCTGTAGCTTAACACAGGAGGGGCACAAAGTAGGAAAGGCAACATGAGAGTGTAGCTAAAAGCCTTTGTCTGAACACCCGAGTTGATTCAAAAGACATGTGTTGGAAAAATACTGAAAATGTTGGCAGTGCACTCATGACACTTTTCACATATTCTCAGTAAGATCTGACAGTTTATATTATAAAATTTGATGGACTTGTGTCATAGCTGGATATGGCATCACTTTTTTGTCCTTATGCTCTCAGGAATCCAAAGTCTCTTGCATGGTATTTTTACACAAACCTTTTCCATTGAGAGGGACTTTTTTTGGCCTGTAGCAGTCAGCCCCTGAAAGCAACACAGGCTTGGTACATAAGCCCTTTCCTGCTTTAAAATCTGTTTCGGCTTGTTCTCTGTTCAGAGGTTTTTGATTCCTGAAGAATCTGTGTCACAACTTAAGCCTGGCCATGGCTCAAGGCAACCTTTTTCACTGGTGATAATCTGGTTGTGAATTTATCCTAGAACTTTGTTCAGACAAATGGTTTAACTTCACTGAGACTGAAAATCGTTAGTGGAAAAAGTAGGTAATGCAGGTAAGGTATATATTAACACTGGAACTTTTGTAATTCTGACTCTAGCTTGCGTGGTCGCTGAAAATGATTATTAAGTATCTCAAATAAGAATAGTGAATATCTCCATTATAACAATCTGAACTCCCAAGCCAAAAGGATTTTTCTCCACATGACATGTTTTAAACAAATTCTTATGTTCTATTGTAACATACCCCATGATAGTAAGACTAAATATAGTTTAACACTTGATCTTAAATACAGTGCTAAGTAGCCAGCTATTAAAAAAAAATCATGAAAACTGAGTGTCAGATATTTCTGATGCAGCAATTGTGGATAAAACTGGTAATTTTTACAATCCAGCATCAAAAAGAAATTAATTATATGTAAGGTGTCTCTATGAAGCATACCAAGACAGTGGTGTGATGTTATCTCCATTTCATTCCATATTTAAATATAGAACTCATGTATTGAAATGTATGTTTTATATAGCAATTATTTTGCAAACAATGGAAGAAATGTAGTAATTTCAACTTGAGCTATATTTTGTATGTGATACAAATGGGAGACCTGGACTTGTTATTGAAATTGTAAAAATTGCAGCTGAAACTCACTATTCAGACATTGAAGATAGTGAAAAATGACCAGTGCTTCTAACCAGAGATTTGCAGTTTCAAAGGTATTATTTAGCTGCTGAAGTTTCTGATTCATGTCTGGTTTTAAATAATTATTATGGGGAAGTATCTTTTTAATGAGTTATTTCCTGTTGTAAAAAGGAAAAAAGAGAACCTTCCTTCTTCCGTTGCTTGTCTGTTTTGAGTAGGACCTAGCCTGAGATGTCCTCAGGCAGCTACAGTTTCAGAGCTTTAATTATGCTTTTTAACCCACTTCTTTGTGTCTATGTTCTTACATACTTCTATGTAATTACCAAGTTTAGTAGTACGGCTGAGACAAATACCTTTAGCATGACTTGAGCCTATACATTACTGAGCATGCTGTATTATTACAAGATATTTCCTGTGCTTCAAGCCATACTTTTAATTCACAGAGCTTTAAAAGACTTCAAACCCACAAATTCTAAATGCAGCGAAGTGCACAAAAAAGGTCAGACAAGCCATGTTCAATTCAACATAACTTTGTTTAATCACAAGTGTCAGAAAAGTTGAAATTTGGCCTCAGTACTTTAGATAAGTGTCTGCTTGGCACTTGGAAGTGCTGCCTGTCTCCGTCTGCCAAGTGTCCAATATCCCAGCTGGTGTTTGGGAGGCTGTTGGCCTTCAGCTTGTGAAGAGGGAGGCTTACTCTGAGCTTTAACTTCTTTCAGGTTAAGTCAGTCACGTTTTGTAATCTTGCAAAGCAGCAGGTGTAATGGTTATTCATATCAGTTAAATAGTGCTCTAATTAAGGAAGAACTGAAGTGTCTGTATAGCTTCTATGCTCATGTTCAACCCTAAATTACCAGACCTGATTCTTTGAAAAGATTTACATAGAAGTTGCTTGGCACTGCTGCAGAGGATTGAAGAGTATTAATTTGTCCTGCAATTGATATTGTATTTTCCATGGGAGGATTGTCAGATTTAATGAAAACTTGGAAAAAGTACCTTTTCTTAATCCTTGTTTTCTGTCCTGCAAGGGCAGATAGGGCCTGAACATCAGCTGCTCTAGGTTACATGTTACAGATGATAAGAAATCCAAGATTTAAACATAAAAACACGATGTGAATTAATTTTAGGATATAACTAAATAAGATGTGCAAAAGAAATATATGTATACTTTCTTAGCATGAAAACTTGACTGTGTTCCTTACATTGTATGGAACAGTCTTATCATTAATGAGGTAAAACCTAACAAGAGTTAAATGCAGAGTAGCCAAGCTTTTCTGCAGTAAGCTATCATGCACACTCTGAGCCTGCATGCATCCTGTCTTTCACACTTTCCAAGACAAGTCATACACTATAACAGGAAAAGAAAAACATGCTTATTAGCCCATTTGGAATTTTAACAGGGAAAAATTTGTGTGCTTCAATGGAGGCAGGAAACAAAGCAGCAAAACTCATGTCAAAATGTAGTTAAGAGTAAGAATGTAAGAACAGATTACATTACAGGGATGTTATAAAAAGAAAATGCATAATTAAAGCACTCAGTAAAACATAACACCGCCCCATAGTGATGCATTCCAACACCCATACGGTTATGATTACCATACTTATTTAGCATTTGGAGTTGCTGGTTAGTTAACATACTGCAATTTCTTTGTTATCTTTTGCTTACTGATGAGTGCCTGCAAATTTAAGAATCTTGACCTCATTTCTTTCCATTGTAGTTTTCTTGGTGTCTAAAACCTCCCTGCAAAAGCAACAAAGAAGCCTGAATCAAATATTATTGTATATTTATTCTCATTGAAGACAATTTTTTTTGGAAATAATTAGCATGATGTTGTTAGTATTATGCTGTTAAAAGTGACCTGAATAATTTGCATAAAGAAATGCAATCTCTGGAAGTCTATTTTAGTCCACTTCCGTGCAGCTCTAATACTGGCAAAAGATCCTTCAAAGCAAAAACTGATTTACAGATCCTCTGGCTTGTGGAAAAATGACACTTCTGTCAAAACCGTACTTGGTGGACGTGTCTTAACAATTTGTCTCATTTAATCATGTGAATTCAAGAAGAGTGCTACCATTAAAAATGGAGCAGTCTCAAGGTTTGGCTTTCTAGAAATAGCCTTGGAATTTTCTTTTCTTCTACAGCTGGATAGATAGTGAAACAATGCCCCAAAGTATATCAAGAAGTTTTAACAAAAGTTTAAACTGAAACATTGCAAAGGAATCTTTCCTAAGTGTCTTTTCTAGATGGCAAATTAATCTCACTCATTGGCTCTTTTTCTCATCACTTGTGCAGGATACAGGTATCTCAATAGGCTTGAGATGCTAAAAGCAGGTGGGACAATGACAGTGAGGTTGAACATGATTTTTTAGAGGCTTTGAGGTTGAAACATGAACTTGTCATTTTTGATCTCAAAAAAATAATTATGATGAGACAACAGAAGTGAAATAAAGGAAAACTTGCTGAAGAGGGATGTTTTTTAAAAAAAGAAAAAAGGAATAGTGAATTTTATTAAGTTCTGGAAATACAGACTTTACAAGGTATTTATTTTTGGTTTCCTTTGTAGCTTGTGATGACTCTTTTGTTATCAAAAGTCACCATTAGGGTTACGTGATTCTGTACTGCCTTCTGAAATGCCTTTTGTAGCTACTTTCCAAGACTGTCTTCCTCTGTTACACAAACATGGTAGTCTACATTGTTTTTTTGTAATATTTTGGGTTTTTTAAATAAGAAAATATACTGTTTTGATAAGGTCATGATTCTGTGCTGTAACGGGTTAAAATTCAAAAACCGGGCAGAAACACCAAAAAATGTAGTGGTTATCACATTCGCCGAATTTTCATTTTAGTGGAATAGGATTAAAAGAAAAGCAAAACAGGTTCAATTTAAAAATAGAAACAGTTAGATTTATTAACATACACTAAAAGGTAAACAAACAAAAACCAACCACGAAATCCTCTCAAAGACAAACCCCCTCCTCCCTAGCAACAATCTACTTTCCACAAAAACAATGCAAAGACACAAAGCATCAGAACTCCTAAGTCAGTAGCACTTAATAAAATAGTCTTTCATTCAGTCTTTTGAGAGAGACAAGTCCCTCCTGATTCTTCTGGTAACTTTCCACAAGAGACACAGTCTGTTTGTGGCTTCCAGTTCCCACAAACGCAGCCCACCCAACACTGCATCCGTGAGCTTCCCAGATGCAGCCTTTCATACGGCCGCATAAGGGTTGTGGACTTAAACATGGGGTTTTACCTTTTAANGGGGGCCTGGGCCCGGGCCCCCTCCCGGCCCGGCCGCGATGTTACCTCATGGCGGGGGTCCGTGGAAAGAGAACAAATCTCCCAAGATTCCTGTTTTTAAGCGGTGTCCCAAGGGGGGTACACATTTTACCTGATTGGCCAGCTTAGCTGTCAGTTCCAAAACGGATCAACAATTGGTTTTTCTACCATTTATGCTAAACCAATACATGTGCAAACTTTTGTAGTCCCTTAAAATATTGTGAGTGACAAGTGTAATTTCTTGAACTTTAAGGCAGTTTGAGGTCACGTACAGCATTTACTGTCCAACATTTAAGGAACTGTAACTTGCTGAATAACAAATCCACTATAAATTGTATTCCATGGCAGTTAGTAACTTCTGAGTTGTGCAGCAGTAGAAATGGTAAGAAATTCTTCCCTTGTCTTCCGATGGCAACAATTTTGAAAGAATGCACAAAAATAGTGTTCTAATGTGAAAACTGATTTTATTTGGAGAAAGTAAGGCCAGAGCTGGCTTAATTAGCAAATAGTTTGTTAACCCTCTGTTAGCGCAACTGAGGGCTGAAGCACTGGATTCATGTGAGAGAACCAGTTGCAGTTGCACATGCTTCCATTAAATCTAGGTTCATTCCAATAAGTTCATGCAACTTCTAGATAAACTTGATGAACTCTGTAGTCCAAAGAATGCAATGTTTTAGATCGTTGCCCTGTCCTATTTTCTCAAATATTGTCTCAGGAGAAAAAAAACTCAGATAAAATCACCTATTATTAAACATCAAGCCTTCAAACATGAAGGCTTGAACTGAATGCCTGCCACATTTTTTCCAGAGTCTTTTGTGGAAGTATTAGAATGCTTGTTTTCAAATAGTGAGAATACAAGAAAAAGTTTCTGTATCATTGGAGACAAGAGGCCATTGCAGAATCAAACCTCGAATGTGGGTCTCTAGATTTTAAATTTTGTGCTTTAAGAATTAGACCTCATGATAGTTCCAGGACAGCTGGCAGGCCTTATGTATGCCTCCTTCTTATATAGGGAAAAATCCTTCCCTATTGAAAGTGAATAGTCTAGAAATATTTCAAATTCCATTAGATGAAGAGAGAGTGAGAAGAAAATCCAAAGGAAAGTAATAGCTATTAAATTGTATTACACCTATATCCCAGAGCAACAAATCTTAATATTTTTCCTCATTTGAACCTCATTCATGAGGGTTTCATTGTTAACTTGATCCAGATGACAGATGAAAGCATAGTTCCCTATTGCCACCTTGGTAAAATATTTTGTAAAAGACAGTTTTAATATTACAGTTTTACAGTTACAGATTGCTGTTAAGCTGTTTAGTCTGTTACCAGTCAATCAAAGACTTTCATTTCACTATATCCTTCCTTAAACTCAACAGACTTTTAGGAGGACAAGAAATATCTGTCAGTTTTCTTACAGTGCTAGATCATAAATTCTTTGGTAAGTGGGTTAAAAATTCAGTTACACATACCATTCATGACCTTGACAGCCTAGCAAATAATGATATTGAATGATCAAAGATAAGCTTTTCAAGCCCTAAGGGTTAATATACCTGCACAAGTAGATCTAAACCGCTTTTAATTCCTCAGTCATTCCTTTATTTCAAAATGGAGGCAGTATTTTTTGAATGTAGTCAATAAATTAGGAGCAAAAAGAATCTGAGGGCACTGTTTAGGCTAGAACTAATAAGGCCATACATGGTCTTTAGTAGACAGAGTTAATTAATTGTTGCATTTTATAAGTTAACATGAAGTTTTATAAGTTAAAAGTTTTCTTTTCTGGTATAAATCCAATTTAAAACCTCTTCCTTCTCAGGTGTAAACCTGTTGTTCTCTAGACATTTTCAAAAAGAACTGTTTGCATGACAATTTTTTTGTCAGAGCTGTGGCTATGTAAATTTTGTGAAACCCCATTTTCAGGTTTGAGAGGAGAATGTGAATAAAAGTTTGACCTATGCAATAAAACAATTTCAGATAAGGTGTGACCTGTGCAGAGTAACCAGTGGTGCATATTAGATATTACACAGTTTGCATGTGTGATCACCACTCTATTTTTCCTTAATTGTATATTTCGAGAATCAATTTCTTGATCAGCTAATATAGTCAAATTGAGTGATGTGCAGCGCTTTCTAAAGAAATGTAGGAAAAGGTCTTCATTTTCAAGTTCCTTGAATAGGAACTTTTCAGGCATGCTGAAGATGTTGCAGGAGATGATGGCATTGCCAGGTCACTGCATGGTATTTTCCCCTCTCAGGCAGTACTGAAACAGTCCCTGGATGTGTTGATCTGGCACCCAGACCGTGAGGATTTTCCTCTGACTGATAAACCAGTGTCCCCACATGTACACACCTTTCTCTGTGTGCCTGTATGTAGGTGTAGGGGTGTGAAGCCCTGGGGTCCTGAACATATTCCAATGTGGTTAATTAATTCCTTCCTCAAATAAAAATATAGTTGTCATTTCAAGGCCTGCTAAATATCAAGAGCTAGCAAAGGGAGCAAACAGAAGTAATGTTACACATTTTTGTTTCGAAGGATGTGAAAAGGACTGTATTGTTCTTCAGGATAGCTTTACTTTTGTCGTTCTCCAAAAACCCTCCTGCTTGTCCTTCTCAAAAGTCTTGCTTTTATAAGTTTGGAATCATAAGCTGTTTGTACTTATTAAGTCAAAGTTAAGCATACCTGGAAAATACAGTTCAATGTGGAAGTGGAGCACTAGCAGTACCTAAAGCAAAGACAAACAGAACATCAAAATTATATTTCCTATTATTTGAAGAGCTAACAAATAGAACCAAAAGCTTTTAGTATTTTTTCAGATAAATTGCATCATTTTAAGAATTAATGACAGTTACCAGTCATGTTGAAATTTCAATGGTGATGGTTACTTGAGTGGAAAGGAAATTCTCCTTTTATATTTCTTGTGTATTTTGCTCCCAGAACAGGCACACTAAAGGAAGGGTACTAGAGCATTAACATTTCTTTGTGCACATTTTACTGCAATCTGGCATTCAAAAGGAAGAAACATTAGAAGTAGTTTATTTATATTTCAGCACCAAATTAGAAAGATGACATCATTCATTTACAGTTCTTATCCCATGACACGCCTAATCCCCAACACCTCATTACAGAGGACACTTTTAGGATTGCATATATCATCTTGTTTAACTTTTGCATTCTTTATGGAATACAGTTGAAAGGTAGGAAATTTAAGGCTGTTCATTGATAAGAAAATAAACTAATAAAATTTTAGGAGCTTCCCCAAAGAGCCAGAGTATGACAGTGTTTATAGTAAGTGGCTTATTATTTGGCTATTAATTCTCCATCTTTTCCACTCTTTGTTCAAAAGGCCTTCCTCTTTGAATCTAAAGACAAACGGACCAACTTTGATGATTCAAATGGAGATGATCTTTTCAGCAAAATCGGTAGAAAGTCCCAACTGAAATTCATACAGCTGTTTGCTTCTATCTTTGTATTTGGGAGGGAGAAAATGAAATATTTCCAACTGTGCAGATTCTTCTCACTCTATAACATACTGAGAAAATCCTCTTACAGTGCTATGGAGATGCTCAAAAAGTCTGACAGTGCCCACCTGATCTGTGATTTTTCCCCTATCTTTTTGTTGTGGATGCCTTGAGGGTTTGGTTGGGTTGGTTGGTTCTTTTTACTTAAACTGAGTACAGCTCCCCTCCTGTAAAGCAGTTTTCTATGCTCCTCTATTGAACATCATGTGAAGTGCTTGAGAAACATTGTGACAACTGAAAAAAATGAATTGCTGAAAAGGCACATCAGGATTTCCTAGGATTCTGTGTCGGTTTTCCTTGCATTAGACTTTATTATTCTTGCAATGTTATGTAATATGAATAATAATTTCACTTGTTTTTTTCAAATCCCTTTTCAACTTCAGCAGAAAACATTAAAGTTGGGGAATTTAATAGCAACCTCTGAGTTTTAAATTTTCAATTAAAATATACTTGCCAGTAAAATTTTCCAAATAGAGACTTTGAAATAGGATTGTTGTCGAAGAAAAATCAAATTACAGCAGTCCTGGAAGTAAATTTACCACATACTAGCTATGGGACACGAGTTATCTCATGGGCACTTTGCGTGGGAAAGCAGTTAGACCATTTAATATAGGAACATACTGAACAAATGAGTTGTGTTCAAATTCATCTGCTTATGTTGGTCCTTTGGAAGTCATTACTCTGGGCAAAGTCCTGGGGAATGTCTTCAGCTGTCATCCTCAATGGGGTTACCATGAATCCTGCTGCCTTTGAGCATGACATCAAGTGAGTTAAGACTGCCATCTTTCCTTCAGTCATCTGTGTGATATTAATTTTATATGCCTCTAACTGATTATTTTAATTTTGGAAGAGATCTTTGGGAGTGACAGCATTTTTTTCTGGGTTTTGTTAGTGCAAAAATAATTAAAACTTGATTGTGGTTTAACAGGTTTTCCTGAGAGAGTCCTGCTACCACAAAAAAATTTCAAGTGTATCCATAGGTATCAGATTATTGGTAGTAAGGTATTTTTGGTGTTATGAGCAAGGTTTGAATTATTCAAGTCTATGTATTTAATGATATGGAATAATTGTAATAGTGATAAAGAGCAGCACTGTGTCTTGTTATCCCATGGTGACATAGATTTTATTATCTGTACACAGCTGTAGCTGAAGTGTTGATCTATTTTTCAAGATCTATTTCTTAGACTTCCTTCCATTCAGTAACATGTCAAGTTCCGTAATCACTGATTCCTCTAAGTGCTTGTGTCTCTATCACTTAGTTTTCAGATTAATTTTACTTATTGTTTAGCAGGTGATGCTGGTGTACAATTAAAATAAATTACCCAAAATAGAACTTTTAGAACAACTATTCATGATTATTGCTGACATGCCTTCGTAGCTAACTGTAAATGTTTGAAGTACACTTTATATTCCTTTCAGTGAGATTTAAAAAGTTAATTGCTAAGACAATGTTAGACTGGACAAAACAGGAAACAGCTCTAAAATAACATATTTAGAAAAACTGAATGTCTTTTGACCTTCAAACACATCATCTGTCATCATTTACTTTTCTGACTTCTTCATGTCATTCTATGGATGTGAAAGCTGAAACAGAGGATGTGTTCACATACTTCATTTCTCTATTTCTCTTTCATTTTCTTTGTGAGCCAGCAGTCTGGAGTTCTGTTCTTAGATTCTTCAGCTAAAAAAAACTACCCAAAAAAACCCAGAGCCAAGAACTTCCTAAAACACTGTCAGAATAATACATTGCAACATGTAATAAAATTGTCTTGCTTTACATCTTAAACAGACACAAAACAGAATGAAGCTGATGGCAGATAACTATGATGATGACCATCACCACTACCACCACCATCATCACCACCACCACCACCATCGATCTCCTGGGAGGACACAACACAACCACAGACCCTCTCCAGATCAGGTTGGTCACCTCTTTCTTCATCCTCAGTTTTAAAACTTCATTATTTTGCTATTTCAGAGTGAAATAAATATTCTAAAGAACTAATAAGTAACAATGTGTTCTTTGAATCAAAACTAATAGCTCTGGTATTTATTTCTGTCCTGAAATAGTTTAAAATTCTGGCTTTTTGTCTGGTGTCTTATTTTTCTGAAGTAGAAAAACAGTCTGTAGAAACAAATAACTCATTTTCAGATGAAGGAGCCTGAGGAAAAATTGCTTTTATATGAAAAATCATTTTTTGATACTAATATAGGCTATAAGTTTATAATGTCTGGGTAGAAATAAAATGGAAAAACAGGGATGAAAATATAATGGGGATGTATGATAGGCTACTTAATTGGGAGAAGAAAGCTAAAAGGCAACTTACACTTCTTTACAGAGTGACCAGTGGAATTGTGTTAGAGTCAGGAACAGGTAGGAATGAGAAAACATGATTTCTTGGATACTAACACAAAGGAAAAAACCCAAAAACACAAACCAAAAACCTGAACAACATAACGCATAATCCTTTGAATTCTTGGAACATGTTAAGAAAAACTTTTTCTGTCAGAAAGAGGAGAAGGGAATTAAGGACTTGCTGTCTGTGTTTGGTTCTGTTTCTGATTAACAGAGATAAGTTGGCTGAGTTTATAGAAGAAGGAAAAATTGTATGGAAATATCTGTAAAATAAAAGAAGTTTTGGCTTTATGCAAGGAATGGGATGAAAAAAAACCCACGAACCAGAATGAAGGCAAGAGATGTGCAAAAACGGGTAATAGCCACCACAGTGTTAGTGAAACCCAGACACTATTTTCAACTAATTTAAGAAACCTGAACCCGTGAAAAAAATGAGGCACAAGACAGTGTAAGAGAGCAAACATTTAGTCAAGTGCTTTTCAATGCATGGTAACAGCTTATTCAGGGAAGAGAATGGATAAGAAGCATAATGAAAGTCAGTATTCAACATTCATTCAAACATATTCAAGAACATTGAGACATTATATAAATGGTGGACATAGGTGCATGATTAAAGATAGAGCACATAAAATAGTAGCTATTTTACTAGTATTTACTAGCACTTGTACTCTTAGCTTTTTTCCTTGGTGATAGTTTTGGCCATTCTCTAAAAAAGAATGCAGGTCTAGTATACCCATCCTGTATTTAGTCTGCTTGAATTTGCCAAGGAAAATTATGTCAAGCCAGTCTAATTTCCTTTGTAAGGTTAACTGGTTTTGTGGTTAAAACAGAAAGTGCTAGCTTTTAATCTATCAGGTCTTTAAGACTATTCCACCAGATATTTGTAATATGCAAATAAATACATAATTTTGTAAGGTAATGAATAATTACTATAAAGTGAATTACAGTAAGAAAAGCTTTAATTAGAATTGTATTTTTAAATTTAAGTAATTATGAGATTGCCATGAGATGTGTGTGCAACCAACAGAAAAATTTTCCATTGCTCGTTTTCAGACAGGAGGGCCAGTTACATCAGGATTTCAAAGAGGTCTGTCCTTTGTCTGATTCCATGGAGCATATTTTTTGGAGATTATTTCAGTGGTGAAATAGAAATGCTATTAATATTGTTGATCATGAATGGAGCTGTAAGAAGCTCCAACCACAGTAGGAGCAGTCAAACTGCTCCATAAGCTGCTCCAGTCTTGATAAACCGGAGAGTCTAGAATAAGTAATTTGAAATTCGGCAAAGACAAGTCTGCTTACAGGAGAGAAGTCACGTGTGCTGATGAGGTAATAGCATGGAAAAAGGAATCTAAATTGCGCCATGGAATACCATTGCAATTAAGTGGATCTAATTCTGGAATAGATGCAATACTGGAGAAGAAGCAGGAAGCAATTATTCTGTTCCTTTGAGTGCTGGTGAGAGGTCATCTGAAAAGCTGTTTACAGTTGTGATCTCTATGCTTTAGGAAACATAGACAAAGTAGAAAGGGACAAAAGGAGAGCAACAAGAATGATAGAAGTTTTTAGAGAACATGACCTATGGGGAAGGCTTAAAGAACATGGTTTGTTTAGTCTAGAAAGTACCAAAGGGGAGACATATGTCTTCTAATACATAAAATGTTGTTGTAAAGAAGACAATGATCAATTGTATTCCAGTGCCCAATGGAGAAAGGGTTAGAGCAGTAAATTTAATTTTGCCAAGAATAACTAGATTAGTTGTTAAAAAGACTTTTTCACCATGAGTCTAATGAATCTGTAAATGGAAACAAAGTGTGGACATTCTTGCATATACATGTAATGGAAGGTCCATTCTTGGAGGCTTCTAAGAGAAGGTTAAAGGAATACAGACTTATTTCATCTTGTGTTGGACTCAGAATAAGTGTTCTCCTGAGGTGCTGTCATCCCAAAATTTCCACAGACTGTGAACAATGGATTATCCCAGATTACTTGTAAAGGAAGCAAACAGGAGATGTATAGCAAAACTCTTGCTGAAATAATCTTGGAGAACAGCACAGTCAAGGGTAATCATGAGTGAACTCTAGGTGTTGCTTTATCTTACATTTTTCAATCATGGATTTTATTTTTTTTTCTTTACTCTTTTCATTGATATTCACCCCTCTTTACAGCATCCCTTTCTGCAGCAATTTGATTTTTCATCAGAGGACATTTTTAAAGGAGATGAAGTTGTGCATGTTGCAGCATATATACTGTTGAATTTGGTGAATGCTAGAGAGGGATTTTGAAAGTTTTCTCCCAGCTTCTTGAGAGGCAGAGACAGTTTAACAGTGTTAATTTGAAACATTCCTCATTGTGGAGGAATCATATCTATCATCTATAGATAATGCTGGATTATCTAATCTACATGCTACATTTATATAGGGAAATGCATGCCATTATATGTCTGTAAAGATACCTACATGGGCACTGGAGTACATGTTTCTAACAAAGAATAAGACATTTCTGTACTCTTTGTAAAGAGAAAGATGTACAAGCACATTCTTGGAAGACCTTGGAAGACGCACAGCCTGTTTGAAATAGGCATAATTTTTATGAGAAGCTTTCCTGTTCAGGTATTGACATTTTTAAAATTATAATGTTTTTGTTTTAACTCTTACCTGATTTCCTATCCTGCCATGGGCAACATATGATAGAATGACTTTACACTTAGTGAAGGATAGGATCTCTGACTTCTCTTGAAGGAACTAGTTGAGCACGTTTTTTCAGATACAGTGAATGTGTTGAGGTCTTCTGGCTGCTGCTAGGGAACAAAGACAAATTTCCAGCCACTTTTTGCCTTTATTCCCTCTATTTTTGCTCTCTAGAGAGAGCATAGATGGGTGAACTTTTTTTGCCATCCTTGTCTAGACCAAACTCTGGAAGACTGTAACTCTCATCTGCCCATACACATGGTCTTGTAACAGTTGGTCATGATGTGATCCCTGGTTATGTTGGTGCATCTGATTTTTATTTGACATAGATAAATTTCTGGGGATTTGATGCTGCCATGTCAATAACATATATTAACCATTTTTTACTAGTCTTTGAAAAAACACAGAAAAAAGATAATTTTACAGCTTTGCACAAAAACTTACATTTATTCTCTTCAGTTTTGGCTTGAAAGTTGGCAATCTTCCTTAATTTCCACCTGGAAACATTTTGGCAGTCAGTGTGTATCCTGAAGTGTGGGTATAATACTCCTAGAATGAAAATAAGCTTAATAAGCATTTTGCTCTAGCTTCAGTTTCCAAAAAGTTGTAGTATGTAGCCCCTTGTAGAGTGCATTATAGTAATCTAATCTGGATTGCTGCATCCAGAAGCCATCTGGAGCAAAAAAAACCCCCATGTCTAAATAAATTTAAACTTCCAGATTAGCAGCTGTCTTGCCCACAGCACAGACCCTACTGTTCAGCTCCCTGCCTCTTGTATTTCCCGCCTCTACATCCTTACTGTTTCTCCTTAAAACATTTTATGTCTTGGCCTCAGTTGCCTGCATCATCTTTCAGTTTTCTCTCTTTAATGGAAAATGTTTTGAAGGAAGCGCCTGCTTGTGTCACACCAGTGACTGTGTGCTCTTGAAGCAAACTGCTGTTGTTGAAATTTGTTAGGAATCAGCACGTTTGTATTCCCTGCCTGCTGCCTTGCTGAGCAGCACTCCTGTCAGTTGTATCCTTTCAGTTTGGGAACAGGCCTGTGAGTTACCAGCCAACAGAGAATTCTGCCCCACTAACCACAGTTCTGGCCAGTTTGTGACATCTCATTCCCTTTGGTTTTCAAATCTCAGGATCCTCTCAGTCCCTCCCTGTTTGTTTCCTGTTCTGAGTTTGAGGCTCTAGTCACCCGTATTCACTTACTGTTCATTTCTGTAGGCATTTTTCACTCCCTGCCGGAAGTCCTTTCAGTCCTCAAGCTACATGGCGTGTATGACCAACCTCTAACTCCAGGATGGTTCTCCACATAATGAATAGCAATCTTTGGTTATTACCCAGGACTTCTTCAACTTCATGAGAACATTAAGATGGGTTTGAAGGTTCTAAGTTCAAGATTCTGCTTATGGACTACTTAGTAAAAAACTGTAATTGATTATTTGATTAAAAGTGACATCTCTACATGAAAAAGAAGTGTAGGTAATCTGACGTGTATGTCTAAGATATACTTAAGTTAGTCTGATGGCATTCTTAGTAGGATATTAGGCTATTTGAGAGGTCACAGGGAAGAACTTGATTCTGCAGTAACACAGTTTAGGACTGGAGGTATAATGTCTGAAGAATTTTCATACTTTAGATTTTATTGCCAGACCTGGTGATTATAACGACTATCAAATCTTCTTACTTCCCATAGCACTGGAGATTTTTAAAGAAATAAAATGTACAGTGTTCCTAATCTCCTAAGAGTTTCCTGAATACCTGAGCTGTAGTTGATTCGGAGCTGAATGCTTTACTCTGTGGTCACCAGGGCTTCAAAAATATTTTAATTTTGTTTTATGAGAGATTATGTGCTCATAGAAAAGAATCTGATTTTTAGAAAAAATGTGAATATTATAGGGTGTGGTTTAGGAACTGTCTGCTTTCCAGAAAGCTGGCCCTATTCTTTGGAGCCATAATTGAGGATGGAATGTGACGTGGTGCCTAAGCATGTAAAAAGATGTCCTTTTACATCTTTTAATGCTGTCTGGCTACATAGAGATTTTTTTTTTCCTACTTAAAACTTTTTTGATGGCCTTCTGCAAGATTTAGTGTTAAAAGTAATTTGTTAGTAACTCACCAACAAGTTTTCTGTTCCTCTGAGATCTCAGCAAAGAGGCCTAAAAGGTAGTTCAAGGTTTCTGAACTATCCTCTTATTTAAAAGAAAAGTCATTATCAGGACAGTGATGGGGCAGGGTGTATCTGTTCCTGCTACTCTCCAGTCCTAAAGCCAACTGTTCCAGAACGAGCCTGTAGCTATCTTACTATTAAATGTGCTTCATTTTAAACAGGCTTTTTAAAAGTATGCTGGTAAACTCCAGCATTTGAGAAGAGAAATTACATGCAGTGATGCCTGAAACTTGACAACAAACTAACTGTCGCCAAGTAGGTGTATGCCACTAAAAACTAACTTTTTGAAGAAGACCATGTGCTCTGAAAGAAAAGTGTTTATTGATTTGTAAAGTGGTGACTGGTCTTGGCAACTGGTCTTTATTCATCAGCTGGAAATGCTAAATATCCTTGGAGTTGCTGAAAGACGATATGTGACAAACTCTGAACAGGTCAGATGGGATTTTGTTTGAGGTGGATGACTCGGAAATCAGAGCCAGAGGACAGTCAAACAACGATTATTATTTTAGTGTCTGGATCCTGATCTACAAATCACTGTATTGATCCATGTGTAATTTTAGGGGAAGGGAGAGCATGCTACTTTGTGTATTTTGGCAGTCCTTGTTGTTAGCATAATGCCTTAAATTCTGTGGCCACCCTGGAAAATTGCCAACCTCAAACTCCTGAACAGGCCTCAGGAATATTGAAACTGAGATTTTTCCTTAAAAAAAAACCCCAACACAAAACCAAACAACAAAACCTAAAAGCCATAAAAACATAAACCAAAAAAGATTATTTTAGCTAGTGCGAATAACCATGGTTATAATTCTTCAATTTTCTTTAGACTATGTGTAGAAAGTTCAGTCAGTGCAGAAGTTTAGTTCCTGAAAAAATTAAGTATCTTTTTTGGGAGTTTTCTGCATCGTTGAAACTTTGTCTTTTAGTTGTTTAAGAAAAAGGGAAGACAAAAGAAAAGAAGGTGAAAAGCAATGACATTAAAGACATAAAAAGAGTGATATGATATAGCTGCATAATGCACTAAATTGGAGTTACTGCCTTCCTCTCTGACCCAGATTTTGTCTAATATTCTGTGTGTTTCTTTATCCTGTATGTTTACACATGGGTTTTGGGCAGGTGTGAGCTTGCTCTTGTCTGTTCCCCAAATGGATGTGAACTTGTTCTGCTGGTGCCTCAAGCTGCAGGGCAGCATGCAATTGCATTAGCACTGAGCTGAGCCTGCACTAAGCTCATTGGAGTCAAATGGATTTAGTTGATTTAGGAATTTGGGCAGGGCAAGGTTTGCTTGTCAGTACATTCAGTGTAAACAATTCCAGGCATATCCACTGTAAATAACTAGTACTGTGCTGAATTAGTGTTTGAGAACTTAGAAGTGCAATGCAAGTTAGTCATATAAATGCATTCAAATTTTTAATTTTTAATCTTTCCTCTAATTTTTCATCTTTGCTACACATATTTTTCTGAAACAAAGAACCTGTGATTCATATCACACATTGTTCAGACTTGCTGAACTGCAATAAATCCTGTTTGTATCATGGTCACCTTTAAAACACTGATTTTCCAGTTAAGTTGTATGCAGTTATCATAGCTATATTGCTTATTATAAACAGCTACTGAATGGCAAATATTTCTCTTCTAATGAAAAAGTAATTTCTGTCTAAGCATTTCCCAAAACTGAGTGTTATCATGTGCTTATTCCAGTAGATATAGAAAATTTTGCCTGCCTCTGACATCTGTCTAGGTATTTCTGTCTACTTCATCCTAAAAAGAGAACTGAAATAGCCTTCCACAGAGGCTTGCCCACATTTTGAGGTTTGGCTTCAAACCTAGGGGTCATTGTCAGTTACATTGCACTTATGATGGAAGAAAAGAAAGAGCCTTGAAATTTGGAGGAGTCTCTCTGAATTTGAATTTTCTTTCAGGAATATGCTGGTTCTTGATTTTGATTTGCTGCCATTTTGCAGTTAGAAACATTGTGAGCTACTCAAGATTTCTCACTTGAAAGTAAAAGCCAATAGAAATTTGGAATATTTCTTAATGCTTTTGTTAGTCCTGCCTCTAAATTGCAATTATATTGTAGCCATGTCACTTTTCAAACATCTTTAAATTATATTAAATTTTTAATTTACAAAAAGAGCAGCTAAACAGGAGTTATATTAAAAACAATAAGTAGGAAATAGGTTTTGCTGTCTTGATACTCCAGGAGATAAGTTTTGCACATTGAAAAGCTATACCTCTCCTTTGCTTACAGAAATTAATTTATTTTATATTTTGAGGTTTAATGAATGTGATATAAATGTATACACACTGGGCAGTGTGTATATTTATATATATCTATATTTATATGTTAGCTTTCCAGTCTTTTCCACATATGGAAAAATTTTTTGAGATCATGTTTAGCTATAGAAATCTCTCCCCTTCATTTCCCCTGAATGTGTGTGTTATAATATACAACACTTATATAGAGGTTTACATTTATCTTATATTTCTTAGTAGAAAAATTATCTGCCACCATCATAGTCTAAAATAGGTCTTTAGACTAACTGAGAGAGCCAAAAATGCATTTCTGGAAGACAGTAACTTGATAACAAAAGTTGCATATCTGGCGCTGGTTACTTAAGTGAGATAACATGTCACAGGCTTTCACTACAAAGGGAACCATAAATTTTTGCATTGCAAATCTGATTTCACGGACCACTTCTTATAAGAAGCATTGAGTTTCCGCTTCATCTAGTGATAAAACTTTAGAATGCATGAATATCTGGTGAAACATCTTATTCATGTTAACGCCAGTCTGGGTGCTGTAAAGTAAATGGTCAGAAACAACATTTTGCTTTCCCCCATGGTCGTATTTGTGATTGATTTTAACCCAACTACATACAAATAGAACAAATGGTGAGATGGGGTTTAAGGCCATTTTCATAACTGAGTGATGCGTGGTCACTTGTGACCCCTTCTGTTATGGATAACTTTGAAAATAGATCTCTGACATAAATACATATTGCTGAAGCAATTTTAAAGATTTATTCAGCTTTTTGAATATACAAATGAAACATAAAATAAAGACCTTTTAAAGCTCTATGCCCCAAACACTTAAATGGATCCACTGTTAGTCTTTCCACTTTTTAGTTACAGGCTCAGTTCTTCAAATTATTCATGCACAAAACTCTTCTGTAGTCATTGTGATGTGCATGGAGAGTTCGTGTGATTAGTCCTCAGCTATGTTTGCTCCTAGAAACTGATAAAAGTCTCTTTAAGCTCTGAAAGATTCTGATTTCTAGACTAAGTTCTTGATTTGAAAGAAATGTCATTGCTTAGCAGGTAGATTTCTTTGTAAAAAGAGGAAATTAATATTTGTAAATGTAAATATTGCTGTAAGTAGGACAATTTCACAGTTCAGAGCCAGCAGTTACATATTTAATGACCCAGTAGTAGCCATAGATAATAAGGAGAGCAGCATAAATCAGTCATCAGAAAGTTAGTTGCAGAGATGAGCAGGTTATCGCTACATTTATTTAACACAAGTTAAGACATTACTTCTTAGCATGCAGCATGTGAAAGGGAAATGTCATGAGCCTTGTCAGGAAGGGTCTCCTATTGTGGGAAGAGAGCCTGAAATGCTTGACTCACCAAGTTTTTAATGTTGCCTGTATTGCAAAAGCTAAAAGGAGATCAGGAATTTTTTGTTTGTTTGTTTGCGTTTGTTTTTTTTCTTTAAAGAATAGATTTTATAAAGATACTTACATGCCACACGAGTGAGGGGGATTGTGCTGTTACCAAATTTTATACACTTATTTTCATGAGGTGGCCACATAGTAATGCAGACTTTTGCAGACTTTGAGTGCATCTACATTAGGGTTTTAGTTCTGCTCAAGGATGCAGATTTGGATCAAATCCTTCTGGTCGTTCCCACTTCTTGCATATGGTTCATATCCAGATGTAGTGCTGGATTGGGCACCCCAAGTTCCAGTTTGATTCAACTTAAATGAAAGTTACATTCCAGGAGGTCCTCCAACACTGTGAAATTGCTAAAGGGAGTTCAGTTTTGGGCAAAATTAATTCAGAATAACCCCCCAAGACAGGTGTATTGCACAGAGGCCACTCCCAGGACCATTGTACCGGCTGTAGACCTGTTGCTGTTGGAACAGACTGCTAATATTACCTCCTGCAGCTACTCCATGTTCACCTGTAATCAAGAGTATGCTACATGCAGAATGGCTGTGACTGGGCTGATAATTTCTGGCATTTGATTATTAAATTTTTGTAGCTAGACTTAATTGTGTAGACCATGATTAGAGGTCTTTGTTCTAACCTGCTGTGTAAGGTAGCCCCTGAAGTAAGGTTACTTGAAGGCCACCGTATCAAATTTACTGCTGACACTGATGAGCCTTAGAGAATTGATGGATGAGAAATCTGCCTGCAAAGCTTGCACTGAGATATATTCCAATAACAAAACAGAAAATGTCTCTATACAAGCCTTCTACATGTGTGTAGTGTTTTCCAAGCCCTATTTTTTTTAAGTTCCTGACTTTGATACTTTGAATCCATATTTGAGGTTTTGTGGCAATCTGATCAGAGCAGTAAATCATACTTAGTGACAGCAGATACTTATTTTTAAGATAGTAGGCAATTATGCTAAATAGCAGCATGGAAATAAAAAAAGAACTAGCAAAAGGATGAAATAAAATCAGTGATTTGTAAAAGGCCTTAATAGTATTTGAGATTATTTCACTTTGCTATAAATACAGGTACAAATTAGATACTGGGATGTCCATCCTAAAAATTCAAGGCATTCAATATTTTAAACACTCTGAATTGATAACAGTTTTATAACAAGAGTGTATACTAATTTATCAAGTGAAATGGTATCTCTCAAATTTTGGGATTTTTCCTGCTTCGCGTGTCAGTAACCGAGATTTTGCTTTGCAGTTTTTGTCATTGAATTGCCATTCTTGACCTTATAAACCAATGAAAGATCCAAGTTTAAAAAGCAGTTAATATACATAAACATTAATGAAAAATTGCTTGCTTGTAGTTTATTGTTTGAAAGAGCCATAGATTAATGATTCTGTAGGATACACACTGATATGGAAAACTAAGCAGTCTTCTGGAATCCTCTGTTCCAATATTAATAAATGATAAGGCAGAACTGCAGGTTTTATTTTGCTTTACTGTGTGTCAAGGATGCAAAAATAAGTAGTGAATTTCATTTGTCTCAGAACTTCAGTGAAGAATTCTGTATTTCCTCCATCTGTTTGCACTGAGACACTGAACCTTGGCTTCTTGATACAATACTTTATTCATGGAACCTATCAGAATTGCAGTCCTGATTCTTATGTGCTTTTAGGTACTTCTTCCTATCCATACATAAAAATTTGCAACTGTAAGTTAGAATTTAAACAAGTTGAGACTGGTTTTGAGATTGCTCTTAGTATTAAAAGTTTAAAATACAGTGATTTGGGGTTTGGGATTTTTAAAATTATTTTTCTTCAGTTTTATGTCAAAATGGAACACTGTGCTTATTTTATGAAATTGCTTGTAAAAAAAAAAAAGGAAAATATGTAAAAAACTTCTTGTGTGCAGGATAAGATGTGTCATACCACACACATTCTCGTTGAAACAGATGTGAGGAAAAAATGATGGAAGAGGATTTTTATTAATTGTAGCTGTTGGAGGTGAAGTAGACCATGATCATAATCTGGACTACTCAATAATTTCTCCATAAAATCTATAATTTTAAAAAATTAGTTTGAATATAATTAACTACATCTTTTGGAAAGTGTCTAAGACTTGGTATGAAATCTTCAAATCATCCAGAAATGCTGAGTTACTGACAAGTATGTTCTGTATTTGCAGTATAACTACATCCTCCAAATCTCTGTTTAGATTTTTTTACTAGAGAAAAGATCTGTCTCCTTTTCTCTATGTTAGTTAATAATGATCAGAAAATCTTTTAATGTTTTCTGAGGGATCATTTAGGTTGAGTCTCTTGTTTCCCACTGCCAAGTTTATTTTTCAATAATTTTCTTAGCTGTTTCCTGATCTGGTTACAGTCTTTCAAATATTCACAAGAGTGTGACATGAGCACCAGATGTGTAATTCTCTTAATGGTCTTATGCTACTGTACAGAGATACAGCAAAAGTTCTGAGTTTTCTTTCTCTGCCTGTATTTGTCTTGGTTAATTCCACATTGTACCACATGTATGTTTCCACCATGACCTTTTTGGTATCCTTGATTTCAGAAGCAGTTCCCTTTCTTCTAAGCCTGCCCTATATGTTTTCAAATTATGATAGTGGATTCATGATCCCAGGCATATGTGTATCCGTCTGGTAACATTTATTCAAGTAACTCCAAATTTGTTCACTTTTCCAGGAAAACTTTGTCAGGCTTTTTTTTCTGATCGTGGGAATGTGGGACAAGTTTGGGATGAGAAAGATACCTATGGGTCCCCTTCCTTCTCCAGCAAACATTCATTCAGTATAGAGCTAATTGTTCTGACACTGTGTCATGAGGCACATAATCAAATGCCTTACAGAAATCTCAGCATATTATTTCAAAGCACTTACCTTATCAAAAAGAGTCTTTCTATAACTGGAAAAGATAGAAAGTTGTTTTGACAGGATTGGTACTCAATAAAGCCATATTGATTGACATTAACTGAGCTCCAGCTTTTAATTTATTGCTTTTTATACATCAGGATCAGTGTCAAACTATATTTGTCTTTAATTTCCCATAGAACTCTACAAATATTTGACAATATTTGATTTTTAACTCTTCTAGAATTCTGCCAAAAGAAGATTGCACAAATAATTGAAGTAAAAATGAAAGTCTGCCTGTTTGAAGAACTGCAATACTCTAAACAGCAAACCAGCTGTGTGTAGTTAGAGAAGGAGTCACTTGGAAACTTGTTGCATTGTCCATTTTGTTGGTTTCTTGCTGTCTTTAAGGATGTCACCAAAGATTAACCTAACACATCAAGTTAGTGAAATAGGATCAAACTACTCAGTGGAAAAGAAATCCTTCATTCTTTCTTCAGACTTTACTCTGGCAAAAAATCTTTTGTCAACTTGAAAGTCAGTTCCATTAGCATTCACGAGCCTGACCAGGAGTGGCTCCTGCAGAATTCAGAGGGAATAATTTATGTTTTCAGTGAGGCAAACCCAGCTTATTGGAAGTTTTACAGAACCCCTCCCTTTGTTTCAAAAAGAAATAAGAATATTCAGGCCTTACTCCGCCTTTGCTTTATGGTGTATTTGTGCGGACCTTATAACTCAGATGTGTTCCAAGTTAACTGTAAAAAATTTACCCACATTTCTTCTGTGTTAAATGATAGCTAAGTTTATAGTGGACTGTCAGATTTCTTTACTTAATTCAGCAACATGCAAGACATCTATCTTAACATCTGGTTTTTAAGCACAGTTGACATCTGGGAGCTCTTTTTTATTCCAAGAACAGGTTGGAACACTAGGGATACTGGCAATGTATATATTCAGGCTAAAATTCCTGTCCATTTCAATCATAATTATTTGCCATTTATTTTATTAAATTTTTAGATTTAATTAAAAGCCAGCAATATGTTACACCAGTTAACTTCCAAGGTTTTGAAATTATAGAATGGATTTTTTTAAATGTTTCTAAGATATTAATGGGTGAATTTTAAGGATATCTAAAATGATACGATTTTATTTGATTTTGAAATGCTGAGTTAAATGAAAACCACTGTGCTGTGCACCTCTAAGTTCTAGAAGCTGAGTATCACATCATTGGGCACAGTAGAACTACACATAGAGATAGATGTGCACATGCACATCTCTGTGTGGATAGATAAAGAGTCATTGTAAAATTGCAATCTTAGTGTATCTGGGGAAGAATATTTCAATCTCTTGGTTTAGTTCATGTTTGTTTTTTAAATTTTAGTAAAATTAAAATTTATTATTAACTTCAAGTTTATTATAAATCTGAAGAAAGACTTTCTGCTTTCACCTTATCTACCATAAATTAATCCCTTTTAAAAACAAATTCAAGGAATTGTTATGAATTTTTGTATTTGTCATTAATATTATTTACCTCTAAAACTCGAAATGGTTCAAAACCGGCATAAAGGGGAAGAACTATTTAATAGCATCCAAAAATGTGCAGTGTTTAACACTGTTTTTTCAGTGCTGAAAAGATAAGTTTAATTGATAGCACGGTGGAAAAGTTTACTTTTACTTTGTTAATGATGACTTTTTTCATTATTCAGTAGTTTTGTATCTTTTAACAAAATTTAAGACAATTTGATTAATTTTTTTGCTTAGTTAAAGTTCTGACCTTTTCATTGCTGTCAATGTTGGTTTGAATTGCATGTAATTAACAAATAGATGATCTCTTAATATTTAATCTTATAAGCACCTTCCTACACACTGTTTTAACTGGGAGGGAAAAAATTTTACATCACTGTTGTTGTTTTTCGGTTGCTATAGATGCAGATTCTTGTATATGTTAACACAAGCTTGTTCAGTTGTGTTCACTGGCTTACATTAAAAAAAAAGGCATGTTGTTTACAGCCAAGAAAATTGTGATTTATATGCACCAAAGTAACTAACCTTTCTTTCTTTTTTTCTTTCATTCCAATGCCAACACCTTCTCTGTGCATCTCCTCATGTCTGCCACACAGGATGATGAGGAGGGTATATGGGCATAGCCATTCCTATAAACCAAAGTTCCAGTTTTGTTTTGAGGGGTGAGAAACTCTCTTTTCTCTCTTTTTCAAGTTGCAACCTAATTGTTATGTTTTCTTTTACATTGCTGTGGGGCTGTGTATTTCTTGACAAGTATGTTTGTGAATGCAGTCAGGATGTTTTCTCATATGCAGTGAAAAATAAGAAACTGTGTCTAATGGTGTAATGGTCTAGTGGTTTAGGCTTTTTCATAACTTAATGTGACTAAAGGTGTAGGTGGGTACAGAACTTTAAAAGACATCTATTTGTATCTGTCTAAACAATTTTATTTTTTTCAGCAGGTAAGTTCTTTAAACTAGTATTAATTTCCTATATCCTCTCTAAAATCTAAAATACAGTATGAGCACTGTCATATCTTTGCAGAATGTGTATCAAAGTTTGATACTTAAGAAATTTTGCCACAGATTAAACATGCAGTTTTACTAGAACAGAATTTATGATATGCATGGAAAAACATGAGGCTACCTCTTAAGCTATTTTTTTTTTAAATGAAACTTTAAAAAAGTAGCAGATGTTCAATAAGGAAAGTATAATCTCTCTGTGAAATACATGCACTTTGCCTGAGATATTATCATGGAGTAACATCCATACAATAATTTGCTTGTGATATTCAAGAGTACAAAGTGCAACTTGTATTGTTTGTCTATCAAATTATGAGTAAATACTATATTGTCATGGTGTGTCAGGTATTGGTGGATGCCTACCCACTTGTTTGGGGCTTGCCTTTGAAGCTGTGGGTAATTTATAGCTCAGAATCACCATGTTCTCAACATTGCTAAGGACACCAGGCTTTGGTCTATTGCTTGTAGAAAATGTTGCTCACTACTTCTTGCAGGAACAATTTTATTTACTACAAAAAATAACTTGGGCCTGTTCAGAGGAGAAAAATCTACTCACATAAGCAAAAATTAGTGTCTTATTAAAGCTTCCACACATTCTATTGCTTTTGGCATTTTACCATTCTGCCTCACACTCTCTGCTGATTTTCATAACAAGTAGTATGGCTGAGGGAAATCAAATCTCTCAGTCAACTGAGTGTATATTAAAACACAACATTAATAAAATTAAATTGAGTGTATATCCGTCTTATTTAGAAAAGCTTCTATGTATATTTGTTTTGTTACTGCAGACATCTATCAAAAGCTAGTTGAACATCAAGAAAACAAAAAACCAATGACAATGAACATGAGTATATTTTGTGTTGGAGAGGAAAATAGAATAGATACAATTTAATTTTAAAAGTATTTTAATTGCAAGAACATGGGTTTCTAGAAAAAAAATCCTCACCTCACTATTTTATACTTTGTATATTTGTCATATTTTGTAGTTATACAGTTTAAGTTATTTAAACTACGAATGCAATTCCATTGCAACATGGAACATATTTATGAACCAAAGCATATTTTTGCCCTTTTAAAGACTCAAAACCACATTTGATTTGGTTTAGGAAAACTTGTGCATAAAGAATACAATAATTTTGAAAGGCGGCTGACAAGAGACTGAGGGAATATTTATTTAGCATATATTACAGCTGTGTAAAATAGATTGTATGCTTTTGAATAGTAGTAGATTTTTCTTTAAGAGGATTTTTTTCCTACCAAAAAAAAAAAAAAAAGAAGCACCTGATATACCAAAAACATTTAGCTTCTGAACTTGTTTTGTTCCAAGACTAATTGTTATGATTGATTTATACAATCAAAGCTTTTCTGGAGGCCATGAGGTAGGACTCTGCCTCAGTAAAGACAGTGAAGGCTTGTCCTCTAATTATGTTTAAAACATAGTTAGTTAAAAATAAGTGAAGTCTCTTCAAACTTGACTACGTCAGTGCTCAACTACTACATGGGAATGACATGAAACGCTGGTGGAGATGCAGCATGTCAGGATGAGGAAGTGTTGTAAGGTTATAGGGAGCTGGTTACTTGTTAAGGAACAGGCAAGGTGTTCAGGAAAATCTCATGGGCCAACCCATTTAGCAGCCAGTGTAGCTGCAGTGCTGGAGTCTTGTTAGAAACAGGATCTCTTCCCCTTTCCTCACCCTTGCAGAGGAAAAAAAAAGAAAGAAAATCATGAGGTGATGATAAGTTGTAAGAATTAAGCCTATATAGCAATCTGTCATGGGTAACTGAAGCCATGTGACCCTCAGAAAATACGTTTTGTGGCACAGCTGAGGAGTGCAGGTAGAACACAAGTGCTTGTTTTCCCTTTCCAGTTCCAACCACTTAAGTGCAGCAGACACTGGAAAAACAGTTCAGACTTTGCCACAAGCTGTCCATGTGTGTGTTAAAGAACTCAGCACAAAACCTGTTTGTACAGTATTTTGTTTGTACAGCACTGTAGACTTCATTCTGTGTCACATGTGAAGTAGATCGGATGTTTGAAAAGATGCTGAGGAATGTTTGGACAAATTTATTGTCTGCTACATCCTCAGAACGGGGTTACCTTTGCATGTGAAACAGAGCGACTGAAGCCTGTGCCTGGCAGCAGCTGATGTCTAGTGCTTTTGAAAATAGGATCATAAAGCTAGACTGCTAAATTTGGATTTAGGGGTGGCCCATGAAGTCTGTAAATTTAAAATTTGGCCTTAGTAGACAGTGTGTAAGCATTCTTCAGAAGGAATCAGTGCCATTCAGTAAAAAAATCCTTCAAAACAGAAATTGTCTGCAACATGGATGAAAAAATATTGCTCAAGCAAATATTCACTGTTCACTTTGAACTGTTGGATGTGTTTCATATGCTTCAAGGAGAAGGAGAAGGCTGTTATAAAACAAATGTGGAGCCTAGATTTGTCTTTGCTGAGATGTGGTGAACAGTTCTCTTCCAAGATGTGCTTGCTAACAGCAGTACAAAGCAAAACAAAATTTGGTCATGTTGCTATATAAGGATATATTTAAAGACATTAACTATTAGCTACTGTTCTGCTTTTTGTTTTCATTATTTCAAGTTATGCCTTTTGCAAATCATTTATTTTTCTTTTTGTTTGGCCTGATTTTGGAAAAAACATGCTAGCTTTGAAATGAGCATCAGTAGCATGCAAGGCAAGGGAAAAATAAGAGGCATGATGGTTTGCAGTGTTCATTTTAATTTTCTCATTGAGTGTGTGAATACCAGCTCTATGCTTAATTAGATAAATGGGTGTTGCTACATTGAGCCCAAGGGCATTTTTGATTTATGAATTTTCAGGCATGATTGTTTTACTGTAACTTAGTTTTTACTAAACAAAAGGAGAAACCTCCCAAGCAATGCTTGTTTTCCAAGCCACGGACAGATATGTGACTAGTCTTTATTCCTGTTAAAATACTTTTATTCTTAATGGAGGACATTTATAGCTTCTATTTTTACTGGGACATTTTATATTAGTTAAAAAGTTACCTTTCTTTTATTCTTAAAGGTTTCATTGCTACTGCTAGTATTTTTAGGTATTAATTGCTCATTGCTGAAGACAGAAGGTTTTCATTAAAAGTAGGAATTTGTTTAGCTGTACGAATTTGGGTTTTTTTAATTGATTATATAGTGGCAATATGTCAATCACTTGACATGAGAGTTATGGCTGGAAGTTGAAACCCTGGGACTGTTAATGAAAGCCATGTTATTTATTTCAGTACGCTGCAGTTTTTACTCAGAGCAGTTTCTTCCTTTTGCTTGTTCTATTCATAGTCAAGCAACACCTGTGCATATACACAAATGTATTCTCAAAATTATTTGTATGAACTCGATGTTCTTTGACAGGCATTTATCTCAAACACTGTATTTATGAGGCTCCTAATCACCCTCATATGTAGCTGTGTAAATGAATTATATAAATTCAATACTTTTTGTCTCTCGCTTGTATTTTAGCTGTGTGAGTCAGGCTGTTCCGCCTGAACTTTGGCGTCAGCTTTTTCACTACAGGTGCAGAAGGTGTACAATAAGAGAGAAAATGTAGCTGGAACTGAACTTTAAAGCTTTTGATGTAGTCAGTCTGAAGACAACAATCACAGGGTCTACCATCATCATAAGTCGTGCTCTTTGATAATCTTCCATAGTAAAAATAAATGACATTCCAGAGCAGTTTTAAACACTGTAGAAAGTGAGAAAAGGCTGTATGTGTTTTCACAGCTTTCATCTTTGTTTTAAAATGCTGGAGTTGCTGTAAACTGGAGTAGTCAATTACAGATTTCACACAAGTAATCAAATAATCTAGCTGTTATTTAAAATCTGAAGCTATCTTGGAAAAAAGTAGCAAAAATCTGCCCTAAAGATATAAATCCAGTGATGAATTGCATTGTGTTGGATTTCACTTCTACAAACTATCATGTGAATGTGTGAAATTACTATTGTTTTATTTGTCTTGAAAATAACTTTAACGAGTTGTTTGTAAATATTAGGGTATGTGAATGTGGGACTGCCTGCAGATCATTCTGACTGGAAGGTCCTGGTTTGTTTGGAAGCAGAAGTACCCCCTGATCTAATCAAAGGTCACATGACATAAAATTTGAATGTAGGATTTTACAATTGGATACTAAAAGATGAAAAAAACCAATTTTGAATAAACTAGATTTATGTAAATTATTTTGGGAAGTTTATGAAAAAAAACAAGAGAAAATGTTAATCAAAACACAGAAAATTTAAACCTAATTATAATCTTCTAATATCTATTTTTAATAGTCTATTAAAATATTAAAGTATTACAATATTTTAATGCCACTTTAAAAATAAGAAAAAAAGTAAGAAAACCTCCCTGTGCTGACCTACTTAACATCAATGAAATACCAATTGTCATTACATTTGTCTCTTGGTTTTCTCAAGGAAAACCTCTGAGAGGTGATGACTGCTGTCAGAGATAGCCAGTCCCACCAGCCACAAGCCTGGAGCCAGTTTGGAGTCACATCCACCCTCTCCTTACACTTTCTGCTCTTCTGGCACTGGTTTTATAGGGAAGCAGGTTTTCAGATCACACAGCTTCAATAATGGAAACAAATCTTCAGGGAGCGGTGTCTAGAGCTCAGGCTGAGCTGAGGAAGGTGTAGATGCAAAGAATCAAAAGCATTTGGCTATTCCAGCAGGCATCCTTGCATACTTCTTTCTTTTTTTCTGACAAAGTAAAGACATTGGGCCGGATGGGATTGTCTTGAGTATGAGCCTAAAATCAGTGGCTGACGCATGATAATTTATAAATAATTCTACAACAGAGAGTAAAATCAGAGAAATCTAAGAAAAATACTGGTTTGTGTCATTTAATTAAGTTCAGTATTCACATATTGTGATTGTTCTGACAATAGTAAGCTATTTCTGTACTTTTGCTCGAGCAGTAAATACCAATGTAATGAATTAGAAATAGCTAAGAAACTCCTGTTAATATTTCTGATTTCACTATACTGTCCCACTCTGATTAGTCATCTGTTTTGGCATCAATATTCTAATTTGTTCAAAAAATCTCTTGGGCTAATTGCTCATTTCCAGTGGTGAGGGAGTGTCCCTCCATATCAGAAATGGCAGAGCCATGCTGCTTCATTATGTTTCTGTTTTGATCTTTGCTTTACAGACAATTAACAAGTGAAAATATGTATAGGTCTGTTTTCCAGAAGAGCTGTGATGATTTCACTGGTTCCCTCTGGAGCCTTTCAGCACATCTGGCTGGCCAGACCATGAGCTCTTCTTCAGCTTGGCTCTGAGTTCTACCAAAGTCAGCCAAGCTAGCTAAACAGTTTATGTCCTAGTTTTACTTTAAACGAGATCTTTTGCTAAAATGAGCAAGCTACTCCCTTGAACAGTTACTGCAGGGTGTGAAGAGGTCATGGTCTCCTAGGGGAGAGGGAGGAGAAGCTGGATTTCTTCCACTGCACACCTGAATGGATGCAGAAATCTGTCCCCAGCCTAAGCTGTGCAGCTGTGCCCGCTGAGGACGTTTTTGCCACCCACCATTATCCACTCATTGCTATTTTTCTGCTGAGATTGTAATTCCTCCAGATCCATCCGCAGAAGAAATCAATCCCTTATCAACTTCAAGCCAGCTAAGCCAGGTTAGCATAAGTAGTGATGAGTGCCCATTCGTCAGGACAGCCTCGTTGTCCTTGCCTGGTGTGGATAAGGGAGCACGAGTGATAACATCCAGCTGATGGCTGGAGGGGGAGCAGCCAGAGGCACTAACATCTTCAAGTGAAAAAGCTTAGTCTAGAAGAGAATTATATCCATAAGTTAAAAAACAAAAGGACCCTTCCTGCAATCGCTTTATCTTCAAGGGCTGTAGCACCAATTAAAGTAATCAAGTTATTGAAATAATTTAAATTTATCCAGTGCAGTTTTCTTGTTTAACTAATCAGAATCAGAAATTCTTTGTTCATTTTGCAGATAGAGATATTTCTACCAGATGCAAGCATGGAGATGAGTAACAAATGATATTTTCCACGGAGCTATAATTTTGGAGAGTAAATCTCTGTCACATTTTAGGAAACCAGGTTCTTCTAAAGTTTTTTTTTGGTTGAAATTTTTTGATAGATCTTGCAACAAGCTTTTTCTGAGCCAATTATATTAATAACATGATTAATTTTTTTACATGTGGTTCTAGGACCCTGAAATTAGGTGATCAATCTCAAACAATACCGCTTTTTAGGTGATAAATCTCAAACAAAGCTGGAAGCGTACAAATGGCTACTGTTCCCAATGTGGCTGATGCTTAAATCTGAGTTTGCTGGAGCCATCTAAGCAGCAGAGTCACACTCTTAGTGTTGTGTCTCACATCTGCTGCCCCTGCCTGCTTGTGAGCTTTTCATGAGGATTCATTTTAGCTCCAACAATATGGCGAGGGTCAAATGTAAACACTGAGGTAAGTTTTTAATGATTTAGGGATTCTTTTAGCTAGGATGATTTTGATTATGGCAGTTAGAGGCTTTAGGTCTGACTTCAGTTCTACAGGTCAATAGGAATTTATACCTATGTAAGTAGTAACAGATTCCAAGATTTTGATTGAATTGTATTCAAGCCTTTTACATTGAAAGTGCACTAAGATTGCCTTTATTTTTTTTAAAGTAATTGAGTATTATATCTTTACTTATATTAATTGCAGGACAAAAAAATGATAAAGGTTTCTTGCTTCAGTGTTATAATGCTGAAAGTGTTTTTACCAAATTTCTAAATTCTCTTATGTGCCTCACTCTGTGTTGCAGCTGTTAGATGTAATGAAAACCTTACTCCTTATGTTATGTTAACATCCACCCTATTTAACTTATTCATACTATATTTGAGATTGACAAAATTGTTGAGAAATTTATGTAGATTCGGCAGCACTCATTTGTAAAATATTTATGAACGATAGGACATTAAAAAAAAAAACAAACTTGTAGAACTGCTTGAAATTTGCTAGCTGCTTTTCTTCACCAGATTTCTTTACCAAACCACATTCAGCTTTTAATCCATCTGTTACACAATTTATCTTCTAAGAGATCATACAAATTCTCCATTTGTAAATTTGCTTAATTTCTAAAGTCAGTGGCAGAAACTTTAATAAGAAACTGTTGTATTGTTAACTGTTTTATAATTGAAATGAGCTACTTTACAGTTGCAGTGTTGCAAATCTCTTTACTTTGAGGTTTATAATCGATTTCCATTGTGTAAATAATAGGTGGAAACGCGTTTAGAACTAGAATGACTCTTCATTTTTAGAAAAATAAATAATCCTCAAAAATATCTGCTAGTAGCAATAATTCTTAGAATTGAACCTGTCGACCAAAAAAGCCTGCAACTGATTGCAAGTGAGAAAAGAGGTCAGAGTGCTAATTCCTTTTTTTCTCATTTATCTCTTTTACTTAGTAAGTTTTCTAATTTTTAATTAGAAGCGAAGACAGCTTGTTCAAAAATTGCAGTGTCTTAGGATACCTTTTCTTTTGGTTTTGTGGGAAAGAGAGGTCTTAGTATGAAAACCACTGAACTTGTATGTGAATCCTCCACAGATACAGTCTTATAGCTTGAAGGAAGTTTGAAAAGTTTTATCTGGAAGTGATCCTTCAGAAGAAAAATACCCTGTCTTTCCCTCTTAAAAGGAGTGTAGCTCCAAATATGTACTTTAAACAAGCTGAGTGAAAAAAAACTACCTTAGTTACAGAAAAAAGGTACAGTACAGAGAAAAAACATGAGCTCTCTGGCTATACTGGCTGCTGTTAGCACCAAAACAAAATGAGTACTGTCAACTCTACTTTTACCAATGTGCGCTGTTTTTCCTTGAGGATTGATAGGTTTAAATATACTGATTCTCTCCTTGAGTCTGTCAAACTTTGATCTGACGCTGAAGTGTTCAAAAGCTTCATGTGTTGCAGGGTTTCAGTGAACTTGATCTTACAGGTTTAACTCAAATATTGTTTCCATTTTGATGTCTGTCATATGGGTGTACCACAAAGAGTGTTTGGTTTTAGCCGTGATGCCTTGAGTGGTGGTATGCAGCCAGTAACAGAATACTTGGAATAAAGAAAAATCCTGAAATGAATCCCTCCAGCTATGGGCCAGTTGAGAATGAGAGAGACAGGATGTAAAGTAAAACCAGTATGTCTCCCTTTGATCAAAGGATAGATTCCCCACCACCACCCAGCAGGTGATTAACACATAAGTACATTCTTCCCTGAATGGGTGGAGGGATAAAGCTGAGTATCTGCTTAGCACCCATAAAGCAAGCTTCAGTTAATAACTGATGTTAGAAATTTTTCAAATGCTGTCTTTGTGCATTCAGTTCCATGGTTTTATGTGATCTGATGCTTATAAGTGCCACTAAATTGTCTTAGAATAGGAACTTCTCTAAAGGAAGAATTGCTAAGCACCTTAAGAAACTGCATTTTTATTTTCAGAAAAAAAAAAGCTCTTTCCACATGTAAGTGGTTACATATTTTTCATTTGTGTATGCTTTCTATATTTGGAAAAATTCATTAATAGTCAACTGCACCATGAATTTGGAGTATTATGCAACAGCCCTGCAGGGTGTGGTGGTACATGGTTTTCTACATAAAAGCTGCTCAGAAACTGACTTGACCAGCTGGAAGATCTGAAAGCCATAGACTGTTTTTATTTCAGAAGTAATGACAGTGGGTGTTTCAATTTTTTTTTTTTTTCTGAAACTACCATACTGGGTTTAGAAATCTTTATTTTCTCATGTTTTCATGATATTTTATTTATTAAGTGCCAAATACATGCTTGTTGAAGAGGAATAATGTAGCACATGAAGCTTCCACTGTCCTGGAGGATTTACAACACAGCAACACACTGCTGTCAGTAAACTCTGTCATTGTCCCACTGACGTTTTGAGGATAAGATTTTGCACCTTTTGGAACTTCTGGAGACAATGTCAGTTTTGCTGTTCTCATTTTCATGATTTTGACTCTCTTTCCAGTATAAATCAGAATGCAGTGACCAAAATCTAAATATAACACACCTTTGCATATTCTACTCCAGGTATGATAGAAAAATCTTATCAATGAGTCTTTTTAATAAGTGGCTTCACATGAATTGCCTGGTGGAACATCATCTTAAGAAAAAATGTCTTAATTGTAGTATAGGTATTTTTTATGTAGAAAAAAATCAAAACATCTGTCTCACCAAATAGGATCTACCACATATCATTCAGAGATCACTAAGCTAATTACGAAGTCCAGTATTTTTTTTTTCATCATTTTATCTTGTGATATCAAACGTAGGAATACATATGACCCACATGGTTTTTACTAGGGTCCTGCAAACACTAATTAAAGTATTTATCCTGTTGCCCAAGAACTCTTACGTTCTTTTAATAGTATTATGGAATTTTTGAAATGGACAGATATCCATTGCCAGACTCTAAACCAACATGGAATATATAAATATAAAATAAAAAGGATGCAAATATTCAAAAAAAAAATCAAGTGTGGATGTGATATTTTGGAAAATGAGGCTCCCAAATCTATAAAAGCTACACTGGTTATTGGCTTTGTTGCAAGACTGCACTGTGGTTGGTCCAAATTGTTTGCCTTGCTATTGGTATTATAATGCAATTTTAGTAAGCTTCAATATAAGAAAAATATTGTTTATCAGCTAATCACTTTTCCTTAGATCAAAAGCAATAGTTGGAATATAAAACCTCTGCAGGAGGGGTGTTTGACATAATAATGTAGTTTAATAAGTGGGATAACATTGGTTTGAAATGTTATTTACTTTTTCTTATATTCTTCCCAGAAGTGGTGGGTAGAGTGTGCAGAGTTTGCAAGAAGTTACTCTTGTCATGTTCCAAGACGAGTCCAGTAGTTCCAGCAATGTAGCTTTAAATGATGAGAGATAAAGGCTCTGTGTCAAGGTAAAAATGGGTGCTGAGCATCAGAAAGACTCTCTGTCTTTGGGGGCTTTATTTTTAATAGCAGAAAAACTGCTTTCTTCTTCAGCGCCCAGTTTTGTGTTGCTTTATGATTTTAGCTCGAGACTCCCTATTTTGTGATACACTGCTCAAAGCCATATCACAATACAATTGTGACAAAGCATCACCAATCTCCTGAGTGCAGCCCTGCCTGCCAATCAAGCAGGCCCTGAGCAGGTCGGCCCTGTCCCGAGTATCCCAGGGCTGAATTCTTGTTTGCATTTCCTTTACAGAAAGCCTGCGGTTGTTATTACACCTGCTGGTGTTCAGTGTCACTGACCTCTCACCTAAAGCATGATCAGGTGCTCTTTTTTAACAGGCAGTCTGGCATCCAGCCCACTTCAATTAGGTTCATTTGTCATGTACTCCTACCTGCTAGCAAGCAAACTGGGGAAAAAGAGGTCAAAGTAGGGATTTTTCAAATGTAAATGTTTCCTGCAAGCTGCTGTTGAAACTTAGACATGTCATTCAAAATGCATGTTGCTGCCTGCCTGCTTGCTCAGCAAACTAATTGTCTTTCACAAGAACTTGCTTTTCTCAGTGTCTTTGCAAGTGTTGTCTGGGGTTGTTGCATGCATATTGCTATTGCCAAATATTATTGCAGGCAATGAATAAATCACTATATTTAGAGCATATTTCACCCAGATGCTGCTTTGAAATACTGAATAAAAATGGGGGTGAGAAAAAGTTTTAAACCAAGAACAGGAAGTATCCAAGTATCTTGTTACAACTGGTGCTTTTTTAATATGGAATGTGTTCAAATTTATATTACAATACGATATTAAATCTGCATTTTAATTTTAAAAATGTTTGTCCCCATTTATGATTTGGGGTTTTTTACTTGGTTTTGGTGTTTGACTTTTTGGTTTATTTTGCTAATTTTGTCCCTAGGACCACTGTATGACTAACACAGTAAGATGTAGTTTCTGGTAGTAGATGATCTTTTAAAACTTAGTGGTAATTAATGTCCCGAAGAATTGCGTGGATTCTGCAAAATTACTAAATGTTTCAATGCCCATGACAACAGTACAGCTTGTATGAGGTAGTGGTCCTTGAATTAAAATTACTGCAGGAAGACAGTGCCATTCCCAGGAAGCGAAATGAAGCATGATGAGGTGACAGAAAATATTCTTCCTGCCTTATAGGATAATAATTTCTTTTTGGTTTTTCCATTCTTATAAAGGAGCTGAAACTTCATCAAAAAACTATACAGTTGTACTTGGATCAAGATTTAGCAATTTTGGCTAAATAATATGCTGGCTTTCTTCTGCTTTTTCATTCCCACTGCCAGTAGTGAGGAGGAAAGTTTTGGCTTGGTGAGATGGGAGTGAGAAGGAAGAGCTTGGTTGTGAAGTTGGGAATTAGCTTTCTGTGACTGCAGATTGAGGCAAAGAGCCCTCTCCAAAGCTGTGATTGTCGTATGTGATTAATGACAGGCCCGCAGTCCCCAGTGTGTTTTCAGCAGGGGGAAGCAGGAAGGAGCTGGAGAGAACTGGGTTAGTTTTAGCACTAGGGCAGGGTGTAGTTTGTTTTGGCAGGATTGAACTTCTGAGATGGAGTGAAAAGGTGAATGGCAAAACAGGTTATTTGGGCTATGTCCAGTGAGAAGGGTAGGTAAACTGTGTGCTAAGAGCATTAGGGGTAGAATTAGGTTATGGGGAGAGCAACAAAGGACTGAGAGAAAAACAGTCGTAATTTCTTTCAACTCTTCAAGTTATTCTTTGGTGGATTTTCTTCATCATTCTTTTGAATTCCTTTTGTTTCTATTTTCTCCTATTTTCCTTTTCTCGTCTTTTTTCCCTCTGGCTTTGGATAATCTCACTTGAAAGTACAATTTATTTACTGTGGCTTTGCTATAGTTCATAATCTGCATTCCTACCCCATATCCAATTTGTTTTCTCCCAATTAAAATCATGGCTACTGCAACCTTAGGCATGCAGTTATTAACTTGAGTAAATACATGTAAAATATATCATCTATCTTTTGCTTCTGTTTCCTTGTTTCATAATTTAACTTTTTAAACAGTCTGTTTTAAATAATTTTATTAAATTTTCCAAGTAGTCAAATTATCACAATTGTAATTTACTTTTGCAGGTATGTAAAATGAACAGCATACAGCTGAAACCTCAAAGCAGGAGAGGGAAGTGAGGTCTAGATCACTGTATTGGTTTGGCATGAATGGTAAAAAAAAAACGATTAGTGATCTGCTTTGGAACTGACAGCCAGGTTGACCAATCAGGTACAGGTGTGCACCCCTGGGACACACAGCTTAAATATCTTGGGAACTCTCTCTCGCTCTTCCTCTTGCTGCAGACCTGCCATGAGGTAATCTGGGGGCAGGGAGCAGCAGGGCCTGGCTCAGGGCCTGCTGCACCCCCCGGGGCCGGGCCAGGGCCAGAGCCGAGCTAAGTCAGGCCCCTCCGAGCCCAGCAGACACCAGCAGAGCCACGGCTGCGAACATGCAGCCGATCCTGTGCCTGCCCGGCACCGCCGGCCGGGCCGAGGGAGATGGCACCGGCCCCCCAGCCCCAGGTCCCCGGAGAGCAGCGCTGAGCCCAGGCTGGGCCAAGCCCACCCCATAAGACCGAGGGGTGGAGGAGGAGAGAAGATTCTGGCCGCTGTCTCTGAGTTTTTTCTACACCTCGAGGATTTGAGGCTTTTTACTGATGCCGCGGCTGAGACCATGTGGACATCTGCTGGCCCGGGCAGGAGAACATTAACTCTTTCTTAACACCGACTGAGACTTTTTTAAACTCTACCCCTTCTCAAAGAGAGAGGAAAGACTAAATTGGAGGTATGCAAAGGGATAATATGAAGATATCAAAGTCAGTAAAGAAAGGGTGACCTCTTAAGTGGGAAAGATGACAAGTTGCCATAGTTTTGGGCTATAAATCTCCTTAATTTATGGTAACGGTCTGTAATATTCCTTTAAATCGTGGACTAAGAATGGGGAGATGATTTTCTGGATTCAAGCAAAGGTGTCTGATTTTACTGAGTGGATATTTGAATTAGAAACTATAATCTCTGATTTTACTGAATGGATGTTGAGTTAGAAACTGATGCAGTGATCCTATGAGATGTCTTGAAGCCGCATCACCAGTGAAGAATGAGAAGTCCTTTGTTGTGGAGCTGTGCATCTTTAAAAGGCGAAACCCCATGTTTTTTTAAGTCCACAGCCCATATGCAGCCATAGGAAAGGCTACGTTCAGGGAACTCACAAATGCAGATTGTCGGGTGGGCTGCTCTTGTGGGAGCTGGAAGCCACAAACAGACTGTGTCTCTTGTGGAAAGTTCCCAGAAGAATCAGGAGGGACTTGTCTCTCTCAAAAGACTGAATGAAAGACTTTTTTCTACGTGCTACTGACTTAAGAGTTCTGATGTTCTGCCTCTTTACATTGTTTTGTAAAAAAGTAGATTGTTGCTAAGGAGGAGGGGGGTGTCTTTAAAAAGGTTTCATGGGTTTTTTTTTTGTTTGCCCTTTAGTGTATGTTAATAAATCTAACTGTTTCTATTTTTAAGTTGAGCCTGTTTTGCCTTTTTTTTTAATCCTATTCCATAGTAAAAAGATAGATCACCACACTACGTTTCACAAAACAAATTCGGTGAATGTGAAACCATTACAATTTTTGGTGTTTCCACCCGGTTACAAACTTCAACCCATTACAAATGCAAAGGAGGAGGAGATTTTCCTTCAGCCTTTCTTCTGTCTGTGTAGTGCTGAAGCAGCTTTTGTTTTGGTGGTTACTTCAGGCTATGAATGTGAAAGCCCCTTTAGAAAACTGACTTTCAGAATAGAAAACAGTTGTTTTATTTATTGCTAAAGGTAATAACTAACACATATAAACTGTCTGCTGTGCTAGGTGAGTCACTACATGGAAGTTTTAATACAAAATAAACTGCCTGGGATTTAGTATGGATGGAGATGTAGCATACACAGCATCTTGCCAGTCCAAAGACGAATCTTCTGAAAGGCTCTTCCAATTGACTTAGACAATTTATATTGATTACATTACTACAATAAAGCATGACAAAAACTACGTAGGCAGTAAGAGATAATTTCATTCACGGTGCCAATTATGACTATCTTCAATCATATACAGAATAGAGCATAGAAAAAAAAAAGTAGCTGAAGAACAGGTCAAATTTTAAGTTAAAAAAACCTACAACAAACTATTAAGCCAATAGTATTGTAACTGATATTATTTGTTTCAGATGCTTTTATTTGCTTTTGTAAGCTACCGATATCACAGGAGCAGTGACAACTATTTTCCTTTCATTGTGGCATTCTGTCAGTTCTTGCAAAAGCTCTACTCCCTTTAGGAAACACTAAAGAATGGTTCTTTTTTTTTCTCCACTTCTATCTGAAGCTGTACTGGAAAAATCATCTTACCTGATTGTTCTTGTCGGATGTCTAAATTCAATAAGATAGCCAGGCTGCATTTAGATTTTGAATTTGTTTTTTTTTTAAGAATTGTTTAAAATTCTCCATTTAAAATGGATGGAGAATTCTGACATATCTAATGGATTTAGAAACACACATGCACAATACAGTTAGATATAGCAAATAAAATATTATATATAATACAACTAGAGATTTATTTGTATTACTTAATGAGTTTGTGAATTAAACCCCTCAACTTTTCAAGGTCAATAATACCCTGTCTTCTGTTTTCCACCTTGTAGAATAAAGAGTTTGAAAGGTCTTCACAGAATTTAACAAATTCTAAATAATTTTCAGGAGCTGAGGAGTAATCAGGAATGGTGTAGGAAATTGTATAGAAAATAAAGTAAATTACTTTTTCCCTCAGTGTGGATGGGGCATCATTGACCCTCTGGTTTTCATTTCTGAGAGCCAGGGCCTTGTCTGCTGGACTCTTCACTCTACAAAGACAGTCAAGGGCTATTACTTGGCAGACTTTCAAGTCCACTCCAAATGTAGGTTAGTCATAGGAATCCATCTTACTCTTCTCCTTCCAAACAAGTGGATGCATCCTAATTTCTGTTTGTCTATTTTCCTGTAGAACATGAAGAGTGGATTTTAAAAAGAATCTGTGGATACAGAGTGCACAGTATATATTTACTCCTGTGAAATCAGTAATGACTCAAAACTTTGGGTGTGTGGTAGAGAAAGAATTCTGGATCCTTATTGCCAATTTCCAAGGGAACTGCCGAAATGAGTCTTGAACACTTGTTCTCACTTTAGCAATTTCTGGCAGAGGCAACATTATATTGTATAGGGCAGCTTGTATGATAGCCAAAGCAGGACAAAAATTTGGAGACAATGGAAGAATTTGGCACTTAGTCATCTGTAGGGTGTGCACATAGCTTAAACAACTTTATGATGTGAAATCTCTGTGCTTGGAGTCAATAATCAAAAGCTTTACAAGTTTTGCAGAAAGAATTCCATTTTAAAACAAAATTAACATGTCATAAAAAAATGTCAGTGTGAAGCTGGAGTGTAGTATGATTTAATGCACAAAGGCGTACATGTCCAAATGCTTTTTTGTCCCCTTTTCTGAACAAAGGTCAGTACACACATGCAGATTTAAAAAATGTATCAAATGTAAGTTAAGCATCAATATGTTTGGTGTACATAATTTTATATCTGTATTTGAAAATACCGATTTCCTTAAATTACTATGATACATGCATTTACATTTATTATTACCTTGTTTTTACAAATTGTCATTGACAGCGGATGAAGGGCTGTCATGCTTATGTAAGAACCTATGCACTCTTTTGACAGCCGCTTTTTGCCATTTGACATCTCCTAAATTTCCCTTTTCTTCTGATTTTCTTAGAATTGTGCACTATTTGCATTACTGTGGTATAAGAGCTGTATCATGGTAAAGATCATGACCAAAATGCCCATACACCATCAAAGGATTCCCAATGCTAAAAATCTGTGAGTGGGTTTGATTCACCAAATTTAAGCTGTCTTTATATCCGGGCTGAAATCAACTCTACCGGATTCCAGATCAGGTCTGTAGTGTTTTCCCAAGGGTTTGCCACTTAGTGAAAAGGCAGCTTGTTGTGCAGAAGTCTTGAAAGTATAAACTCAGCTATTTTGGTTTTGTGGTTAGGACAGTGCTGTTTATTGAGTTTCTAGCTAGGAATCTGGTAGGTTATCTAGCACTCAATAAATTACAATATGGCCATTGAGCTAAAAAACCCCAAGATACCTGCAGTGTCATCACTGGAAATTAATCAACTGGTCAATCTGCTTATTTAAAACAATATTTCAAAAATTACGAGATGCCCTCTGGCATGACTTCCTGGTTCTATAAGGGCATATTTACAATTGCTTCCTATTTATAACAACTTCAGAGAGAACTTATTAATTGCCTGGACGTATATACGATGTTTTGTTGGTTTATTTTATGTTTGCAAGTGCACTCTAAGCCCAAGTATTAAATATATTGCACTAATTAGATTAGCATTTTCCTAATTATTTTATTTTCTGAAAGCTTGAAAATTTGACATGCATTTTAAAAGAAATATATCAACACTTGAGATTGAAAGAATGCATGTCATGGCTCTTTCTCTAGTGATTAAGATATACTTTTAATGAACTATTTTATTGTCCTGACATTTCAAGGAAGTCCAGATCTAAATTCCTTTGGCCAGTTGGCTTGACTCTTCTTCAAGAGACTGAGCAGTGGTGCCATTTTTTTTTATTCATCCTTATTTACACAGAGTGACTGGAAGCTTTCAGAGTCAATCATTCCAATCACTCATACCTGAGCTGAACCCACATGAATGCAAATCCATCTGGCATTTACCCATCCCGTTTAATTTGCATTTTGAGCTATAGGGGTTGCATGTTTCTTGCCCGCATAGTCAAATAGTGTTTATTATTTTGTGAGACCAGCTTGACCAGTAGCATACTCTGTAAGTCAGGGAAAGAAGGAAGGGCTTATAAAGGACACACTCAGGAGCAATGCCCCAGCTGCTGTTCCCCCAGGGTTCGGGCAGAGCATGTGTGAGCTGGAATAGGTGCTGCTCAATGTCCCTTTCGCTGCCTGTGTGGTGTGAGGGCCAGGGTGATGAGGCAGAGCACGTCAGTTTTCCCTCCCAATGGATTGAGCTGTTCATATTGGCAGGAAGTTTTACTTACCAAAGTGGTTAGCAACTGGGAAAGTGAGCACATCCAGGTCTGAAGTGTTCCTTACACACATTTCTTCATGGGAATTTCTTGTGTTAACAAAGGTATACTATGCAGCATGCTTAATAATCTGTTTTATTTATCAAGGCAAAGAAACAACTGTATGAGGAAGGTCAATATACAGTAAAAGTTATTTTAGGTTGAAGGTCAATATGTTGGTCCTTGTGGTTTGTTGTTTAATCTTTAGAGATTTTATGTATTAGCAGTTATTTCCTGGAAGTTATAGGAATGATGTGAAATTCTAGAAGGATTTTCACTTTTAATTTTACCTGTCTTCCTTTGGGAGGAGAATGGTACTCAGCCTCCTAAAATTAATTCATTCCTTTGCTGTAAATTTTATAAAACTTTTGAGGACTTTAATATTTTGCATGTATTAAAGAAAATGCATGATTGTGTTTTGAAAAGTACACAGATCTCAGTCATATAAAAACCAAATAAAATTAGATTAATTGAAGTGTTATGTTTACGAAACTTTCACTTTCGTCTAGTCTGTACCAAATAAAAAACTACAGATGATCCTTGTTAAAGGTGGCAAGTCCTAGGAATTCCCTCCTTACTCTGGGACATGATGTCTCAATCCACTGTCCTACATTAGTGGTACATTAGCATTAAGTGATTTCTTTTACTACTGCATTTGATCTAGAACATTATTTTTACTGAAACTACTAGGCTTTGAATCTTTTTCCTGAGGGGACATGTTTCTCCAAATAATTCACTGATCAGTAGAATTTCTACACCTGTTAAAAAGTCCCAAAACTCACAAAACTGTTGTCCGTCAAAACAAAAAAACACCAAATAGCAGTTTAATTGTTTATTTAAAAAACTTTTTGTGAATACTGTTGTCAATATTAAGACACACCAGGTGTTTGACTTAAAGGTTTTTGATGGGGCACTGATGGATTTAGTAGTTTGTGATCATTCTGACAGACTGGCTGCTTACAGTCCATCTCTGTGGTTATCTGGAGATCAAGGTGCAGCAGCTGGAGAACAAGGTCTTGGATCCGAGCAGCCCTTCCGGAAAAGGGAGCTCAAGGCTTTGAAAGAATGTTCCAGCTACCTCCATCCTTTCACCTCAGTCACAAGCTTTGCTGTATGTGAAATTTAAGGGCAGATGAGTTATTTCCACAACAGAGGAAAAATTTCCACAAAGGCTCCTATGTTAGCCGGTTTTAAGGCTGGCTCCATGTTCTGCTATCAGTGTTTTCTCAGGAGGATGACAGCAGCCGTTCTTTGATTGAAACATGAAGAAAGATATGTTGAAGTCAGATAAGCATCACTGCTAAAGCAGCTTTACCTCCCAATTTGCGCATCTTTGTAACATGGCTACTAATAAGAGATACTGAAACTGAGCTTTGTACTTAAATTAAAATCTTGCAAGTCATGTAAATATCAAGAAATTTTTCTTCACGTAGCTCTGATTCTTGAGACAAAATACACCTGTGTCATTGTAAAATAAAAGGCACGAAATCAGAGGACTTCATCTGACCCTTGGTAGTAGTTCTGTAGGATTTTTTTGTTGTCATTCCTTATGATTATGATTTGCCTTTTTGGTGATTTATTGGGTTTTTTTAATGGCTTTTTTTGTTGTTGTTATTTGAAGTGATTTCTAGTTGGCCAGCAGTAGCTTCTTTTATCTTCATTTCCAAAGCTGCACTTGTAGGACCTCATTCAGCAGCAGACTCATTCTCAAATACCATGGTTCAGTTTTCACAGTTGTTGCCAAGGAGCCCTTCTTTCACAGACTATTTTGTACTTTATGATACTTGTAATTAACAATTACTTATAGAAAGATTGCTTCTGTATTCTCCACAATGAGAAGTAGGCCTTACTGATGTCAAATACTAATGAAGATAAGGAATATGAAAATTTACAGGAAACTTTCTGTCTCTTAATTTTGAATGCTTTGAAGTAGAGTGGACAAATAATCTCTTGGTCATAAGCTCCCCAAATGCTCTGTCAGATTTTTGGGATATAAGACTGAAGAAATGGTCAGATCTGGTTTCTTCTGATTTCATTTGGGTTTTGGTTATGTGCAATGATGAATGGCATTCTCTTAAAAGTGGAGTACTGCTTCTAGTGTCTGCTAAAATCCACTGGATTTCATGTAAATTGTGTTAAAAATAAATAGGTCTGGTAAGGTGTATTTCCGCATGATACATTGGGTGAGAAACTGATCTCCCAGCTTTTTAACGACTTGAAAAAATATGTATCATTATCAAATTGTCTTGGCATGACATTGACCCGACCCCGTACGTTTTTCAGTTCATCTCTAGAGCAGGTTTTACTGCATTAGAAATTTTGTTTCAGCTTTAATTCAACACCTCAAAACATTTTCAAAGTAACAAAAGTTTTATATTCAGTTGCTGTCCAAGTTAAAAAAAACCCAACAAATTTTTTTCAATAGGGTTTAGTTTCTCTCCATGATGATCTGTTTCTAATCTTTGTATTGCAATTAAAATAAGAAACATATAACTTTTTGGTGTTTTGAATTTGCAGTACATTTAAGAATGGGAGTAACTACACAGAGTAAACAACAAATCTGAAGCAAGTATTCTGCTCTAGGCTCTTCCTTCTGCTCCTTTCTGGGGCTCACAGAGCCTGTTATCATTAAACAACTTTATATTATGCAGAGGCTTTAAGGGGAATGAAAAGATAGAGTGAACTAGAGCCCCCATAGTGGGAAAATCCTGAGTTGTTTGGTGCAGTACTGTGAGGTAATTATAGGAAAGCAAAGAATTTACAATAAATTTGGATGAAATTAAGAAATTATGCTTTATTTTAAATCCTTTAAAATTTTAATAAGACTGTAGTTCATTTTTTGAGACACTCCACTGTCACTTCCAACCAATTAGCCCCATGAAAAGCAATTAGAACAGTGAGTTTTTTTAGACTCTTTTTCACCTCCTACATTGTTTTTGACAGTTTTTTAGTCTGACTCTAAAGTATTTAGGCATAGCTACCCTCACTGTATCCATTAGCACTCTCTCTTTTCTCTTATGTATTAGTGAATGTAAACCAAGACATTTTTAACTTCCCTGGTTTTCATTCAGTTTTTCAAACAAAGTGGTAGTGACTAAACAGCTCTATCAGCCTCTCAAGGAGGCCAATTTAAGCATTGGCAACTTGCCATAAACATAAAAATACAATTATTTATTTATTTACCAGGTGGGGGGCTAAGATGGAGCTAGTGTCCCTTTTGTTTTCTTAAACAAAAATTAGATTTGAATTAGTTTGAATCTTCTTCAATAATAAATAATTCTCTTTCAAATGTCAAGATTAAATAATAGCAATAATTAAAAATGCTGGAAGGAGATTGCTAGGCTGAGTACCTAAATCCATTGTATGATAGAAAGAAGGTCTCGGGTTTTTTTAATTACATTGTATTTTTAGCCAAGTGAGTAAAAAATCCCCCCCCCCCCCTTTTTTTTTTTTTTGCATGTTTTGGTGTAAAAAGCAATCCACAATATTATTGAGTATTCATACCTTGTATTAAGAAATATCTATTTTGTTTGCTATTTCCAAAGCTGAGTCAGTGTTAGAATTTAAGGCTGAAATTTCATTTTGAAATTTTGTGTATATAACTTTGCCACCCAGTTTAGGCCCATGCCCTGCTTTGCTCCTTGGTGTGACCCTAGTCTTGAAAGGCTCCATTTTCAAGTCCTTGTTGCATTTAGGGCTGGATACCATTTTCTGGTGGGACTTCACTTCATGGAGATAAAGTAATCCATCTGAATTTCTAAAAACAGTTTGCGAAAGTTCCCACCTGATTTCTGAATCCAGCCCATCAATCGCATACTTGGGTTGACACCTGGTAGTCATTTTGTCATACTGTGAACTAAAAAAACTGACACCTCAATTGGTCTCTGGTTTTTATTTTCTAAGCTGTAAATAATAGTGGTGCTTTTAAAAAAATAATTATTCTCAGTAGCATTGATATCACATTCATTTGCTTTCACTCTATTTGCTTTTTCCCTGGTCAAGGGTATTTGCGTCTTAAACTATGAAAATAAAAGTCGATGGAATCAAAAGGCATATGTTCATTCTAGGAGGTTCATCTATGATGTTCATCTTTTAGCATAATTTTTAAGCAGTATGGTGCTTCCTTTGAAACACAAATCAGGGATTTTTGATGATTTAACAAAGTGCACAATATGGAGGAGTGACTGATAAAAAACTTAGAAGCAGATGTGGGTCAATACAAGAAACCTTATGTATCATGGATAAGTTATAACAGGGATCCTTAGAGGAAATTGATACACTGTTGATTTTAGGGTTTAGAAAAAGCATCCTTCTGGATTTTATTTAGGAATTGATGCAGCTGCACGGACTGCAGACTGTGAACTGGTCCCTATTCTGTTGGAATTCCCCCTAGGTGGAATGAATGACAACAGTTTGTTCTTCCAGCAAAATACTGATTTCTGTCTTCTTACTGGAACAGAAATGTATGTCATTCTCAAGGTTAATGCTCACAAACTGTGATTCCATAACAAATACAGAATTTAATGCAGGATTTCTAGGATTTCATGCTTTATGGAGAGAAAACTTTGTGACAATAGCGACACAAGTCTCAGGATTTTCGTCAGGTTGCAAAACTGGGCTGCTTCTGGTGGTCAAACATTCAGGTGTAGGTTATTACTTTAATAAAAGCAAATAATAAAACCTTATGTTATATAGGCATGCCTTTGGCTCAGAGTGGAATCTGAGGTTGGTATTTTGTGCTAGAAAAAGGCATAGATAGTTTTGGGGGGAAGACTGTTTCTGGCTCCATGCTTATTTACCTACAGCAGCCCACACCCTGATAGGAAATTTCCAAATTGCATTCTAGGGGACACTACATGTGTACTGTGCTGACTACAAGAGTCACAGATAAAGAGAAAAGTTTGATACTTCCTAGTAAGTCAAAAAATGCTGCCTATTTAGGTTAAGTGATGGTAAAACAGCACTAGGGTTGCACAGTGCTGTAAAGGATGCATGAGATGAAAGAGACATAGCCTGGTTAGTGCTGTTCTGGTCTGACCATGGAGAATTCAAGCCAACTTCTTCTTATGGGAATATGTTGCTTTGCTCATTGTGAAATCATGATGATAAGACTGCTTCTGACAAAAGAATATGTGGGGTTGTTTGCTGTCGTATTGGGTGTGTCACCATTTTCAGCTTGTCTTCAGTTCACCACATTTTTCACCAAAGTATTGCTCTTTAGGGTCAAATCTAACTAAGGCAGTTATTTTCTTGATACTCTGCTTCACTTAAAAGTCTACATTGTATTTTTTGCTGGAGTCAGTATGTTTTAATTTTTTTTTCTAAACTGTTCAATCACATTTAACTTTTGTTGATTTTACCCAATATGAGGTGTGGCTTGAAGAGTCTTGGTTCATATGCAGTTGGTTTAAAGGGTGGGTGGATACCTGTCTGGATGACAGATGTTGCAAAGATAAACTACTGTCATATGCCCTAATATTGTTTCTGAAGATGATTAATCAAGCAATTAGCAGAGCTGTCAGAATTAGCTTATATTTAGTTCCTCTAGAAAGCCTTTCTTTAGCCACTGACTTGTCTGTCTTTTATTCTGAGCTGATAACCTCTCCTGTTCCTGTGAGGAAACAAGGTAGAGATCTCTGCTTCCTAGGAGGTAGTTTTTAAGGGTAGCTTTTGAGGCATAACTTCTTTACCTTTAAAGAAGAGTAACGAAAAAAATGTCAGTGCAAAGGATTTTCTAAAGTAAAATTCGAAAAAAAAAAATATAGAAGATATTATGAAATAATATTTTGGTTAAATTGAGCTGGAGATGTATTTTCTTGGAAATACTTGCCTTTCAGTGATTAAAGATATGGTTGGCTATTTGGTTGGTTTATGCTCTTTCATGGAACTTTAACTAGCCTGCATTAAAATAAAGCTGATAATTGGATTCGTGATTTGAAGTTTGTCTTGTAAATATAATGTTTTCTGTATTACTATCAATAGTTACTTGGACATATGATCAGTGCTAATGCACAGGTGACTTGTATTTTCAGATATGTGTTTTTAAAAGAAAAATTGTCACAATTTAAAGACAGCGGAGCTCTTGATATCTTGTTTTAGTGGTTAAACCTTATATACTTGTTCTGGAGGAAGGATATGAATGGAAGTAAATTTTTAGAGACAAAACTGAACAGGAATTTATGGACAAAATAGGATTTTTTCATTTACTTTCTGCAATGCAATTTGTTTCTGAGTTTCTATACAGGCAAGAAAACATGAAAGGTTTAACTGAGAATCTAAGAGAAGCTTTGGAAAATGAATGAATCCCTCTTCCTTCTAATGACAGATTATAAAGGTGGTTTAATCTTACACTGTGAGTGTTCTCCTGGCAGGTTCTCATGTGGAGAGATTAGACATCCATCTGAGACACTGTTATCATATTGATTTCTTCCCTTGGAAGAATGCAGGCTTTTACTCATTTCAGAGATGACTCCAAGTGGCTTGCTGAGATTACATTTTGCACGTGAATTTTAGCTGGGATTATGTTACATGGGAGTGACAGTTTTTAACAGGCATGGTTCATGTGGTGCTGCAGGAAAGGAGTAGCCCTGCTCAAGGGGAAAAGCTGACATACACGCATGTAGAAAGCAGTTCCAGGGAATTCCTCAGATAATGTACTTGAATGGTGCACATGTACATAGAGAGTAATGTAGGAAAAGTGCTGGTGATTTATGTTCTCAGAGAATAGGCAGTTGTGTATAAACCACCCTCATGTCTGGGTGCTTCACAACCAAGGGGCTGCTCAGATCACTTTTAAAGACATGTTCATTGATGGACAAAGGGGAGTAAATGTTTCCTGAGCCAAACTTGATTAATGGTCTGGAGTGCTATGGAATTCAGACAGATTTCATGGATAAATCAAAATCTTCTGTAAAACTCAGCAATTAATATTTTGTATAAATTTTCCACTATATGTTAGCATACATAGATTTTTACTTAAGGTGACATCCCTCCTTGAAGCAGTGCTGACTTCATAGTTATATTAGGTTTGTTTGGACAGAGATATTTTACCAAGAACTCAGAGTAATGGTCAGTGAAATTTATAGACACATATAGACAGGTAGTACAGAAATGAGAATACTTTAAGCATTTGTCTATCTGCCTTTCATGCCAGCAAAGGTGAAGCAAAGATTCAGAGGTTATAAAAGAATACCAAATGTAACTGAAAGGTCTATGCTGGCATCACAAGTTAAATTTAAATGAGTCTTCTCAGCAGGAGAACTTGGGGCTTGTATCAAAGAGACTTTCGTTCATCAGCAGTCAGACAGGAACAGGGAATTTAAGACTCACTCTTGCCTGTATATCTTGCATATCTACAGATCATTAAATGCCCTTTTTCAATGTGAAATTCTAGGGAATTTTGCACATAACTTTCTGGTGACACCACCAGTGCCAATGCACTTTGGGATGTGAATTTATTAGAGAAGTCAGAAGAGCTCTAAGAATTAACTTTTTTTCTCTATTTGCAAACCTGAATTTTTTCTTCTCTCCTTGATTTTTCCCTTTAGATTTCTCATAATACTGTACTGGCCAACTATATAGTACTACTTAGTTAGTGTCTGTTAAGATCTCAGATCATAGATGATAGTAACTAAATCAATGTTATGCAGTTATAAGGCTGTTATTAGGCTATGGTAATTTTGCAGTAACTATTAACTGGACTCTGTTACCTAAAGAAGAGCTTTATGCTCCTTTATCAATAGCCTGCCTTGTCCATTTTCCTACCTTCATAACACAGAAATCAAAGGAACTTGCAAACTTCTTTAATATTTTGTAGGAGAGTAAGGCATTTTAATTAATCTTTGTTCGTTATTTTATAGCCATGTGATATAAATTACCAAAAAATTCCTCTCAGAAGGCAGCAATTATGCATGAAAATGGAGAGACAGAACAGTGTATATGGGAAGGACAAAATGTGAAGGCTGGTCTAAGTGTACTTGTGCTTCTGTGAGTGATGCTCCTGCCATTTCCTTGACTCCTGGGTCCTTTTTGCCATTATTAGTACTTGTGCTCAGCCTGCAGATCTGGCTGAAGACTAATCCTTACCAAAAAAAAAAAAAAGATTGCTCTGTTGAATCAGTGAGTTTATCTGCTCACCAGCTGTCAAAAGTATATTGAAGCTAAAAAAGATCAGTGATGAGAACTGCAGTCTGTGCCTGGAAGGCTCAGGCAGAGGGGGCATAGGAAGGCAGGATGTCCACTTTTAGCAGAACAGCAGATAAACTGAAGGCAATTATAAGACTATGTCCGGTGGCATGCAGTGAAGTATTCAGAGTTACTGCAAGTTGGTGCTGGCTTAGGAAGATGTTGCTAAAACAAAAAATAGTCCAAGGAGTTTGGATTTCTAATGTGTTCAACCAATCGGGGGGGTTTGTTTCCTCTAAACAGTTCACTAACATGAGGTCTTTGGATTTTACCTACATAACCCATTCTTTAAAGGTCAAATACAAATTCACCCTGTCATGTCTTTACTGATTCAGCATAACAAAAATGGATATTTCCTATCATTGCCAGCTGTAAATCGTTCAGTCTAGTCTTTCTTTGGATAGATTTCAGTTGTCAATTCCTATATATATATAGCACTTGAAAAATTATTTCTTACCAGAAGCTGAACTTTAGTAACAAAGTGCCTATTCATTAGGCATGCTATTTCCTGGATATCAGAAGGGTATCTGCAATAGTTTTTTATCAAAGAAAAGATAAGATTCCTCCTTTCCCTGTGACTGAGCCAACCCCAGCAAGGAGCAAAAAGGGGAGTTCTGTAAGAGAGTTTTGTATCCTGTTCCAGGTAGTTAAGTCAATTGCTTTTCAGTTGGCATTAATAAAACATTTCTTTCAGTGGTAGATTAATCCCTGGCAACAGATGCCTTTATGTAGAAATGCATTGACTATTTTAAAGTTTAAGTGTATTAAAAATGCTTAAACTTGAAGAGGGATTGGATTTAAATATCCATTATTTTAAACTCAGAGAAAGTTTTCTGTTTGTCACAATCATAAATATGTACAGACTTTTCAGGGAAAACTGAGCAACACAATGAGTGAAGTCAAAGCAGAGGGAAATAGAATTAGTTCTATATAATGGGCCTTTCCCATTGTTGAAAAGAGGATTTGAAACTTAAATAAGCCAAAATTTTATAAATAGGTGACAGCCATTGGTCTGCTGTAATTTACATTCCAGAAGGTGACCTACAGTTTAAAGGCTTGGTCCTGCAGGACTCAATAAAAACAGTAGAAGTCACAGCAAACTCCCTGGCTTGTCATGACAATCCCCTAACATAGAAGAGAAAAAGACATCTGAGATGATGCAAACTGAGAAGTGCTTCATAACAGTGCTGAATTTTATAGGTCTTGCAAATAACAAAAAGTCTTTTAGGATAAAAGGCAGTTTACACAGATTTCTTTATTTACTGATTCTTTTATCTTAATATGACAGAGTTTAGTTGGGTATTAGAGGTTTAAAAATAGTCTTGAAAATTGCAGTTAAATTGCTTTGCTTAGATGTGTGAAACCTACACTTAACTCATGGTATTTGGCAAGTCTGTAGGCATGAATTTTGCATGAAATTATTTCATGTACTCTTACAAGAGAATGACTGAATGGTTGTTGTGGTTTTCTTTTAAAGTGGTTTGATTTAGTCATTGTTTGCTTACTAATGAATCTTTCCCCAGTGCTTATATTAAAGTCATTTATGTGTATTGCGTGTATGAATAACTGTTTCTAATAGGGAGTGTCTGTAAGGAATGCAACAGAGACAGAATTTTTTAGGAGAAAAAAAATCACAATATAGAATGCCATTAGAATGTAGTGACCTTCATCCCCAGCACAGCATTGCCAGGAGCAGGAGGAGGCAGGTTCTGTTCATCAGGGGCCAGCAGGAACAGGGGAGGATTCATGTATAGCTCTTGTACCTGGCTGTGGATTGCAATGTGTGCCTAGCCACAGCAAATGTACTCACAAGGCACAAAGCATCTTCTTTGTCTTCCATCTCACCACGTATTTTTCCATTCTTTCTTTGCTATTCAAGCTGTTTAAGGATTTTGAAATATTTTCAAGGTAAAAATTGATCTATACCTACCTTGAAAATACCTCTTTGTGAAAGGGTTGTAGTTAAGTCAGAATAGAGTCTTATCTGTGTTGACTTAAATCTCATTTTTTATCCTTAACATATCCCTCAGGACAGTTTATATTTCTAGACACCATGTACATCCACCTTCACTCAGTGTGTAAATAACACTCTTCATTGCCTCTGAATGTAGTAACATTGCAAAGATGTCTTAAGTAGCATAAGTGGGTTTAATCATAATATTGGAGGATAGCAGAGGAAGAACTCTCAGACACGTGTGTTATAGTGTGGATGCAGGGACAGTGTTCACTTACATTTTCTTTCACCTTTCTAGTTGCAAAGTGCAGTCAGCACAAATTCTACTTCATTGTGGTTGGGTGGTCAAAAATTAGATGCTGCTTCTTTTTTATTTTTCTCCCCTTCAATTTTCTGCATGGTCTTCTAAAGTATTCAACCCTACTGTAATTATACTGATGTTTATTACGTACATTATTTCATTACTTGGATGAGAAAACTGGCAAATTTGAATTAGTTTGCCATAGCTGCTTTGTCACAGAATCATAGAATGGTTGGGGCTGGAAGGGGCCCTCAAAGGCCTTGCCATTGTCCCTCTGCCATGGACAGAGGGAGGTCATCTCCCCTCCACAAACGTCCTTCCCTTTGGTTCCAATGTGCTCATTTTCCAAGACCCAAGATTCCTCTTGGGGGGTAATTTCAGTAAACAAATAACCTTGCACATTATTTCATGTTGTTTTATTGTTGTTACGTATGTATAGTTTCTTGTGGTACTCCCTAGAGTACCATATGTCCTAGACTTTAATTCTTTTGTTACTAGTATCACTTGCCTTTCATTAATTCGATTTCATCAGTGACAGACAGGGTAGAAAAATAAATAAATGGAAAGGAGGATTGCTTCTAGGATAGATCAAATTTTAGACCTTGGTCTTAAAAAAAACAAACCCACAACAAAACAACAAAACCACCACCCTGTAATTCTGTGAAGACATTACAGTCTATTGAGTTAACAGTGTAAATGTTTGTTTGATGAATAATTTTTTAAAAACTTGTCACTGACCCAGTGTGATAAATAACCAAGGCTGGATTAATTTAAAAACTGTATCCAGCCATAAGCCACAGGTCATAAGAAGTTTATGTGTACATACAAAGCTGTAGTCTCAGGCACTTGCACTGTGGAGCTTACAAGCTGCAGGGTCTTGCTCTTACAAAGTTTTGACTGGATTTTGTCATATACACAGTTGAGGAGTGCTTCAAAAGCATTAATATCAGCACTTTAGTTGGGATAGTGTTGCATGTGCCAAAATGTCTTCCTGTTTCCAACATTTTTCCTTGCTTAATTTGGCAGTGGGAAGACATACAGTGCTTGTGTTATAGCTGTCACTGGCCAGAGGAGACGAAATCAGGAGAAGGAAGAAGTGGTTGACCTTCCACTAAAGTTTGAGTTACAGCTGGTCTGATTAAATTAAGTTTAAAACTACTGTTCTAAACCAAGACTTGCTCTGTAGTATAGGGTGAGTCTGACGCTGTGTCTACTGGGAACATCACTGGAATGTGCCTTGGAGGGAGCAGAATGAAATGTTCTCTGTCTCCTGGAGGGCTGCTGAAATGAACCCTATCTTGGAGCTCTTAGACCAGTGTCATTCCTGAACTTTAGAAAACCTTCCTGCAGTTGTTCTTTAAAGACAAAGTGCACTGGGTTTGTGTATCTCAATCCAGGTTTCACAAGCCCAAAACCAGTACTGAAAAGCCTCGTGTCTGGTCTGACTCCCAGCTGTGGTGAGTTGTGCAGTGGTGTGTGTGTATAAAGGTAGATACATTCTGTACAGAAATAGGGTGATGTGTGCTCTTCAATGCAAACATACAGTAGAATTCTAAAGGGAATGCAGACTTTATTTTTTTTCCTGTGATAAGGTCTACTAAGTCCTTACATATTATATATTATTTTTCTCATAGTCATACTTGATGGGGAATTTGGAAGACAGGGCACTAGGAATATGAATTCTTTCAAAACCTCTCTTGAAGAGCAAATTGAAGAAGACTATTCTACCCCTTTTCTCTCCACCCCCAAAAAGCGATTTATTTATGGGAAAACAAACACGTCAGTGTTCCACTGTGGACTGTATCACCACTTGATGTTTTATGTGCCTCAATTGTTGTGTTTTCAGATTGCAAGCCCCAAGGGCAGGGACCATGTCTTCTTTTGTTTGCACAGCACTGAGCCTACTGTCAGCACTCCATAAATAAGAAGTAATTACAGTGTTATACATGCACCCATGTATTTTGAAAGCTGGGATCTGCTCCTATTGAAATCCAAGGAAATTTTTCCCCTCTTACTTCAGAGACAAAGGATAACATACTGTATTAACTAGTGGATTTTTTTTTTTTTACACTGGGGAAGAGTGTTTATGTGAGGAAAATAGACTCAAAAACTATAATGCATCCTTTTGATTATGTTAAATGAATATATTGGAGCTGTTGTGAATTACAAATACTGTTTCAAAAGATGATAATCAGTTTTCCAACACTAATGACTTAGCTTATTAATGCAATAGTAAAATAAGAACTGGAACTGCTCCCAACTATGGAAAATTGTAATTAGAATGGAAAATTCCATCATTCTACTTAGTAGACACAAAGGTTTTTCTGAGTGCAAGGAGTGCAGAGAATACTAGAACAAGAATGAGAAACCTGTTTTGAGCTACCATGTAATCTGAAAGGCACACCATTTTTTTAATATATGTGAAACATACTTTAATGCTGAGACTTTGTGTGTTAAGGTTCTGCCTGAAGTGAAGTTTTATGGCCAATTTATAAGGTCTTGCAAACAGGAGTTTACAGTGGAAACAGTGACTCTTACCTTAATTGTAGCAATGTCAATAGCATTGCTGTAATGAGCATCTGGCTACATTCCATCTGTTGACCACACCAATGGGTTTTGTGCATCATAAAAGAAATGTTTCCCCTCCATATTTGATTTTCCACATGTCAATCCCTCCTACATGCTTCAGTCCTCTCAGTTTATTGGAATCCCAACACGTGAGCTGTGTGAGTGGGAGATGGGTGTTTCTCCCATGACAGCCCATGCAGGCCCCAAGCTTTTTCAGCTGCCTGAACTGCCCTTGTCACCTCCCCGCTGCCATCTAAGTCCCACAGCATGAACTTGGCTATCATCCTGTCGGTGGTGTGCAGCACATCAGGTTATGGATTTGGAGAGAAGAAACAGCACCATGCAGTAAATGCATGAGCTCTTGCAGCAGGAGAGCATGAGATGAGAGCAAAAGAATGAATTTCATGTTTAGCGCATAAGACTTGGCAGATCCGGTTACTGGGATGTGCTTGGGGTGTGCATTTGTCCAAGCTGCATATCTAAAAATGTTACAAACTGCCTAATTTTAAATTAATGCTTTTCAGTTCTAAGTCACCTCATTACATCTTTAATCAAAATAATAATTGAATACATGTCCCTACAAAACTAGACAAATAATTTGGAATAAAATATATTTCATATGAAATACAAATAAAATCTTTTTGTATGAAACCCCAGATGTGCACGTAAGGTTTCACAGAAGTACAAGCTGATTATCTTCTTCAAAGGTGTGTTCTCCTGTTACTATACCTTTTAAAGGGTGATCTCTTCCAATATCAATGGCTCTTCAATCTCCCCTAAGGTGAGATGCTAAGAATATCCAAGCTGTTTAATGCAGTTACTTTTAACTTGATCATGTTTGGGGCCTGGTGCGCTTGTCCTCGAAGCAGAGAAAGTTTATAGTGACCTGCCTCTGTTACAGGCCTATATCTGTATTTTAATATACACAATTGGCTTCCTGAGCAGAGAGGAAAGAAAGTTGAAGTGCTGTAAGTACTTGGTGTCCTCTCCTGGTTTTGTCAGCATTCAGTCCCTATGGCTTACCAGATCACACCATCAGTTTCTGTCATATTTCTTCAAGGCGAGGGGAAGCTCTGTGCAAATCAATAAACTCACCACCATGTCTCCCTTTAAATCCCTAAAAGTTATCCTTAAAGGCTATTCACTTCTGTCTGACAAAAGAGGGTGCAGTGATGAGCAAAGCTGATAAATACTCACGTAGATCAGGGCTGTATCTTCCTATTTATCTCATCTTTATTTGTTTCTTTATATTTTTCTCTGAAGCTGCAAAAATTTGGACAAGAGGGGCTGAAGTCTTTGAATGGATAATAGGCACAATTGTAATAGAAATGACTAATTCTGAATCTTATGATCTGTGTGATTTTGAATTTTCACTTTCAGTAAATCACAGAGCATCACAAATCAGGATGTGTGCACTCATGGGAGTTTATTGAAAGCAATTCTGCAAAATACCAGTTCTTGGCCATTCTTGTGCAGATCCTTTTTTCAGGGAGAGAGAGGGTAGGGGAAATTTTACCCCCAGTTTCTTAGGATTGTGACAGTCTTTGGGGAGCTGGGGGAGCTGTATCCTCACCCATTACAGCCATTGCATTCTCTTGATCTGAAGCAGATGATTTATCACCTTCCTTAAAAAGTTTCAATTATTATTACTTTTGGCTGCATGGGTCAAATAGAAATTTCATCTGACTGTATCTTCCAGAAGCCATTATTACCCAATATACTTCACTTTTTTTTCCCTTTCCTTTTTTCTTAAATATATGCATGTGTGGAAATTTCTAGAAGTTTAAATTACTAGGAGTTACTTAGTTTTGCTGTTTAGGCTTTTGGTCTCTGAGGGATAGTTTTTTTACTTGTTCATTGTAGTCTGCAGTTTGTATGTTGTAGACACCCTAAATGTTTGCTCACAAGAGAAGATAAGTCAGTCATTATCTAATAAACCATAGAAGGACTACTGATTTTTGAAATGTCAGAGGAATGTTATAATAATAGCTGTCCTTTTTACGGACAGGTGAATAATTCCTATCAGTGAAAAACGTGGACTCAGGAAAGGACTACTGGAACAAGAAGCTGAGCTTGGTCAGTTGAGATTCCCAGTTTAATGAGGTCCCTTGGCATTGCTCTGTTCTCTGTAGGTATTCACTGTGCAGTCCTAGCAGAGCTATAAATGTGTAGTTTAGATTACTGTGCATGTTGTTTAGTCCTGGATTACTCTGTGCCTCCTCTAAGTGATGTCTTCCACATCACTTAGGAGTGATTAGAATTTAGGAATGGAATTAGTTTTTTTTTTTCAATTTGTGTGTTCCTGCCTCGTAACTGCTGACTATGGCACTGAAAATATAGGGGGCTAACCATGTGAGTACAAGGCATTGATAAAGTTAGTTCATGAAAGGGTTCCACAGATCTTGGTTGATAATTTTCTTTGAAAACCAATCTGTGGTTGTTGCTTTTGTTTTCACCCTATATTTAGAAATAGTTTTAAAAAAAGTTATTCCAGTGATCAAAAGCAGAATAGGAAAAAAGGGCCTATATCTAATGTGCATCATATTGACTTATGCTTCATGTGTTTAGAGAGAATTAAAAAACATGGTATTGTTGTGTAGAGTGGCTTTCATTTCCCCTGTTCTAAGCATTTCTATGATATTGTACTAGATATTTGGGTTCTTACTATAACATACCTCAGTCAAATATTGTTGTTTGCTACCTGAAGGTCTCAGGCATACCAGTTCAAAGTTGGGTTATTTATTTATTTGTTTATTTTCCTTGATGTGTTCAGAGAAGATAAGTATCCAAAGAATCAAAGACTTAGATGCTTATTTTTATAGGCAAAGGTTTTGGAGTCTTTGAGGCTATATCTCTTGGAGCAACAATAAAGAAATTTAATTTTATTGGAGCCAAAATATTTTTCAAATGTTGGTAATTAAATTGAGTCCATGAAAAGGGTGGGATATTAATAACAAGGGTAGATATTTCAATACTAGGAGAGATGGCAGATTGCAAGATTCATTATTAGGAATGTAGTTCAAAACTACCGTAGTTATACCTTTAACCTACAAACTGTCACATTTTAAATTCTAAGCCCTACATAACCAGGGCATGCCAGTGGCCTTTTTGTACTTTACTGTATAATAACAGAGGAAGCCAGAGGCGTAGGAGGCTTTTTCCAGGAATATTTGCAAAGTGAGACCAGGAACAGAGAATGTGGGAATCAGAAATACAGAAATTCTCTTGCAGGAAGCAGAATTTAAGGAGTCTGATGAGTGAAGGAAGATTATAAATCAGACAAAACTATCAGTCATGTCTGTAGAAGAAAATAGAGGATGAAATGCCTAGAAGCACTGTCACAACATTCATGGATTGAAAATTGTAAATAGCCACTTAGGATGACTGGAAAACTGTGATGGAACTAATTGCAGCATGTATTTCACACACACACGCACAAGTAACAGGGCAGATAAGAGACAAATCTGCAACTGGAAAGAATTGTGGTGGATTCTGTCATTCTGAAACTTTAACTTAAGACACTGTTCCAGCTAAACAAAAAATTCCGGATCTGTTGAAGAATCACTTGAAGACATGTTATGCATGATGTCATGAGGGTTCTTTATCAGTTGTTTTCTCATGGCTTTAGCCATGAGGATAATCACATGGGGCAGAGAACCTGGAGAAGTGTTAAAAATTTCACTATAAAGAACAGTCGATGGAGCTTGCTCACCACCCACACAGTGCTGCCCTCCAGGATCAAGACTTTTCTCTGGAAGCTCATGCCCAAATACATACTCGACACTTAATTTTTATACTCCTGTTCATAGTTTTTAATAATGCCCAGTATAAGGCAGTTGTGATCAACTCTACACTTGTGGATAGTTCTAATTTCAATTAGAATTAGCAGGTGATCTGAAAATGTTCATAACAGCATGTTTAGATGACTGCTGCAGTCCCTTTTTTTGTCTCAGAAATTATAATCCTGAGAGCAAAGCAGACTGTGTGTGTGAAACAGGAGCAAGAGCAGAGGCGTGAGGAGTAAACTCCATTGCCCAACTACAGCTTTACAGTGGGAGGTAGACATGGCAGTGTCTGACACAGTTTCTTCCCAAAGGAAAAGGAGCACTGGTGGGAGCCCAGCAAGCCCATTTTGATCTGATCTCGGACACTTGGCGTGTAGGATAAGGGACTTGCTCAGGCATGACCGTGGAGAAAGTGATTGAAGTGCAGCCGCCTTTTCTCCAGATAGACCTCTGCACAAGTTTGGGAGCATAATTTCTATCCCAGAATTAAAAAATAGTTGAATACATTCCTAGTCAGTAGGAGATCAGTTTGTGGAATGAAGGGGCTTTCGTGGTGTAATATTTCAGTGGGTCTCTACCAGTGCTAAGGTGGTAATTATCACTGTTACTGTTTTCCAGGTGTCAACAGAGGGGGTCCAAAATGCTTTTTCTCTCTGATAATGTGCTTAACTAGCTTTCAATGAAGTTGCACATCATGGTTCATCACCCTTGAATTTTTCTGAGGACCCTAAGTGACTGGTTTAGTGACTAGCAGCAATGTATCAGTGCAGATCAGCAGCAGATAATTTAGTCTGATCTTGTTTGATTTTATGGGTCTCCTAAAAACTCTGTTGCCACATACCAGCAGCTTAACAGACAGACATATGATTTCAAGCTGCTAAACTTCAAGACTTGTTGTAGAAGGGGCAAGAATGCATGGTGAAGGAAAAAACGGGTGGAATTAAAGCTGGGAAAGAATTTGACTCTGGCTTATACTCTGGTGCCTTTCATTTTTAGACACAATGAATATTATGCAGTGTGTAATAATATATAAAATGCAGTACATTTCTGCATCTGTTTGTGGTACAAAAAACCAGAAATGAGATTACTAAATTTTAATAAATAAAAAATGTTTTCATATGTATATGGTTCTCCATGGTCCTCTAAAAGGAAAAGTTCTTTACAGTTCTAAATATAACTCAATATCTACAGTGATTCTTAAAGTTGTTATTATTTAAAGGTAACCTTTTCACAAATAAGGATGTATCTTTCAAATACAAATAAATTAATAAACACAGACTATCAGTGTACTTATCTGAGCTTTCAGACTGTGTTGATCTCAACGTGTACCTAAATGGATTAAAAGGTAGTTTGGACTTTTTACCTTTGAAGAGAAAAAACCCACGGCTTTTGTGTTTTTACTTTATTCATACAGTTAGGAAAACTCTTGTGCCTGAGCACTTCACAAAAAAATGGAGCCCAAGGAAGATAAAATATATTTGTATTTTTATGAATTGTCTTTGTCCTAAGAAATAAGATGACACACTCATTGGGTTCAACAGACATTGTCCACAACCATTTTTTTTGGTCATCGAATAAATCTGATTTTTAAATATATTTTATTTTAATCTTAAAATTACATGTTGAAAAACGACAAATATTTATATTTCAAATGTCTCTTAATTCCTGTCACTTCTACTTAATTGTTTTTCTTTTACAGTAGGAATTCATGTTCACTATAGTAAATAATAGCATTACTTTAATTTTAGGCAGGATTAATTTGAATCAAATTTAGTGGTGGTGAGTGCGTGTAGAAGGAGCCAAAATACTGTAACAGAGATCTGTCTGGTATTAACCAGGGATTGCAGGGTCTCACTTTTATGTGCCTAGGAGCTTGATGTATTTATGGAGTGTAGGATAGTGGATAGTTTCCTTCTAGTTTTTTTACAGTTTGACAAGGTATTACTGCTACGAGCAGGTATTTCCTATATGCAGAGTAGGAAATACTGCTAATACAGTTAATAACCCACCTAACGGAGGAAAAAAAATTAAAAGGAAATGCTTTAAGGGCCCTCATGGTACACTGTAGTATTAAACACATGGCAGCCCATGGCCTCCAAATAAAATCTTAGCATTTGGGTGTGATGTCACTGGTCAATGATTTGACTGTGGCAGCAATACTGATAGTGATATCACACCTATGAAAACTGGAATTCCTCCAGCTGGGTTTGGAGGTGTGATCTCCAATCCATCAATGTCAGCTGAGAGTCAACCATTACCTTTTACATTAAACCATAAAAGCAAGTTTTACCTTCTCTGCTGAAGCATGAGGGTGTTCAAGCAGCCCATTTTTTTTAGGTGTTATGTGTATAATTTATGCATTAAGTTCCTCTGTAAGGACTTTATAATCTTCAATCATAATCGGTATCTGGTGTTAATTGCTGTTACTAATTTGTTCTTTTTTCAATAAGCTTAAACTTCACAAAATAAATTGTAAGGAGGGACAATTATATTTCCACTTTGAAATTGAATTATGAAGACCCATACATAAGTTATTTGGTATTTGTTTATGTTGACCTGGTCTGTGACAAATTGTGTCCGTAATTTCACTATGGACACGAATATAGTACAAAAAATTAAAAGAAAAAACATTGTTATGATAGATTTAAATATATTTATTGAGCTGGCAATACTGTAGCTTGAAAGTGTTATATATTTATTTTGTTGAATATATGGATGCAATAATTTTTTATTTCTATCATACTTAGGAAGAAGAATATCAAAATTGTATAAATACATGACAATTTAAACCAATATGGGAAAATATATAAATATATAAAAAACTAATTGTCAATAAAATTTGTTAATAAGAATTTTAACTATATTTATTGTTGTTCTGCTGAGTTTTAATAGAGTTTTTCAGCTACTTTAACATCATTATTAAACAAGATTTTCCACATCTTTTTTATCTTATAATTGCAGCCCTTCAGAATTTCCTTTCTGACAGCAAAAAGAAAGAAATTAAAGAAGTCATTACAGTAAAGCAGTAGTATGGGGTTTTTTATCTGCATTATATATTCCCAGTTTACAGTCCTGCGTTGTTATCCTTTCTTCTTCTAAAGGTTGTCTGACCTTTCCCATAAAGAAATCCTTTCTTTTAGCTGATAATTTTATAAAATTACCTGGGACACTTGCCAAGTGAGGTATCGGTCTGAAGAGTTTATACTCTGCACAAATGGTTCCAGGTGCTTAGCTGGAAAGTCTCAGCTATTTCCAGCACAGAGAATAAAGGAAAGGAAAAAAAACAAAAACAAAAACAAGCCAACAAACTTGTAAAAAATACTTGTTTTAAAAGATTTACTGATCCAGTTGCTTCAAAACGGTGTCCTGAGTGTTAGCAGTTGGATACTATTAATATCATGGATGTATTTTCTGTTGTCCAAGAAAATGTTTGTTAAATTTGGTTACTGTAGAACAATTGTGCTTTCCATGAGATTCTTAGGGAATTTATCTGCATAGGAAAGAAAGGATAAGTCAGCTATGGGATGAGATAAAGCTGAGGTACCTGTGCAAATAGGTGGGCATAATGGTTGGGGCTTCAGGAAACAAGGAGGAAGCTGCTAAACTTCAGGAGATGGTGGGGAGATGGGAATTGGAGGGAAAAAATGATTGAAGATGGAGGGAATATTTGAACTGACACAGTAAAATCCCAGATGGTAGAAACTGAAGAGAGTCTGCAGAGATGAGGCTAGATAAGTGCAAGTGAACCAAGTACTAGACACTGACAGTCAGGTAAATGGATGCAATAATGAAACAAATAAAGGATGCCCTGAATGAATCCATGTGTTTGTTTGACTTTTGTTTCTGAGCAACATTCCGTTAACCAGTTTGAAGATAGAGTGGATCGAACATCTTGGCTAGTTGATCATAGGTCTGATATTCCTTCTGTGTACTGATTGAGGCTGGAGTCCTGGGGAAAAACAAAATATGCAGAATAAAGGACTGTATCATAACTAATATCTAATAAGGTTCAAACTTCAAGCTGAAAAGATGATCTTAGTTCTGGAACGTTTTACATTTTGCTTGTTTCAACTCATAAGCTGATAATGTTGTTATAGCATAGCAGTTTGTTCTGTGTGTAGAGAACATATGAAGTAGATTGTATGCAAGATAAAAAAATGTCATGAATATCTAGGCTTTAATTGTATTATGCAGTTGACATTAAGGTAGGTAGTGGAAAGAAAGAAAGATCAGTAATCAGTAAAATATTTTAATCAGTAAAATATTTACTTGTTCATCCCTGCAACAGGTTAAAAATACAGCAGATCTGCTAATTAACAAAAGATGTAATGTGTTTCATCTTCAGTATCTGTACCTGTATCAATCAGCTTGCAATATTTTTAATAATTATTTTGTAATCGATTGCATTGTTCTGCTAAGACACTGTTTCCTTGAGTGTGCTGCATGACCTGACAGCTTTTACTGCAGAACCTAAATGTGTCGACATTGGCAAGTAGCTCTATTGCATTTTTTTAAAAATTTACAGCACAAAATCTTGAACTCAGAAAAGCAAAGTAAATAGAACAAATAGGCTAAAAGAGACAGCTGTGTGCTTTTGTGAAGAGAAACAGTAACAGGATAAGCCAGAAAGCTGAGAATGACATGTTGCAAATAAACCTTAGTATGACATATGACAGTTCTCTGTTTAGGATTTTCTCATAAAGGTTCAAGGTATAAAAACTTAAAGGTGGAATAGAGTACTGCCAGAATATCTGGCTTTTCCTGTAGGCAATTTTTGAGGCAATGGAAGTATTTACTTTATCTAAATATGTAGAATTTATTGTCCAAGAAGACAAGGTCCATGCATGAGCAGTGTTTACAAAACAATGGATGTCAGACTCCACAATGGGGTTTTTATTTGACAGGATCTGGTCAGTAAGGTAGTACTTAGAGTAAACACCATGGAATGGAAGGGAATTGAAGAATCCTTTTTTGTGAATCTGCTGCAGAAGTCTGAAATCTGTAGTAACAGTGAACCACAGCTTCTCTTCTGGAAAATGAGAGAGTATCTGGTTATTCAGAAAACTGATGCCAAGGTGCTTGCCCTTGATTTGGGAAATGTTCTGTGTTCACAGTTTAACATTGTGCACTAAAAGAGGTACGAAGTGTAATATACTGCAAGCTATTTCACAAGTCTGCATGTTATGTTTGTAGGGTTGTCGTTTTGGGTTTGTTTTGGGTTTTTTTCTGAATAAGGGGATGTGCATTTATCCTAATGTAAGAAACCAAATGTTTATCTTCACCATCAATTGTAATTCTGGAGTTAAAATCAGAAAATGTGTCTCTCTGGATTTCAGCAGAGGTTGAGAAAATCTTAAGCAATGTTTTCCCCTTCTCATTGCTATTGTCATAGGCTCTGGAGGACTTGTTATTAAGACAAAGGCTATGTACATCTGTTTAAATTTTATATTGTTAAAGCCTGCAGTTCTTCTTGCCATATGATTCTTTTCAAAATTCTTTGCACAGATTAGATGCTGCTTAAGCATTGTGTGCAGTAGCACCTGGAAATATTGTTAAGTACAGTCAATGAAGGGAAAAAGATCAGTGATGGTGACTTTGAATTCTGTAGAAATAATTACGTACTAATTTTTTAGCTGGATTTAAAATATCTGTGTTTCCAAGGGTTTGTTTTTTTTTTCCCATTAATTTTTAAAAGTATTTACAAGGATTTAAACATAAAGATATGCTTAAATAAGGCTTTTAGTGCAAGAATAAAAAAATTATTGCCACCTAAAAAATCTTCAAAGTCAGTCTGTCAGGTTCCTTATGGCAATGAAGCTCTCACATTATCTTTTTAATGTTGAAATCAATTCAAGTCAGTGAAATTTCTTTAATGAACTTTAGGGCACATCTTCAAAGAAACCTGCAATTGAACCTGTGGAAAGGCCAATGCCTTTGAACTGTGGAAAAGAAGTTTATCCTAGATTAGCTTGATCTTTTAGTTTACTCTGCCTTCTAATCTAATAAGAAAGATCTAAGCTTTAAGAATACCCCAGAACTGCAGTGACAACCTAAAAGTAGAGTATTGTTAGGGAGAAATTCATTGCTTCCCTTAGGTATTGGCATTTTAAATTTGAAGGAGAGCAAAGTTGTTAATCTTGTACTGTGACCACACTGAGTCTCTCTGAGCACTACATTTTCTTTTGTTGTTAAGAGACGTTTATTTGTTTCTTTCTTTCTTTCACTTGTTACTACCTTATAAATTGAAAATTAAAATTAATTTTTGTTTTCATTCTCCCTCTAACATTTTAGTGTACTTCTACCTGGTTCAGTCTTTTGTCACTCAAATGTGGAACAATGTACCTTCAAATGTGAAAGAAATAACAAAATCTGGAACAAATTACAAAGTGATGGAGAAGGGAAAAGCAGAGCTGTATGGAAATACGTGTATTAATGCATAGGCTCTGATGCACATGAGCCTGTTTTGAAGGACACTTCAGTTTTAGTTTGAACTTCTGCTTTTAAATTTTACTGTAATATGATATAAGATTTGCTTGGGTGAGTACTTGAGAAACTTTAGTGTTAACAGTATTCTTTTCCATAGAAATTCCATTGGATTTTGGATTTTGTACTCTTTCCAGGTTACAATAAGAAAAACATGGAAGAGAGTTTTAATAGAAAAAAACAACACTCAGTGGTTTGCAGCTGGCAATCACAATGCATCTACTGCTGCTTTTATTTTATTTTATTAAGTGGAACAGGTCAATTCACTATCAGAGCTGACTGTGTTCCTTCTCTGGTGAAAGTAAAAATAAAGGTCTAGCAAAAAAATTCAATTAAATGACCACTAGTTTCTTCTTTTCAATCATTCTGTGAAATGTCTTTTAACAACTGTCTCATTTTGTGGAATCAAGGAGGACAAGGATGGTTATCACTCAGCTGGCAAGGGAAAATGCACCTTTTGTCTATAGCACTGACTTCCATAAGTGACCTTATTCAATGTCTACTTTTAATTATGGATTAATAAGCATTTACACTATGAAGAAAGTGCAGAAAGGCAGAGTTAGGTAGAAAATCTTGTTCAGATGAAAGAAATCATGTTTATAGAACTGATTTTTGAGAAAGAGAGTATTGAAGGGCATAATATAAAATATATTTGAGGGAACAGAGAAGAAATGAAAATTATATATTTATCCAACTTATAAATTGTGCTATATTTTTCTGTATTTCATTTTTTTAAAGTTAATTTCTTGACCTTTTAAGGTCAGTGAGATTTTCAACACTGGCTGGATTGGTACTATTTCACCCTTTATCTGTGAGAAGCAGTTTCTGATTTTATTACTATTTCAAAATGGCAGCCTTCCTTTTCTTCTCTCACTCCAGTTTCCTAAGGATTTATAATCTTCTGCATTAAAAGGAAATTTTTTTCCTGGTATATACTGTATAGTTGAAATCAAGCACCAGGCAAAAAGTTGGCTGACCTAATGGGCTGATTCCAGCAGAGCAGACGTTTTGAATCTGGACTTCTTAGTTACTGAAGGTACAGGATTTTGAATGCTTTTATCCTTTTATTGGTGAATGCACTAAAGTGCATGCAGACAGAGAATGTTAAAGTGGCAGTCAGATAAACTTGTTAAAGCAGTGGGAGTTTTTCCTTTCTTTCTACGTGACTTTATCATCACAGCGGAGTTAAAAGGCAATTAGCCCTTCAGCTCTTTTCTGGCCAGTTTATTGGCATTTTACACACAACTGTTGAATAGACAGTGCCGTATTAAAAATTCCTATGAAGCTGGCCTGGGGATAACAGACTCTCAATTTCTGGTTAATGTAGGTTTCCTTGAGAGGAACTATTGCCAAAGAGCTTGGGTGAAATTATCTAAAAACAGTACCTATGCTGCCTGTACTCATAGTTGATGGAAAATTGTAGTAGTCTTGCTCCATGCTGTGTTACATTTCCAGGGAAATATTTTTATAAAGAGTGTTTGATGAAAAAGTTTATTCCTTTAGTAATAACAGGCTACCCACTGTGTTTCTTTAGGCAATGAACATGGTGACTAGAATGAGACATTTTCATCATCAGAACAACAATCATACTTGCTTTGCATTTCTGTAATTTTCATCTGAGGTCATTAAAACACTTTACAAACATAGAGTACTTATTTCTTGCAGTATATGAGAAGGTGGGAAATAGAATATTATGTCAAAATCTTGACCAAACGTAGTCCAAATTTTTTTTTTTTTTTTTTTTCTGTTTGGGTTTTTCTTTTTTTTTTTGGGGGGGGGGTGGGTTCAGAATTGTAAGGAAACATTGTGGGGTTTTCTTATAATTTCAGGGTAAAAAGAAGATCAAACATGTCTTTTGCAGTTCTTTCACCCCAAAGTATTAAGAACTAAAATCTGACTAATATTTTTCATGACTGAGGAGAATGAAGTACAAACAAGACATATAAGCTCACTACTGGAGAGTAAATTGGATTTTTCATACCATTTCAGTTTTAATCTTATCTTGCCAAAGAAAATAGAAAGCTTTTGACAGATGTGACTGAGACTATTATTGTATGTTAATGATGCAGTCATTGCTTCTATGAATAAATTTATTTAGTAAAATTTTGTAGCTGATTTTAATTTACTGAAGTTAGATCATGAGAGATCCATTGAGGTCTGTGAGTGTGATTGCGAGCCAGAGGGTAAAAACAAAGAGTAGATTTGATTTTCAACCTGACCATATGCATTGCTCACGCTGCTCCAAGTGGCACCGTGGAATCAGCAAAAAGGCTCCTTAGAAGTCCAGCTGATTTTTGGATCAGATTTCTTTCAAAGTAGGGAAGAAAAGCCAGTAGGTTTAAAGAATCAGAAGTCCAATTTTCACTATGTTTTAGTTTGCATGACAACTCCAGCGGGCACTCAGATTTTGTTCAGAGAGCAAGTGATGGATTTATGCTCCAGTGTGCCTTAACAATAAACAAAGTAAATCAAAACACCTTCATTTGCTCAGGCATGTAAGTTATAATTTCTTTCAGTGCACAACACTGATTTGAAGTGATCCCCAACAGCAGCAGGTCTATTTTAAATGGTGTGTACATGTATTTCAACTCTGTTAAAAACTCGAACTTTACTTCTGATACTCACAAGCCATCATTAAAGTAATCTGTAACTTGTGTCTTTTAATACAGCAAGTACTTATTGCAAGCCAACACAATGGTTTCATTAAATGGGTATTAACGTGTAAATTGAAAGTCTGGAGACTGGAAAGTGCTGGATTTAAAGTAGCTCATATAATTATTTATTTTTAGGTGTCCTTTCGGTTGCATGTTACAGCACTTTTCAGTTACACAGCCATTTACTGCCTTTTCTGTAGCATCTCACTGCTCTTCCATGCTTGCTTCCCATTGCACTGACTCCATTCTTGAGCTGCATTTTAAAGGGGACAGTAATTGTGGGAGAGACAAGTAGTTACATTATTGGGTGGCTTAGCCCTATCCATGCTCTTGCTTCAGATTTCTTACGTGCTAAAAAATTATGTAGATCAAAATACCAGGTGTTGTGTGAACTTCTATTTATTTCAGTCAGGGCCTGTCTGAGGTGCAGAGAGCACCCTCAGCAACTTCAGAGTGATGAAATCTCTGCCATGATGACAGGAAGAGTATCGGGTCATGAGGAGCAAAACCAGTGCTGAAGAAGGAGTGGTTCTGAGCTTTAGGCCATCTTTGACAGTTTTCTAGGCTACCAGGAAGAAAGCAATTTTTTCCCACCTCCAAAGTGAGGAAAATAAAAAATACAATTTTATTTTATAGAGATGTGTCAAATATAACATCTTGAAATCTATGCAACTGTTTTAAAAATGAAAAGGACTATAAAACCTGAAGAACTTTACACAAGTAAGCCTAATACATCAGAGCACATGACCAAGACATCTGCAATAAAGACTTTTGAAACTGTGCCCAGTGTCTGTGCACCATCTTTTCCCACACAGATAATAATTCTCTTCTCCTGTCACAAAGAAGAAAGTGGACTGTTGGTGCTCTAGAGAGATCCAGATACGGTGATGAGCAGCACAGCAAAGCCCAAGAAGCAAACAGCATCATAGTTTCAGCGAGATGCTTAGCAAAAGCAGCATTTAAAAAATGTTGGTAGTGCTCAAAGCAACTGCACTGCGTAAGAACATTTGTTCTGTGGACAGAGTGACACAGACCCTGGAGTGAAAAATTATGTGTGATCATTAGTTAGAAATAAGCATAATTTATAGACGCCAGGGGGCAGAAGTAAGGTTGCAAGGACACCTATAAACCTGGCATTCCCAAGCAGAGGGCTATTTATGTTCAAACTCAAGCACACTTTTAAATTTAAATATTTGAATGGTATAGAATTTGTTGCAAACAACATTCTGTTTGTGGAAAGAAAAACATTTAAATGCAACCAAAAACCAGTTAATTCCAACATTTAAATGTTGGAAGAGAAATGTGATTGTTCATGTGTTACAAATGTGAATTTAACTAAAAGCTAATTTTAATTTGTTACAGCTAATGTTCAAACTTTATTGTTTGGGCATAAATTAGTCCAGCTTTCTGAAGCAAAAACATCAAACAAGTCCTTTTTTGAAGGTTAGGCCTCTTCTTCTTACTTTAACTGCAGAAAACGCTGTAGATAACTGCAGCTTTTTATTTCCAACCTGACCTTCCACGTTCTGAAACTAATTTGCCATACTGCTTCTCAAAGTCTGCTCAAGGACTTCCTTTAGCAGAATAATGTGGTTCTTATTAAGCACATCCTATAAGACCCAGGAGGATTGCATGCAAAGAAAATAAGACGGAAACACAAATGAATTTTCATCCTCCAGTCAGATATATGATATTGATGACCAGGATGCATATGAAGGATATTGTAAAGAAGACAAAGAAAAAGAATTAAAACAAATGTCTGACAAATTGGCTGTCTTCAGATGCAAGGATGACAAGTGGTCTGTGCAGCTCAGTGGAGGACATGGAGGCATCAAGCCAAATTATTATGTAGTCAACAAGTCTCTTTGAATCACATGGTTATGTGTAACCTCTTTTAAATACAGCCTCAATTTAAATTACATCATCATGAAAGACTTAAAAGCCATGAAGTTCTATGTGAAAGCTGATAGTTTTGCTTAACTCCAAATGTTGTTCTTCACAGTTATGAATTCTGTATTTTTATAGGAATAATGAGTTCCACTTCTGTTAAAGGGGAACTTCTTTCAGATATTATTTCCCTAATTTTTAAGTAGATGCACCAAATACAAATAATTGTGAAAATAGGAGCTTTAACTTCAAATCAGTTTCTTCCTTATGTTTTTTTTCTACGAGGTGACAAAATAATTTTATGCTAGCATAATTTGATGGAAAAATGCACTGAAATAGCTTCAGTGTACTATAATCTCTATACTTGTGATGTTCTCATTCCAATGTAGCTAAATATAGATTTCAGAGGTTTTACAAGGTTAATGAGGAATTTTTATCCTCTGTGTGCAAGTGTAATTTAGTGAATTGGCTCCAGAATTATCACTATTTTTTCATTTCATTCTTCAATAACATGCAGAATTTGGGTAATCAGAATTGTAATATGATTTTCCTATTAATCTGTTTTAAATCTGATATTTTCACCATGACTAATCCATGAAATTTGTCAACTTTGTCTGTGATTTACACAAGCTCTATTTATAAAGAGAACTTGTTTGAGTCCTAAGGCATGGAATATTATTTCCCAGCATGCTTTTAGTGACTTTTTACTAACAAGTATAAACAAAATGTGCTCATTGACTGTATTATTATTTCAAGATCAGGAGGTAAAACATGAGGAATGTTGAAGAGTATATTCCCTGTAGCAGTGTATATTAGTCTTAAGCCATTAAGAGGAAAATAGCCTATCATATCGGAGTTGGTAAGGATGGTTGTGATCATAAAGTTTACCTAAAATAATTGGATAACTTGCTTGTAGATTAAAAACATATGTGATTCTTGTATGTCTTTATGCTGAGGCTTTAGAATTAATTGCTGTCAGCATAAACCAGACCAAACAAAAATAGATTTGCATCAATTCTTTGTAATGGGGGAAAAAGAAAGGCTTGAATGACAGTGAAGATAATTCTGTTTTGTACTTGGGGGGAAATGGCTACACAGTGTTCACATACAGGAATGTAATTTACTATATATGGGAAAGAATAAAGATCCTTTATGTAAATGTAATAGCAGGCAAGTAATACCTTCAAAGGGAAGAAAAAGAGTCTGTCGGGTACAGAAAGTTCATCTGCTCCTGCTGTCGTCTCTCACTTGTTGGGGGAAGACATTTGGGGAAAGGCCAGAACACGGATATTCACAAAACATCCAATTCTTAGCTCAGCACAACATCTTAATCAGCTTTTACCAAGCTGCCCTGCTCTGTACCAAACAAGCTATAAATGCACAGCACACTCGTGCATGTATCAGGTCCCACTGCCTGTGGTGATGAGAACAAGATGACTCTGGGCTTCAGTAACAGCACTACAGGTAGGGAAGAAGCAGCATCACCTCCTCTTCCAGCTGAGCAGGGGCCTAGAGCAGGAACTGCTGAATGCCAGGCCCTTCCCCATGTAATTTCAAATTCCTGATTATATGGTTTTATGAATGATCTCCAGAAATCATACACGTTGAGATCACAGATGGCCAGCTTGTTACAAGATCCATAGACTGGAGCCAGATAGCAAAAGCTTGGCCTGCTCTGAAATCTGGTCTTCCTCCAGCAGAAATGGCCGTAATTATTCACGTGTCCATCAAGTTATCAAAACACAGATATCCTCTCTCATGGTCCCTATGGTGTGAAATGCCCTCTCTGTGGTCAGATCACAGGAGAGCTCCTGGCCAGGTGGAGAGAGGTCAGGGAATGCAGTGTCCTCAGGTGTCTTCTGCCAATGGCATGGTGTTCTTACGTGATTGCCCAAGCCATGGCAAGGGAATTCTGTGCCCTTGTGCTTCTGGCTGGCCTTCTCTCTGTCCTGCTTCCTTAATCACTGTAGCTCATGTTCTCAAAGGCCCAACTGCCTCTTAATCTGATTTCTGAATGAAAACAGTCAGCGGCACCACATAGAAATTCTTATTTCACCATGTCCTAAGAATCTAGGGAAGGTTTGCTCTCTACTCCAGGCTGGAATCTGACCTCAGAATTCCAATTTATTTCAGACTTGCAAAAGTATTTAGCCCAAAAGAATATTTTGTGGAGGACAGGGAAGAATTTGGGGTAGACAGATGACTGTTTTACACATGATGTTTTGCACTTCCCTAGCTAAAAAGCAATTAAATAAATTTTCTTTTAATTGCTCATAACATAAAATGGAAAATATGTGGAATCCCAGCCATTTAAAAGATATTTTTAAAATAGTAGAAGTGGAAAATAGATGTTTAGAATTAAAGTTTGATTTAATATAATACCAGAATATGTAGAAGCCAAAATAATTTATTGATCATCTTACTTTAATATCTCAACGTCTCCTTACAAATTCAACTGTTCCCTTCAGAGTCTTGAAACTTGTCTAATAATACTGATATATGCAAGTGATGGATAACTAATGGGGCTATGTGGATTCTGTTACTGTTTCTGGATATCCTAGATATTTGAAACTACTATTTTAATGTGTATTATCCAAATATACACAGAATTGCTTGGGACACACTTGAAGCTGCCTCAAACTATGGAAGCTCGTTGTTTAATCCTTTTACTGAATAATTGAGCAAAGACTCATATATTTTCTACATTTAGGCTCTTAAAATTATTGTCTTTACGTTATAAAGAATTCTGCTCTACATGGCTAATGTGACATGCTTGCATAAGAAAAAATGCTCTCCTGTGTAAATTAGGTCTACAGAATTTCCTTAAATATTTGTTGCTTATGAAAGTTCTACAGCAAGGCTTTTTCCTCAGGCATACATTTATCAGCTGAAATCTTGATTGTTTTGCCTGTATTATGTCACTCACATCTGGCAAGAACAGCATCCTGCTGTTTGTGAAGCTGACCTCCTGCTGCTGCTTAGCCACTTGTAGGATTCTATCCCGATTCCTCTAATCCACTCTGTTTCAATAGCACCATATTTGGGCTCCTTCACAGATTCTTTTGCTGCTCTGTTTGGGATGCTCTATGAGCTGAATTAGAATTTTAATGTTCCATTCAAAACAGAAGGAACCTTTTTGTTAAATGAGAATATAAGGAATAATCTCCTACAGTCTCTGGGACAGATTTTCTACACATGCACTGTATTATTTTCCTTCAAACTTTTGTCCAGAAGTTTGGGGCACTATTTCAATATATTGGTTTACTTTGTGTAAATCAGATCCAATTTGAGGTTTAATGTTGCAATAAGTCCTGCTACCATCCTAAATTGTTTCTTTCCTGTTGTAACTCCTCATTCAGAGTTCAGTGCTCCTTGTTTCCATTATGTCAAGGGTTTACTGAAATCTTTTCAACTCCTTGTGCAAGTCAGGCCTAATTAAAGTAGAGAATTGAAAGGACTCCAAAAATGGTGTTAGAAATGACACCAAAGCGCAAAGTGCACTGTAGGTAATTTTGCCATACTTTCAAGAAGTCAAGAAAGATTTTCATGTCTTTTTCCAGTAGCTATTTTCTGATCCTCACATGAAACAAGGTTTAGAGAAAACAACTTAAGACTTGAATGGTATATGTATGTATGTATGTACGCATATATATATATGGGGGGTGTATATATATATATAGGGAACATTTATATAAATGTGGTCTGTCTCTTTACTTCACACCTCAGCCTATTAATTTTGCTGGATCTATTTGTGGTCAACATAGCAATTGAAAAAAACAGGATAGCAGAACATGATCCTTATAATGCAGAGCTCCTGGGCTTATACTTGCTTTAAGAATGGGATTTAATTTACTGAAGAATAAACATGTTGGTTAAATGATGATGCTAATTTTATTCTTTGAACAAGTTCTTTGGACACAATGTAATATTGCGTGAGTCTCTTGTACAATTTGAAAAACCTTCAGTGCAGTATACAGAGCTTACTTAGGTGCTTAAAGAGAAAAAAGGTATTATCAAGGTTAAACATTTTTCAACAATTTCATAAAGTGTATCTAGCTTGTACCAATCTTCCCTCTCTGAAAAGTTCATTTTAGAGCATGTACTGTATTTGCTTCAGCAGTAGCTTTCTGCAGTCCCTCTCAGCTGGATCATCATCATCATCATCATCATCATCAGAAGCCACGTGGTGCCAAGACCTGCTGAGGAACCCTGTGAATGGGGTCAGGGATGCGGATGGAAACTGGAAAAGACAACAGCTACAGCAGTTTGATATAATGGTAGACTTTACAGCTAGAAATGGAACAGAGAAGCTAATGAAGAAAGCAGGACAAAGAAAAAGACTTCAGAAAGAGGAGGTGAAACAGGGATAGAGGCAGTGAAGTATGGCAGAAAGCAGAGGGAACAATACTGAAGAAGTGGGACAAAGCATATGTATTATTTGGTCTCCTTTCTTGCATTTAGCAAATAATGTGTATATATGATATGTTCCCAAATATGTTAACATTTCTAATGATAGCAATATAGAAGAAATATGTTTAACAGCTTTTATCAAGGGATTCAATCTATGGAATCCAAAATGAAGAGGTTTGTTAAGTGATCCCTCCATGCAGTATCAATGAGAAGACTTGCGGTTCTGCTGCTCCTTCTCTGTTTGTACTTTAAAATTAATTGAAAGCCTCATTGTTTGGTTTAAACTGTGAAAGCTTCCAAGGTCATTGAGTGAGGTAATTGACCTGCCTGTTGTAGGACAAAAATATGTATGTTAAATTGCATAATTAGTTTTAATTACATAATGATGGTGTTTAATATGGGGGGGTCAAAGGTTACTATTACATTTAGAAGTCATGACAAGAAACACAAAAATAAGCAACATAGTTTAATTCTGTGTTTCTTTAGGTTTTAAAAAAGGGGTCCACTGTGATCTATCCTTGACCTTGGATATTTGATGATTATAGCAAATAATATATTGCTGTTACCCTTTTTGGGATCATAGAGACACCTTTGTAAATGACTAAGCAACTTTGGTAAAGACTTCATTTAGGTTCAGAATACACAAAAGTTAATCAACAGTGGGAACTCAACTGACAGCAATTTAATCTGATTGGGTAAGGTAATTACATGATTACCAGGAGTGTTTATATGTGGACAAGGATATTTTTATTGGAAAAAATCCTAATTGCTTTCTTACTGCGAAGAGAAAAAAACAAATAAATTTGTTTTCGCAGGTTAAGAGGGCATCCCTCGTTCCTTGAAATAGCTCCTTCTCATATTTTAGTGACAAAATGAACTCATAATTCTTTGCAAATTTGCATTGGTATTGTGTTAGGAGTTCCTCTGTTTCTGAACTTGAAATAATGCCATCAATATCTTGTTTCATTTAAGCAGCTCACTGCTTATACTTCTATTGTGTGATAGCCTAAAAATGTCATGATGCTTGTAATTAATTATCTCTTTTACTATGTGTAAACACTGTTGCTTAAATACAGATTGATTTCACCAAACTTAAACCTAAAGATCCATTATACTAATGCATATTTTTGGGAAGGAGGGCAGTATTTGTTTTTCCATGATGGGAAAAAAAAAAAAAAGCACTATGTAAAAGATTGGTAGATAAAAGATGGTGTTCTTAAATGCTGGAAGAAAAGGTATCATTCAGGTTCTCTGAATGGTCCTTTAGAAAATGCTCTTTCATTTTACTGACATAGAAAGGCGTGTTGGGAGATGTAACTTCATTAACAAACTTTAACCTCTGTGCTTACCTGAAGAGCACAGTAGAGTAGAATCCCATTTGGCTGATAAATACTGGTTTGCTCCAAAACCTGATAAAGGAATGGGCTGGGCCTGGAACTTTGTAGGGTTGTGTCTAGATCTAGATGCCACACAAAAAATATTTTGACACTTAAAAGAGTAATTTTATATCACACTGGTAACTTTTGAACACATTCTGACAGCGGAAATGGGATGCAATCCTCCCAAGACTGACTTCTATGGAACTGAAAAGTTAATGAACTAAATGCTAAATAACAAATTGAATGAATTTTTGAAATTAAATATATAATTATGGAAAGAAGTTCTGTGATATATTCAATGTTATAAAAAGTACATGTTCTCCCTTTTGCTAATTTTTTACTTATAAGTGCTTTAGAAAATATTACATTTTTGAATTGTTTTTCTAAACCAGATGATCCAGTCACTGTTGGAGGCACATAGCCACGGCAAAAACTCATGCTGTACATTGATCACCTGTCCAACCTTTGCCTAGAGTGTGATCCCCAGTTCCTTCAAGAGATCCATCTTTACCTGTCTATAAAGAAGAAGAGGAGGAGGGAGACATCTGGGATATTCAAGTATCAAAGTTTAACACCAGAGCAGGTCAAATCTTGATTTATATTATTCTCTACTTGTGTTGCTAGTTTTGACTGAGATATTTGGCTGGAGATTTTCTCAGTGATTGTATAGTATGGGTGGAAGTTGCTCCAGTGTTAAAGTGTTTTTATTTGGACTGGTCACTTGCTGAAACTGCACATGCATTTTTCACAGTTCTGTGGTGTGAAATTGAACCCAAAGTCACTCTGCTATTGAGGAAGTTGGCTAATACTGAGCATGCCTGGAGTCTGTACCTCTCTCTTGAACATCTGCTGACCACAGAGACCAAAATGTGGCAGCTTGTTTAAAACTGTTCATTGTACTCGAGGTTTGGACCATTCTGTATTTAGCCCACAACCAAATCCAGGTCCCCAGCCAGCGCGATCATGTTCATTGACCTGTTAAACTTTCTTCTTACTCTTCCTCTTCCCTCTGCAAGAGGACTTTGATATCCTCAAAAAGCCAAGGTTTTGCTTACTGTCCTAAGGACTGCCCCTTTAGGAGTGTAGCACAGCCCACACACAAACCTGGAATATGTCCAACTTGTTCTTTGAGCAGAATGTGAACCCCTGACCTCCTGGGCCTCCGGCAAGAGTGCTGCCTACTGAGCCACCAATACCCAGGCCATCAATAAGTTTTAAATGCCAGTTGCAGACTTCACAGAGATAATGACTTCAGTGTGTAAAGGTTTTGTTGTGGAGGCTGCAGTCTCACACATGGCGTGACAGAGTAAATATGCTAAAACCATAGAGAGCCCTTGCATAACTTGCCTTGATATAACAGTTTTTGTAATATGTTTCAAGGCATGGAATATTATCTAAAGGGACCCTGTTATGTAGGCTTAGGCCCAAAATGAAGCTATTATGAAAAGAATGTTTAGCAAAACCAGAAATATGTCCATGAAATCGTTGGAGTGGGAATTTCAGGGTAACCTTGCTTAGATTTAGAGTTGTCTGCATGACATTGCACTGTTGTGCTAGGGAATGAGAACCAGCAAATGAAAATACTGTTAAGTGAGAATCAGAAATTGAGCAGAATAAAGATGTTAGAAGGCTATTACTATTGTTATAACTTCTTAAAAATCTTACCTCATCCTGAGAGAGAAGAGATGAAAAAATAAATTCCAATTTAGTGATTCAAAGCAGCAATACTGACACAGGTAAAACCATGTATTTTCATTTTAATAGTGTTTTTAACCTGATCACAAATAAGTTCTTGTATTTTAAGTACTTACAAAGTAAAATGAATATGAAATAAGGTTTCAGGTTTTGGCACATTTCAGATTTATTGATGTTTCCTATTTAAAACTTAGCATTAAAAGGATACAAGAGATATATTGATGTTTGCAAACAAAGTGTTACTTATAGACTTGGATCAGGAAGGAAAACATGGCCAGAATCATGCTGAGACTTAGATTGTTGAAAGGCTGTTAGATAAATTGCATGAACCTTCTATGGAGCACAGGCCAGGAACCCAGGACTCCTTTTCCCAGCTAAGTGCCCAAATCACTAGGCTACAGACTCTTGCTCCCTCTTGTGTTCTTTCTCTGGCCCAATGAATCTTGAATTATTTTCTGTACAATGAAAGAGCTTCAGTGGTAGAACTTTGATATCTCCCTCTTCTTGACCCAGCATTTACTGCAGCCTGCAGCCAACTGATTGGAACGTTCTGCCAAAAGACATTGCTGGGTCCTAGGCTGAAGAAGGAATGGGACAAGGAGCTTTGGCTTCTGGGATGAGCAGTGCTGCTGTCAGGCTGGGGATGACTGGTGATCATGTGCTGTTTTAGAAAGAAATAGCACCTGAACAGTTTTGTAGGGAACCACCTGGTTGACATATATTAGGCTGGCTTTGAGAGCACCTGGTGGGCCAAAGTCCTCAGATCAGCGGTGCAGCTCCCCACAGGATTGGGCATAAGCTGAGCCATGAGATGAAGCACCCTGGCTGAGCAGGCAAACTCTGGCCATGCACAGAGATGCAGCTTCTGGGTCCGGCCTGCATTACCATCCAAACCTTTATTGCTACCAGAAACATCTCCAGGATCGGGTATGGTTCTCCGGGATCACCATTTTGCTTACACATGCCTAAATTCTTCTCACAACCCATTTTGAATTCCTACATTTTTAGGCTTTTCAATTTAACAGCTTTTTTGAATGAAGAACTGAGAAATTTTATAAACCTGTTTCAAACAAAAGTTAAGTTTTAAAGAATGTGTTATAATTAGGCAAGATGACAGGAAGAATTTGTCATTCAAAAGTGCATCAATAGTTATGGACCAGAGACAAATATAGTGTGTTTTGAAGCTTAAAAAGTTAAATTGTTTTGAATACATTAATGCTGTTCAGGCAATACTGTAGAGCAGTGTGGATTAGATCTGAATTTAGGAATAGCCAACTAAATTGACAGCATTGCAGTTATAAAACTAAAGTTTTTCAAAATTACTGACTTAATTCCTAGGCTCTTTTTTTGTTCCATATGTGTGTTTTTATGAAGTCCTGCAGTGCAGACCCTTATTCATGCAAGTGTATTTATCTGCCTCAGTGGAGCTATTCTGCCTCAGTGGAATTACTCTGTGAATAAGTCAATGTCTAAGATCAACTAGGATGAATCTGGTTTTCTTTTTAATAGAAATGCTAATTACAAAAATGACATCCGTGCATTATTTTTAGTCTGAAGACCACAAACAATGTAAAATTGGAACTGTAGATTTCCTAGGCAGTTTTTCTATGATTGTTTCTACCTGTTTAAAATGCTGGTGGAATAATGTGATTCATTACACATTACTTTCCTGTCAGTAGACGTATCTAGTTTGCTATCCAAATGTGAACTATGTGTTCTAGTTTTCTAGAAACATTTTTGATAATTTTTGTTTTCTTACATCTCCACACAAATTCAGAGTCTGTAGTTCTCCCTGGGAAACAAATTCTGTACGTGGCAGCTATCTTTGGTATTTTCCTGGGTCTCCTGTAATAGAAATGCAAATGACCAATAAAATTAAGTTTGCACATGGATGGTTGTGATTGGCCCTGTGTGCTTGACTTCTTGACTTACCATGGTCCCTTTGGGTAGAGTTCCTTCCAGTAGAACAAACTGCTAAAAAAAAAAAAGAAAAAAAAAAGAGAAAGAAAAAGAAAAATTGCTGTTCTGTAATATGGTGAATTGGGGGTGCTGGAGGTGGGAATAGAAACTTTTTTTCATGACAGGTAGTTGGTTTTAAAGGCAAGTAAGTGTTTCTCTGCCTTGCTAGTGTCTATTTTCATTGCAAGGAAACTTTTTATGAAGTTTATGTAGAACACCCTGAAGTAGGAGGGATGCAGTCTGTACCCAGTTCATGGTTTAGTGCAGTTCCTTTGGCAGCATCTGTGGTTCCACACACAGGACTTTCACTGGCCCATAACCTGGCTTTAGCAAGGCTACCATTTGCTCAGTGTAACATTAATGTCTCTCCTTTCCCAGTGAACAGAAGTTAAATTGATAATGACTGTAATCATATGACTCCATGATTCTGTGTGCGTTGGTATAGGGAACTACTCAGCACAGTGTTGACTTAATTGCTTTGAAGTGGGTATGTGTTGGTGTGTTAAAGGGGGTCTTTAGATACCACTGTTATGAATTTGGGATAAATAGCTAAAAACCCACACTAGTAGTAATCCACATGATGACAGAGAAAGATAGAGAGGACTGGATGGAAGCCAAAATGGGAAAACTGAGAAGGAGGGGAGAGGAGAAAACATTGCTACACAAAGCTATGCGTTGGTGGAGTGGTAAACTTGGGAGGTGAGTAGAGGTCCTAAAAATGAATAAATTTTGTATAATTATGGATAAACTATATTACACGATTTTGGTTGATTTTAATCAGTGTAATTTGGGAAGCCCTGCATAAAGCAGTTGCCATAACTAAGTTGTGATCAATAAGCATCTTGATGGAGGCACTAGGCAAATGCAAGATCAGCTGTAGAAGAACAAGATAAGAAAAACAGACTTGTAGTTCAAATCACATGAAAATTGCTATTTCATTTGGGAACAGCATAGTTCCAAGATTATAGATTGAAAGGGTAAAAGTAAATCACTGTAAATATGACTCATATGGTAGTGAAATCCCACATTAAAGACATTATCCTCCCAGCTATAAAAATAGTCAACTTCGTTGTCAGTTAGGAAAAAAAAAGTTTTATGAATGCTATTGTGTTTTTCCTTCATCAATTTTACACCAAAACATTTTTAATTTTATTACATATTTTTTTATTTTTATTTTATAGGAGAGGTTGATTTGTATATGATTAGTAGCAATGATTCTTCAGCCTTAAATCACATCATATCTTGAGGAGGAAAAGCTTGCATGGCATGGTCTTGCTGTCCTCCTTTTACCGTTGTCAGAAAGGAAAAGATTATTTACAAATGTCTGAATTATTTTGCATCTGCTCTTGGAAATACTAAAGCTAAAAGGGATTTTTCTAAGTTAACAGAGTTTTTGATAGACATCACTGCCTTATCAAACCTTAAACCTCTCTCATGTCAAGGGTAGTTAAAAAAAATTTCCTTTAGAAAGCTTTCATTTCAAATAGCAAATAAATAATTTATTGGAAATGGAACTGCTCAAAAAGAAACCTTGAGAGAAATCTGCATTACAATACCCAGAGCCTAATAGTTAGGGCATTGTCCTTTAAGACATGTGACTTTGGTTCAATTTCCTTTTCTGAATCTAGCTGAATAGAGACTTAAATCCAGCTGAATATCTAATGCATCCAAGGCAACTGTCTTTACCACTAGACTATTGTCTGTAATAGCTTGGGTATCTCTGCTTTTGTGGAAATTGTGAAAGGATTTGTCCTAATACTAACAAGACCTTTCTGAAATCTTCAGAATTCTTATAGGCTGGGAAAGAACCTTTGTGCTTAGCTTTATTCGTAACCCCCAGGCTCTGAAGAAATGCCTGCAATAATCATTATTTTATATATTCATACCAGGTACCATTTGTTAATCTGGGCTCTAAACGAAATATCAATCTCAGACTCCATACAGAACTGTCTTTCCATGCCTCTGGTTATTCCTGTCAGCTGTCTGGGATTTTTCTGTTTTTCCTTTATCCAACCTTTTAACAGTTTGACCAAATCTGCCTAAAACTAGTACTTGGGTTATAACAATGAATTTCACACCATTTTCCAAAACAGTCTTATGTATTCTTTGCACACTTAACTTTATTATGATAAACTAACTCGGTGATCACTGCTGAAGATACTTCTGGCTGAAATATCCACTTGATGAAAAAAAAAAAAATCCAAAGCATGTTTAAAGTAATTTGATGGTGGTTTGGACATTGTTTTGTAGTCTTGCAGTTGTGATGGATTCCATGAAACCAGAGGAACTGGGTCTGTTTGGTGGCCTGTAGGTATTCTTTTGAGATTACCAAAAGGGATCAGTTACCTTGGTAATGTGTCCACCAATATTTATTGTGTCTATTTCTTTACACAGGCTAACAAACATTCATCATGTGGGAATGTTGGTCATGATCAACTTGAGCTGAATTTAAATTGATGACCTAAAGGTTAAAGTGTCTGTATCCCTTTACCTCTCCCTTGGGCTGTCCAGTCTCCCTACAACTGGGTTTAACACTACCTTTAGTTTATCAGTGTCTTTGGAGGAAGAGCACTCTTTAGAAGTGCTGATCTGACAAATGCCATGGATGTCCGTTTAAAAAAAAACCCAAACCAAATCAATCTGACTTTTGCAGCTGGTCAGTACTTGCTGAAGAAGATTCTGAACGATATTCAGATGCTGGACTAATAACTTCACCAGCCTGTTAGATAGTTTTAATCTAGTCATGTGGGAACATAATGCAGTGTAGCAGCCCAGTGAAACATGAAACTATGAGAACAGCTGAATAAATTTAAGCACATTTTCGAACATTCTAACCTTTGTCACAAAATATCTGATAATATAGAAGAAAAACTAATAACACTTGCTTTTGGCTTTGTTATTTTGTACAGTAGTTGAGAAGACAACATTTCTTGTGGCTGCGGACTTGAAAGCAGTGACAGTTTCTAGCACTGCTTTTTACCCCATATAAAGTTTATTCTTTCTCACTCATTAAGGAATGAATCTGGTTTCTGTTTTATTCAATACTGTATATACATCTCACCCATAAATATTTAAACTGAGTAAATATAGAATCTTAAACATGGAATATGCTTTCATTCTAAACCGGTGGCTGCGGGGGAAGGTAAAAATATTTTATTCAAAGACCAGTGGTTCCTTTGGATGAAGAAAAAAAAAATGTGTTTTGTGCTTGCTGTAGGGCAGTGAACTTTTTACCAGATTATACCTTTACTGTTATAAAGTTCAGATGATAAAGGATCTATAGGAAAGGGTTTGCAGATACTCACTTCAAAAACACATGGCCAATATTCAGCCCCTATATCTGGGGCTAATTTAATTCTTCTTCTCCATTCAAAGTGCCTCTCTCCTGTCTACAAATGCAGAACAGATTCCCGGGTAATTTTCTTTCTTGGAAGTACCGTTATTTTATTCCTAACTGGGAATAGCATGAAATGGAAATACATTTATGACTCTACTTAAAAACAAGCACCAAAGAAAATAAAAGCAGGGGTAATATGAAAGATAGTTCCATAACAAATTGAGGCAGAAAAATGCAGAAATTTAAAGCATATTGAAAAAAGCATATTTTCACTTGGAAGATTTTCTTTTGCAAACTGATTTTTGGAAACGCTGTAATGTGGCATACCTAGAGTAGTTAATAAATTTTGGCCAAACTGGTAATTCCAATTCATGGTTTTAATTTGATTCAGCAAACTAAGTCCAATACATGTCTGGGTATGCAGCAGGCCTAGATCCTATTCTTAAGATACAATGAAGAGGGTTGCAAAATTTGAGTTTAATGAAACTGAATACAATGAACAGTGGACATTTGTGTTTTAGACTGTTATGACTGTGTGACTCCTACGTGCGTTACCCACTCTTCTTTCATATCTATTGTACAGTCAGAAGTGCTGAGGGGCACTGAGGGTTACATCCTGAGTCCTGCTGAGGTTTTCTTGAAAGAAGTCAAGCTCTTTTTTATATTTTGGAGTCTGAGGTTCAAGCTGTTGCTTGTGTAGGTGGCAAAGAGGTGGAACCAGCCTCTCCTATAAAGTCTGAATCCTTTTTTGGGTAATATCTTGTTGAAATGTAAAATAAGCTTTGATTATAAAAGGTGACAAAGAAAGTTACAAATGTAGGACTTTGTGGTTTACAAGGCAAAATCAGATCAAACCTCAAAACAGAAATGTAAAGTAGATATTTTATTATGCATTATAAATACATATTTAGCAGATCAATATGAATCTCCTTTGGTGAATTTGACGAGGTGACAGAATAGATTTTAAAGGGGAGAAAAAAATCCACCCTTTAATTTATTTTTATGTGGGGACCAAGTACTTGAACTGGACAAGCAGGAAAGACTGTTTTAATAAATTTNCTTTCTCTCTCTCTTTCTCTCTCCCTTTCTCTCTCCCTTTCTCTCTCTCTTTCTTTTTCTTTCTTTCTTTCTGTGAAACAGGAGAAGGGTAGAACAGTATTTTCAACAAGATTCAGTGCCTTTTGTTGACCTTTTTTTTTGTTTAACCTATGTTTGTGGAGCACAAAGGCAAAATTTTTTTATTTCTAAAAGAGAGATTGGGATATGTTAGTTTTGCCTACTGTAATTAGCATAATAAAGACTTTTTTTTTTTGATGTCAAGTTTTTTAAACAGCTTGGTTTGGAACTGCCCTGTCAAGGTCTGCTGGTTGAAGCGTTACAGTAATGAATCCTCAATTCAAAGATGATTTCTTAGGAGTGTGGCTTTGTTCTCCTGTGCAGACTGACAGATACAGGGAGCACAAAACCTTTTTTTGGTCTTAGATCAATACTGTCATGAACATGCAAATACTTGTGTATGTTACCACAGCTCCCATAGAAGCACCATTCACATGTTGGGTTTTTTCTCCCACTTTGATTATCTCTACTGGCCCACAAATTCAGTCTGTGTTGGCACAGAGCCCTGGAAAATCAAGGCAGACAGAAACTGTCCTGTCATGTCTCTCTGTGCTTTTATTTTCCAACTCTTCGAAATGTCCTTCTGCTGAAATTCTCCACTTCAGCTTTGTGGTTACTCTTAAGTACTTCATTTTACTAAATTTGTTAAGTGAATATAAAGTTCTGAGCTCCAAGTACCATTTTTACATTAACATAAACTTTTTTTTTCTTTTTGTGGACATCTTAACTCTGCTGTGCAGAATGAAGTACAGTCTCTTTCTCTGTAGTTGTAATATACTTCATCAGTTTCCAAAAGACAATAACTTGCTTTATTCCGATTTTATAAGGATTAATTATACTCAGAAAAATCTCTCAAATGGCAAACAGAGAAGGAAACCAGATGTTGCAGAGTTATTTAACCAGTATTATTTGCAGACAAATATTTAAGCTATGTGATTTAATTTTTTGTGGGACCTTTAGAAGCTGGCTAGTGAGTGAATAAAACATCCATAGTGTATGTGAAAACATATTTTACCTGATAGTATCATTTTTTCACCTAACTACTACAGGTAAATACTTTTTCAGTTCTTGGCAACAAATTTGCAAAAGTATTTGATTAGAACAGGAACAATCCCCAAGGCATATTGTGTATAGAGTCATAATTTATAAGTAGGCTTTTGTTGCATAAAGCACGGTTGTGCATTTCCAACAGTTTCAGATTTCTGTGCACTATTGAAATGGAGTAGTGATAAACCTTTGTGCAGATTTGTTTTTCTTATAGATGCAGAATCAAATAATGAATCTTTAGAATGAGCAAATGAATTTATCCTCTGAACACAACTATTAATCTGTGTTTCAATGAGATCAAGCTTCATTTCTGGAAATGGTGTTTTGCAAACAGATGAGGGTAATTTCTCTTATAGCAATGGTTTGTGTAGGCAGTTAAAGGCATATTTAAAAGGTGGCATATGTTCCTAAAACTGGTCTGTTTTAGCTAATGTTCATGTTGTTTAGTCGCTGTAAAATTTGTAAGACATTGTTCTTAAATATAGAAGCTTCCTGTTCTAGACTTTATAGGCCAAACCAGAATATCACTTTCTATTGACTTTTTTGTCTTTTCTACACTCTTGCCATCCAAGAAATCCTGAACTGTGCTATCTCTCCAAATTAGTCTTCCAGTTTTCCTCTTGGGTACTAAAAGCTTTTAGTCTGCCAACCCCTCCTGTCAAAGACAATCTGCCTCATGTCATTAAGAGAAATTTTCTAAATGTAAAAGGTTGCAATATTCCAGTTACTAATAACTCAACACTTTCATGGATATGCCTCAAATTCAAATTTGTCTTCCTAATCCAAGGAAACATCTTATCCTTATTTTCCCAGATTTGCTCTTTTAAAATTTTGTATTCAGTATTTCAATGTCTCCTTTCTTGGATCCTCTAGTGACTCTTTATTCTCTTATCTCCTTTCCCTCTACAGCCTTTTCCAGTTGCAATATTCCTTCCAGGGTTTCAGGCTCATTTGATTTCTTTTCTGTCCTACCTCCAGCCTCTTTTCTGTTCTTTCCTAATTTGTAACCTGCAGGCTCTTCAAACCTTTGTTTTCCATACTTAAAACCTCGCTTTCCCAAGTTATATAATTTCTCCTGCCTCTTCAGCCGTTTCCTACTGGTCTCCAGTGGCCACAACTTCTGCCACAGTTGTGTTACAGAAACTTCCACTGGTCCCTTCTGACCTTCACAATTTCCTGTTACTTGGTCTGTGCAAGTGGTCAACTTGATAAACTTTGCACTGAACATAATCAGAAGAAAGAAAGTATGTAGTTTCTGTCATCAGAGATGACAATAATTTCTCTTTTAAATACCATTTCCTATTTATGGAAACCCATTATTGCTGACAGGTTATTGCAAAGAGGCATCATTCTTAAATATGCATCCATTTTTAAGAAGTTTCTGTGGTTTTCTTTTACTCTATGCAAGATTGTTTGCTTTATGTAACTATTTCCCTTGTCTACGTGTAATTTGCAGGATGTAATGATAAATGTTTAATGGTTCTTGTAAAACTCTTACACTGTCAGTCTTAAAGTTTAGTGAAACACCAATGTTTTAATTTCATCCCAGCACTGAGGAATGTCCAGCTTTCATCACAGCAGAGTTGTTTAGTTCTGTAGAAGTCTAAACACGCTGCCCTTGGGAGATATCTCACTGTCACCTGCTCCTAAATTGAAAATCATGTGTTCAACCAAAGTTTGGGAGGGGTGGGTTTTAAGAAAATGATCTTTCTTTTCTTTAACAGACATTTTTGATGTGAGACAAACTCCCTTCAATGTGAAATAAATCAAAGCCTGAGAAGCTATTAAACAATCTTTTAGTTTAAATATATCCAGTTCTAGATAACCAAAAAAATGTTCCAATCCTGCCCTTGTTCTTTCTCTGTTCAAGATGTGTAGATTTTCAGACAAACAGTTCTATTGGCTACATTGTGAGCTTCTAATCACCAGCAATTTTGTTGATAAATAAAATGAAGGGCTAGATGAATTTATTTAGAACACATTTTCAGTAAAAATATGTAGAAACATTAATCTTGAACAAGAGGTATAACCATCAAAATCAGTAAGTTAATGTCATTCATGCCATAAAGTATTATCAAAGAGCTGAATGTTTCTCAGATTTCCTAAACAATTAACAGAATCGATTTAACTCATAATGCCAAAAACCTCTTAAAACTGTATAGTGCAAATACAGCCTTGATTTACTTGTATGTAAAAAAGAACTGTTGTCATATTCACCAAGGTGCATTTGGCCTATGCATAAACAAGAACTTTTTTTAATAATACCTGTTTATCTTTAAGAAACATAAGATGTAGGGCCAAATCAGATTTTGCTCGAAAGGAATGAAGGAATGCATCAATAAACGTATTAGTACCTAGTTAAACAATATTGTCTGGAATTCTGTAGAATTTTTTTTAAATAATTGTTGAGAATATTAGCAGGTAAGCTTCTCCAGAAGATATGACTCCTTAGGATGAAAAAGGCGCATGAGGCAAACATTAAAGAACTAGAAAAAAATTTTGCAGAGGATAAGAGATAGAAAGGAGAAAAGAGATGTTGAAGTGTTTTACATTTATTTTCCTAGTCCTTGTACAACCAAGACATCCCAAAATAAAAACCCTCCAGAAAGCTCATGCCTGAGGTGTATTGTAACTCTGAAGTCTTAATCTATACATCTTAAAACAGAAAATATCTTGGAATATTCTGCTTAGAAACCTATGAAATAACAAGAGTTGTCATCTGGGCTTAGAGTTTTCCTATTGGTACAGACCTCTTATTTTTCTGTCTTCCTAATCTGATGGTGGTACGCTCATTTGGCTGGGGAACATTTATCTTTTTAGAAACAACCTGTAAAAATTTTTCTGCGTCTTTTCTTCGCCCAATTTTTTTTTCACTTCTGACACTATAAGTATTTCATTGCTTAGACTTCATTTGTAAAATAAGAAGTAATTCTGTTGTCAGTAGAGCCTGCCCTGCTGGCACAGGGCTGTGCATTCTTGGTGGCCTTTTTATGCAGCATCAGACATCTAAATCTTAGGCATCTCTTTCTGATACTAGAAAAATGCCAATTAAAAAAAGTGATGATTGTGGTAGACCTTATTTACAGAGGTCTCATCATGGGGCTGAGATATACTACTGATTTATCTTTCTGCCTTCCCTCTCTGTCAGACTGCAGACACAGATATAAAACTTAAATTGTCACAAGGTACAAAGTGATTGACAGAGGGAGTTGTGTGTCCAGGCTAAGAATATCCATGGGTTTGGTACCCACAGTGGACCATAATACTCTGTAATTCTGGACAGAATTGAAGGACATTCTTATGTGCCTAGTTAATGCAGCCGTTGTGAATTCATGTCTTCATGTCTTCTAACATGAGGTATAAGGAAAAATCCTGTTTAAGCGACTTTTACCTTAGTCTTGATCAAGTATTTGCTACAGGGGCTCGCCAATGAGAAAGTAGCAGAAAAATTTATCTACCTTATCCCATGTTCAACATATTGGTCAGATAAGGAGCAAAGAAGTATAACTTGCTATTTTCTTTATTTATTATGAATTTATAAAACGGAGAAGAGTGAGGAAAATAATTAATGCTAAAATGTATATGGCATCTATTCTACAGTGAGTACTTGGACATGGCTTACAAAACTAGCAGGTCTCAAATGATCCTTTGCTAGGTTGCTTTTTAAATAAAACAAGTGTCTACTCAGCCCACCTACAGACCAAGAGGTCATTGCATTATATTGGATATGAAAATTTGTATTTATCTGTGATCCTGATAGTGTAAAGTCATGGGCTGGAGTATGGAAATCAGGGCTCTATGTTTGTATGTGCAGTAAGCAGGGCTGGTGTGTGTTTCTGTGTGTGTACACAAACATGTTCATTTGTGTACACATACCAATTAAACAAGCTTAGACAACACCATGCAATGAGCTGTCGGAACTCGTTTCCAGGTTCCAATCCTGTTTACAGCCTCTGGGCATTATTTTAATGTAAATAACAAATGAGGGGGGAGGACAGGGGCTATGGTTTCCACTACGGTTCCTTATTTAGGGCATTTTTCACACTGCTTTATATTATGGTAAATTTATTCCCGTGATGGGAAGCACTGGATAGGACATGGCTGGTGTGTCAGCTTCCAGTTTTACGAGTGTTGTTTGATTGAATTGGACTTCCTAGAAGTCTAATCCAAAGCTTGCTCAGTAATGATTTTTGTCAGATATTCAGATTTCCTAGTATTTAATATGTTTTTTCCTAGTTTGTTTTGACTGTATTTATTTATATATTCTTTTTTTTCCTAGTTTCTGCTTTCTTTTATTTATGTAAGTCAGAATTTCAGCACCTCTCCTTATCCTCATATTGAGAGATTTACTATTCCTATAGAGAACTTAGAGTCCATTTTATACATATACAGCCCTCTAGGAATTTCTCTAGCCACTGAAGCCTTGCATCTTCCAGACAACATGTAACTCCTCATGACCCAACATATAAAATCAATATGTGCAATTTCAAGCAACATTTTCAGTAATAAGTATTTAGTCAATACAGAATGTCTTTATAAACGTAAATAAAAAATAAATATGTACAGAAATATTTCATCAGTTAGACTTAAGCCTTTTAACTTGCATATCTTAAATAAGTTAATAAAAAGTGAATCTTGATGATACCTGATAGACGGTACATTTTATATGATCTTCTCCTCCACTGTACATGAGGTTTGATACAAGCCTGCCAGGTATTGCATATCTTTTAATAAAGAAATATGAATGGAAATTTAAAGGGCTCTCTAGAGTAACTGTTTCATCAATTAATTAGAATTTATCAGCAATAAAAATCTTGATGTATAATTGTTACTTAATGTTTATAAATGTACTTGATACAAAATGCCTATGCATGAAATGCATTTATATGTATTTAATATTGAGTCTACACTTAGCTTATGTTTATTTTAAGATTCAGAAGTAATACAGAATATAGAAATTGTTTTTTCTTTCAACCAGAAAAAAATATAAATTAAGGTTGGCTGAGGTTGCTGAATTCCTTAGTTACATTAATTTAGTAAATCCATGCACAACATGACTTCAGAATATAATAATTAAAAAATAAAAAGCAGTATTTGGCAACTTTAAATTTGTATGAGACCAGAAATGATTTATTGAAGCACCGAAACAATGCCAATCACAGAGCCATTTAAATCCTTCCCTGCTTTTGTGTCATTCACAAGGAAAACATTTATTATCTGTTTTCAATTTCTAGTCTGCATTCCTGCTCTATATCCTCAGTTTGGATACGGAAGGTCTGGAAATATCCAATGGCAAATCTGAAGTTTCTTGAAGCTTACAGATTAATTTTTTAATTCCTCATGAATCAATTAGTAATTATTAATATTACAGCATGAAACTAAGCATTAAGAGAATATCTAAATTATAGAATACAGGAAATTACTGGTACATAAGTTGCATTCTTTCTTTCTGGGTAGAAGGGTATAGCATGACTATCAAAGCTCAGCCATTTATGACTCCCAATGAGCACTCTGCCAAATGCTTGAACAGCTCTGCTGTGCTGTGGAGATAGAGCTGCTGAACAGGTAGCTGTGAGTAAAGAACATTCCTTCAAAAGCTTTTAGCTTAGCACTACCATGGGAGATGTAGTTAATAACAAAACAGCTGCACAAGCATTCTTGGATGCCGTAATTAAACTGATAAATCTGCAGTGACAGATATCTGTGGTGAAGGGATCTGCCATTAGTGGATTTTTTTCTTTAGTGATCATCTGTATATCTATAGCATCTGGATGAAGAATAAAGCTCCATGCTTAAAATCCACTTGTCATTTTTTATGAAAGTAAAAAAGAGCTGTATTTTGTTTTAGTACTTTGTTAGGAAATACTTTCAAATAGAAAAATTGGTAGTTTTACCTACCTTTTCGGTAAAACTGAATAGTTTTACAGCAAAAATCTGTGAGCAGTTTTAGTTTTGTCATCACCAATCCATGCAGCAAGTGTACAAATATAGAACAAGTTTCTTTTGAAGAAAAATTACTGCTGTGTATTTGCCATAAATAATTGCTGGGAAAATCACTGAATTCTTAGTGTTATGGCTTGGATAGGAGTGTGATTTCTTTTATCTCCACAACTCACCTTTCATTTTAATGGATATAAAATTCTCCGAAGCAAGAACCACGTCCATTATTATAAATTCTTCGCATTATTACCAGGTAATTTTCAGATGTCAGCTATATTTCCCAGTCCCTATACAATTGCAGAAGTATGGACACAAACTACTGTTTTGGGCAGAATTTTGGGGGCATGGAGAGCTGTGTTGAGTATATGCAAGTTTGTGTTTCCACTGAAGATCCTGCAAGTTCTTTCCTTGAGCAGTATTGAACTGCTGACTGCAGATCAGAGGGTCACGTTCATATCCTGAGTCCTGGAAGTTGTCCAGCTTCCAAACAGACACTCAAAAATTCAAGGAGTCTGTTCTAATTCTGAGACCAGTTGGAAACTCAAGTAGCAGATGAGAGCTTGGACTGGCTTATGGGGAAATAAGGTATGCAAAGGAAAAACACATTAGTTTGAGATTACCTTAGTTAACCAAGTAAGGAAATATTCCTTACTCACTTAGGATTGTCCAGAGTGATGAAGAATTTTCTACAATAAGGATGACTGCTTTGGCTAATGGGTTCAACCAATGTTAATATCTGGATTTGGGTTGTTGGGTTTTTTTTCTTCGTTAGGATTTTCTTCTGTTGCAAAGGTAATTAGCTATTAATTTTATTGAAATAGCAACTGGAGTAAACTACTATAGAATTGTTAACAAAACTTTATTTTAGCAGGTGTTTATATCTAGATTATGGACCATACAGATTTATTCTTTTCATAATTGATGTATAAAACAGATGGATGGATAGAGATGGGTGTTTATTTTAAAATTTCCCTGTTCTTTAATGATACATCAGTACTGCTTTTGGAGACGGTTTTTTAGGCAGTTTGAGGGAGAATTGCTTTCAACCTGTGTTCCTTATTGTCATGGATCAATATGGTCTGTATTGTAAAAATCTTTCTTCATTGGTGGTCATTAAAAACTATTTTCACTTTCTTCTCGTTATGATATGTAACAAATTAGGAAAGTAAATGCCTTAGGCTAGATGGAAATCTGTAAGTCATCATACATACATCATAAATGCTGTGGTCGTGGTTCAGAAACCCTGTGGAAATTCTGGCCTGAAGTATTTTGGGAAATGTTTCCAAAATCTGCTGTGCTCTTTTCTTCTTCCAGGTTAGTAGTTTCTCTCAAAATGCAGGTTAACTTTCTAATTTTTTTCCAGTTCTATGCTAAACTACTGCTGTACTTCAAAATTCACTGCTCATGATTTTTATTAATTATTTATATTAAAAGGTAACCAACAACTAAGCCATGAGATTACAAATGTCGTAGTGTCATTCATGTTTCCAAAACCAGTCACCCATACAAAAGGTGGTATGGTGCCAGTTTCAGAGAATCTAACGTGAGGTGCAAACTGCAGCGTCCAGGGGAGCAGGACTGCAGGGCTCCAGCTTTTCTGGCCCTGCAGTCTGGGAGCCCAGGAGGTGCCTGCTCTGGGTGATCACTCTTGGTCACTTCTCTGCTGTCCCCTGAGCAGCAGGAGCTGCCCCTGCCTGTGCTCTGGCTGTGCAGGTGACAGCCCCTCTCTCCATCTCTGTTTCCCAGCATTATCCTCACTGCTGGAGTGCAGGATTCTTTCAGGCTGCTGTGCTCAGGAGGAGCTAGGCAGTTGCTGGAGATGCCTTTTGCCCATGGAGCACTAGCAGGAATATGCAAGTTCCCCTTTCCTTGCCAGGACCCCTGGGTGAGGCAGGGCTGTGTGGCTCCCATGGGGATCACACCAGCCCTGGGTCAAGTGTCCCACGGGAATGTCAGGAAAGCAACACCAGTGAAACAATGGGAAGCTGATCACCAGGTTTGCCTGTGCTTCTGAGAGATTACTTTGTAAGCAGCGTGACATCTTGCTGTGGGTGTTAGAATACTTGTGACATTCTGTAAGCCAAGAGTTCTGTGTGGGTGACACCATGACTAAAATGTTGTACCTCAGCACTGCCCCTGATTGCCTGCACAAGTACCTCTGTGTGTGTGTGTGGCTTTCAAACTCTTCTACAAAAGTGTCTGGGCACACAGATAAGAGAAACCTGCTTCTTTTTCCTAGGATTCTCTATTTGTTGCTAGTTTGGGCCTCAATATCTTCTCAAATATAAAAATTACCTTTATAAGGGGATAATTAGAAACATTTTTGTTGAAAAATTGAAATTTGTTTCCAAAAAAATTTTTTGAAGGATGCTATACAGTGTGCAATTCAGGTCAGACTTGCTGAAGAGATGTGCACTTTCTTTGAAAAAGAGGGTTTTAAAAAAAGTTTTAAACGTTTGTTTTGTTCTATAGATGAGGCAAGTTAAGATAAATTCATAGACAAGCACAGCAGGGTTTTTTTGGTGTTGAACCTTATGTGCACAAACCAACATGTACTTTTGCATTTTTTTCTTTTATAATATGTCTAACTTTACTGCATGTTTGTATGAATTTACATGCATTTCATATACATATGGTCTGTCATTTAATTCTCCACTGCGTCATTACACAGGAATGCCAAAGCTGATTCTAATTGTTCAGCAAACTAAAGGAATTTAGGGAGGTTGCCCAGAAATTCAACGTTTCTTAAATAAAATACACATGTATTTTAAACCTTTTAACAGACACGTTCTGCACCATACCCTCTTTACTAATATTAAAATAAGGCTTATCAGCACAAGCTGCATAAGGTTGTGCTGCTGGAGCCAAATCCTGGGATCAGCATCCAGGCCACGAGCCTGCAATCAGTTACACTTATGTTGAACTTCATGCACATTTGTCATTCTTTTGAAATCAGCGGGATTATTCACCTCCATAAGACAAGTATGTGTGGAACTGATTCCGGGAGCAGACTCTCCATTTTTATTGGCTTTGTTATGAATCCGAGAGCAAGAAGAAAAAAAAAAAACCAAAACCAATCTGCATTAGGACCAGAGAATTTAGCTCCTAGGGATCACACTAGGGACAAAACTGTGGCACTCAGGCTGCTGGTGTCAGTGAAGGAGAAAAGGATCACGCAGATGACACACATGGCCAGTGGTGGGAGGCGTGTTCTGGGGATAAAAGAGATTAGGAGAACAAGAGAGCAGAAAGTTATTCCATTGGTTCCCTGGCTGAGCTGAAACTTTTGAGCTCCTGTGAAAAATCACAACCACATCACGAAATGGTAGGAATGTTAGGAAAACAGTAGAAGTGTAGAAGGAAGAATTATAAAGGGGTTTTTTTGGTTTGTAAGTTCGTAACATGTAGTAAATATTTTGATCCCAGAGTTTCCCAAGCAGTTTAATTGAACCTGCAGAATAATGTTTTTTGGCCCATCCTAAATGATAACATTTATATCATGTAGGAAACATTTTATCTCCATTAGACACTTATTTTTTACATCACTTCTGGAAGTGCTGTATGCATTTTCAGAGTTATGTGCAGTAGTTTTCAAATCTTGTGTTATCTGTGCCAGTATTTAGGAATAAAATTTTAAATGTGTGTGCAAGTATGATATTAATGATCTGATTTCCTTTGATCCTTGAGGAATTTTCGTTTGCATATTTGGGACTGAGTATTTTCATAGTTAAATGCATGGTCTCCCTTCACTACCCAAATGAAAGTCAAATACCAGCTCTGAGGAGGCTGGACTGGCTAAATGAAATCTTGTTGCATTGGATGAACGTAACTGCTGCAGGTAATTAACGCTTTTCATTTTGAAGAATGAGTTCAAGCACTTGAGGGAATTTGAAACAATATTTTCTGTTTTATTCCAACTAGTAATGTAGAAAGGAAATGAAATAAGACTAATTTTATTTTCCATTTTTGCTGTCTCTCCTCTCTCTCTGTTCTTTCTCTTGTTGTAAAACTATTGTCATTTATGTCATTAAAACACTGAATTATTGCCCCCAGACTTTCAGTGAACCACAGCTGTTGACCTTTTTTGTCAAAAGCTTTGAATACAAAGCTACATTGGGAACATTTGTAGCCTGTGGACCATGACAGTACTGCAGACTTCTCTCCTGTCCTAACAGAAGAGAGTGCCAGAGGGTGTGCTCACATAGTGACTACATTATTTTCTGGCAATTGTGGTAAAGATTTCCTTGCTTTGGGTTTTTCTGCCTCCTCTCAAGTGTACAGTCATCCTTCAGACCTATTATACCACCTTCTGAATGCTGTGGCTTTGTCCCTTAGGCCACATAATTCATTGTGTAAAATGTTTACCAGTCCTGTACAGATATTAAATTAAGCATTGCAGTTTAACATGAAGTGTGTAGATACTCGAAGCTAGATTTAAAAGACATCTTGATTTCCTTGCTGTGGAATTGTATATTACATTGAATGGGAAAGAGAGATATAAATTAACCTTTTAGCACAAAAGTGCTAATTTTCAGTGAAGACTTATGAATATTAAAGTAAAAAATAGTGACTACTAAGCATGTGAAAAATTCAAGATGTCTTCACTTGAAATATGCCATAAACTATTTTATTTTTCTGGCAGAATAAAATAAGCACTTGTGAGCACTGCACACCAGCTGCTGCATCTGTAGGGAAACCAAGTACTTTCCCACAGTACATGCTGTATATTTCATTCTTACAGCATTTTATTTTGACAGGTAATCTTCATTCTTCTGCATATGGAGACAAAATTTAGAGGATAAGTAAAAAGTAATAAAGGCAATATTCGGTGTATTTCACAGTTTCTGTGAATTTAAGTAAAGCCATATTTTTATTGACAGATATGAGCACATGTAAAGCTCTCATAAATATATAGTCTACATGTAGCATGAAATGTCAAGTTTGGACCTAATTTCTTCCTTCTCTGTGCAGCTGATATTACCTCAGTCTTTCTCTTGTGAGTGTATGAGGGAAGCAGAAAGGGTGGTAGTGGAAGGAAATTCTGCTTTTTTTCTTTGGCTAATTTTCTCAGTGAAACTTGATCTGTCTTGGTTACATTTATGAGACCCTGTGAACAGAGAAGGAGCAATGTGATGTGAATGCAAAAATCATGCATTTTCAATACAATTCATTAGATTTTACTGCAACTTATATACAAAAAAAAAAAAACCAAAACCAACCCAAAAAACCCAAAACCAAATCCTTTCATAACTGAGGTTTCTAAGCATTACCATAATTGTAAGCATATACTTATTCTAAATAGTCTTCCCTTAGAGAATAAACAGGTACATTTTTTTTGACTCCACAGTCAAGTCCACTTAGGGGTGCAAGGAACAGAAATTGTACTTGCAATTCAACTGGTATTTTGAAATTATTCTGGCAGAAAAGAGACTGCCTTTTAGAAAACTGTTTTCTATACGCTTCCCCCTTCCATCCCCCCTTTTCTATAACAGGACAATACACTTCTTTCAGCTGAGTCTCGAAGTTCTTGAATATCCTGAAAATCAAAATTGGGATTAATGCTGGAAATGTATGCACATATCCCAGAGAGTTTAACCTGTGACCCACAGGCTTCTGGTCACTCCATATCCCAGGAAAAAATACTAGGCACATCAGGCCACAGTGATTAAATAGGAATACAGGCTCTTCTGCCTTAGGTAAAACCAAAGAACTACAACATCCAAAAGACTTAGTAGCAAAAAGGATCAAGAGCAACAACAGGCACTGAAAATGTGGTTTAAGACCATTTCATCCGATAATCTCTTCTAAATTTACAGCAATTTTACTGGAAGACCTGAGTGTTGGAAATATCTACAGCTATTTATAATTAGAATGCCTGTTCTACTCTTATACAAGACTGTAGTAATTAAGAAGGTAAATGACATCAAATTCCTCTGGCTGAGGATTCACTTCAAAGCCCAGGAATGAGTGAGGGTTCTTCAGTGCTGAAGACTGTGATGGGAAAAGGGAGTAGGAGCATCAGGACATTGGCTCCTGACACTAATTCTGAATAAAGCCCTTATGTTGAGTCAGATTTGTGGCAGTATTTGAGCAGAAAAAAGTGCATTGTTTCTACTCAAATCCATCTTCTTTGCCTAATTTAATAGACTGTTATACTATTAAGAGGTACAAATTTCCTCCTTTTCTTTTGATAGCTGACATAGTATATCTAATTTATTTTCATTGTAATTGCAGGCATAATGGCACAAACCTCACTATAGAAAAGGAGTAAAATGCTACTTGTATATATGAATTTACCTGTAGATTCTTTGTAATACACTAGGACACACAGAGGGAAGTATATTCTCTTGTCATTAATGTGATCCTGTCCTCTTGCAAAAGTAAAGCTGTAAACAATTACAAGATGTAAAAAATAACATGAGGGTTTGTTATTGAACAACATGGAAGTGGAAATAGGTATGGACTAAGTAAAGAGGTTAAAGGAGTACATTAAATAATGCAAGACGAATCACACAAAGATCTGAGAACTGTAATTCAAAATAACTGGGATCTAGGAAGTAGAGGTCAAATCCAGGCAGGATTTAGGCATCTGAGAGTACCATACCTTTCATATTGGTATTTTCTATTTATATTGGTTAGGTAATTAATGTTAATCTCTAGAAAACCAAAAAACTTAGATTAATAAGAAGGTCCTATTGGCTCACTCGTGTGTTTTGAAAACAGAAGTTTAAACACAAGGGTAATCTATTCTTAACATAAATGTAATTTTTTCCTTCTTTAACCCAAAGAAACCCTGTTCAACACACTAATTTCTGGCTGTTATTTCATTCAAAGTCTAGATAATATGAAAGGGGCAAGTGTCTTCCTGAGCTAAACTGTCAGGGATCCTTCCATCACTACCTGTTGCCCGAGGCTGTTTTGTCCCAGCCCAGGCTATCCTTTGCTTGGCATCCTTACATAAAATTGTCTTCCTCCAACTCTTTTGACAGGGATTTTTAAAAACTTCTTCTGATGAAAACACAGGATGGCCAGTCTTCCTCCTCTCTGAGGTTCTTTCCTGTGACTCTCTCCTGTATCACAATTTTCTCCTGTTTTTTGAACAAATATCCATTACCTCCCAGCTGCCAACTTGTTTCTGTGGATGGCTTTCTGTGACCCAAAAGTCACAGAGACCTTGCAAGAGACCTCGGTGGAGTATAATTCCACTGGGCATGGCCTTTTTTTTGGGAAAGTCCGAGAATACAGGTCAGAAAAAAGGCTGAATTGCTGAGTCCTGCAAAGGTGGGGCTTCCTGTTCACAGCAGGGCATAGCAAACATGGGAGAACTTGAAATGGTGAGGGCAGAGTAGGAAAAGGTGTGAGAGAAAGAGCAGTCCAGAGTTTATGGTTTCTATGAGTGTATGAGATGGGAGATTTCAACTCCTGCTCTTGTTTCTTTAGTGCATTCATTCATTTGTTGTGCATTTCATCTCCTGAATCTTTTCAGGGTGGTCTTTATCACCTTGTTAAGTATTTTCTTTTTTCTGAGAAAAGGAATCTCTGTATCCAGAAAGGAGAAAAATGCCTTACTGCTATTACTGAAGTTTGTGGGAGGAAAAAAAAATTAGAGCATTGTTTTTGAAACACAGGGTTAAATTTTTCAGATCATATGTGGGATGTTAAATGCTGACAAATATCCCAACTCAGATGTGTCTCTCCACTTTGCACTCAGTGTTCTCTTTGGCATCCCAAAATTTAGCTTTATCAGGGAATTACTGTGTTATGTTACTTCATTGCTGTGCTAATATCAGAAGCACATCAATGCAAAAGAATATTTTAGAGAGAAATTAGAAGAGTCTGTAAAGCTCAAGACAATTGTCAATCTTTAAAAACAATATTTTAATAATAAAAATAAGAAAATAAGTCTCTCTGGAAGAAATAGTGAACAAGTGGGAATTAACTGGCAGTTTTTCTCCTCATGTGATATTCTTGGAAAACAAAAAGCAATAACCAAAACAAATTAATTATTTGTTATGTTATAAACTAGATTCATAGGCTGAGATGTTTTTAAATTCTTGACAAAATTGTGATCATTATATATATGTATAGCCAAAATAAAATTCAAGGATGACAGATTCATAATACAAGCAAAAGAACATTTTTTGAACACATTAGATGCAAAAACATTGGAAACTATTCATCTGATTTAATTGTAATCTTTTGCCGAAAACATTAATGCATTACCTTTGAAGAGTAATTGGTATAAAGAATATCCTCAAAGAGGAGCATTTCCACATGCCTAGGCTTTATTTTGCCCTCATTAAACTTTATACTGAGTTGAATATTTCCTGTCTGTAGCGTAAGGATTATTCTTGTCCTGCAAACATCTTAACCTATTAGTTTTGTCACATTATGTTCTCTGATGCCTTTTCCAGATGTAAATCAGTTAATGACAATCAAAGGGAATGTTTAAGCCCTTTAATGTTTTCAGGTTTGCCTTTCTCCTTTGTTTAACCAGGCAGGTTGGAAGCTCATTCTGGTCAGCCTGTCCATCAGGTGAAATGGGCACATTTTTAAGCCTTAATTGCTTTCAGGCTGAATAGGAATATGTACAATATGTACAGTGCAACTGAAGTTCAACACCACCATGAATTAAGGACTGATGAATGCTAAGAATGGAAGGAACCTTGGGCAGTACAGTCATCTATATTACTTTTAGTCCCAGCTTTGACTGAAAGATTCACTTAAGGAAATCCTGGTAGTTTAGCATCTTATTTATGGATTTCTATGTGACCCTGGCTTGCAGTCTTTCTCTGCAACTTTGATTTTATACTCTGTTTCAGTTAGGCTTTAGCTATATGTGCATCACGGTAAATCCCTGGCTGTTAGATGCTCAAACTGGATAAAATCAAGGCTTGTTGTTTTTATCAATTTGTATCATAGTCAAATGAACTGATGCCATTGTCTATGAACTGGATTTATTTCCTCATGAGCTCAAGATCAACCAGATCCTTAGAAGTCAAGATGATGTCACAAAATGGAAGATATATTAAAAATAAAGTCTAGACTTACTATCTCTCTCTCTTCCCTTTCCCTCCCCTCAACCTCCCCTTTTCCCCACCCACATTATCTCATGAACTTTGCTTCTCACCATAAATTTGTCTGATACTGACATTTTCAAGATAGTAAGTCTAGACTTTTGGAAACTCTGGAGACAAATGAAAAGTCATTGAGGTAGTTCTTAAGTGTCTTGGGCAGTGTTCCCAAGGCACCTTTGACAATCAGTGTCACATTTCTACTCCACGATCAGAGGTCTTCTCCATTAGCTTATGTCTGAAGCTGACTCTATGGACCAGCCAAAGCCTGTGATAGGGATTTTGTGGGTGTGTGATCCAGAAGGACATTTCCTTAACTTCTCATGGCCTCTATAGTCACAACAATTCCTAAGAATCTTTGCCTTTTTTTTTTTTTTTTTTGAGCTGAAGGTTCCCACTCCTGGGGGATAATCCTGGCCATGCAAAGCCTTGGTAAAGGACATTGGCTGGTTTTGCCTGCTATTGATCAGTCACTGGCAGCAGGTGTTAGACACTCTCTGCACATGACGTACAAACTCTGCTGTGAAAGCAACTTCACCTGTTGTTATCTAGGGGACCTGAATTTGATGTGTTTGGACACTCTTGTGCAGCCATAACAAATGTTTTGGCTGGTACTTAGCAGGATTTTATTTCAGTTTTAGTTTAGTTGTTTCATTACAGCTTGTAAAGTGCTGACAAAAGCCAAAGGAGCAGAATTGCATGAGGGGAGATGTATTTTGGTAAGACAGGAGCCCAAGGGCCACAGGAAGGGGTCAGGCTGCCTGCAGACACACAATGGGCAAGCTCATTAAAAATATCTCCCTTGTTAATGTCTTTTATCACTTGCTGCTAATGAGCCTTGGACAGATAGAACTTTGAGGGATGTCATATGTTTTTTTAAAAGAGTTTTGTCTGACAGTAAGTGGGTTTGAAAGTTATGGCCGAGGATCTCAAAGCCTTGACTAGGTTCCCCTTTTTTCACAGATATTATATTGCTTTGTGATTAAATAATGTCTAGAGATGAATATTCCAAGAGGTCAATTCTTCCAGGTATCAAGTGTTTTCTGCCAACTAAAGAATTTGATTTTTGGGACATGAAGAAACACTACACACCACAGGTCTCTAAGTGTGGCGAATGTCACATTTCCTTTTGTGAACTGGAATTAATGATATGAATAAGAGTTAATACAATAACTCTTTGGATGTATCTTTCCATCCATTCTGAAAACTGCTAATTGCCAATGACTGTGTGTTTAGAAATATAAAATTGGGTAATATAATGATTTCTTCTTTTCAAAACCTGCCAGCTCAAATGATTTAACAAAATTTTCAACTCTACTGTGCTTTTTTCCCTGCTGTTATGAGTGACCATTATATATTGCCTATATTACACTTAGTAGACTTGAGTATACTTATAAAGATGTTTCAGAGGTGTGTTTGAGTGTCTGTAATGCAGTCAGTGGTGCACAGAGATTTGGTTCAGAAGTGCCTGACTGTGCACAACCTGCTGGCAGTAACATCAGTAGCGTCAGCAAAGCCCTGCTCACTTATATTTCCCTGATGTTATACGTGTTTTTACTTCTAGTCAGCACTGAGGAACCTGTGCAAAAGCTGATTCATCTGTCTGTGTGTTAGTTTTCAACCAGTGTCTTTGAATGCACCAGTTCCTCTTGTATCTCCTCTGCCCATGTGTTCCTTTGACCTTTCTGGGAAGGTTGATGGATGTGTTTTTAACTATCAGCAAGTGAATTGTAATATATGCTAAAATTATATATTTTTTGCAATATTTCTGCCAAAATGAGCTACAGTGGATGGCTTGTGTGCACATTACTTTGGAATGTGCACGCCTATAAAATTTTACACCGGACTTTTGACATTTTGCCAACATTCATTTGCCATCACATCACATCACATCACATCACAATCATTTCCTACTTTAAACTTGTTAGTACCAAGTGCATGTACAAGCAGAGCTGTACAGTGCTTAGGATATGGTGCATTTAGAGGGGAAGGGGAGATGAAGTCACAAAGTCTGTATGAAGGTCTATATAAGCAGCATAGCAATGTTTGAGTTTTGATCATCCTGCCTTAGATAACTGCACGAGATGGGTAAAAAAAAAGAAAAAACAAATCCATAAGTAAACTTGCTGGTATTTCTGGTATTTGCATTCTAAGAGCTTATCTTTCATTAAGTTAAGGAAAATTTTTGTCAATTACACGTGAGAGCTTCATCAATATGCATATAATTGTAGTCTAGGAAATGACAGGTCAGAGGCATCTCTGTTGTCAGAAGAATACAATGAAAAGACCTGATTTCATGATTCTTTTATTTAAAACAGTATTTCTTCCTTAAAATAGAATTATAGCTAGAGAATGTAAAGGAGAGTTGTCAAGGTAAACTATGTAGCTCCTCTTCATAACTAGTATTTTGGGATTCTGCAACAGAAGAGAGTATCGAAAGTGGTATTGATTCTAACATTTTAGTTCAGTTGCACATTTTAATTTCATTTTAGCAATTACCTAAGCTGGTCTTTTTGTTCGTAATACTGCTGTATTCAGATTCATAGCACAGGCCAGAGGCACACAATACAGAATCATTTCAATTAATATTCATGTTATTTTTAGACTCTGAAGGCACTTCTTCTCTACTACTTTACACAATGCCTTTTAAAATTTTTTTTTCAAAATGTATAGTTATTACTGTTGGACCTGATCTAGATGTGCCATACCTGCCATACACCTACACATTCATACCAGCAAAGATCTACACATCAATAGGGGCTTTCAGCTGGAAGGAGGATCGGATGGGCTTTTCTGGAAATGTACATCCTTGTTGTCAAGATGACCGTTAAAGGAGATGGTCTTATAAGCCCTTAATAGCAAGATATTCTCAGTTGTAGGGGATATTTTGGAAAGAGAAAATTGGATTCTGAGAGGAAAGCATATGAAGTAACAAGGAGAGAAAAAAGCTTCTATTAGTTTGAAATAAAAGCAAAATATAGAGACAGAAAAATATAAGAAGGAATATGAGAAGCATAGGAGGGAAGAAAAGAGGAATGAATGATCCCCAAAGCTCCTGATGATTCTTGGGTTGTCCAAATTTTTGTACTTTACCTGAACCATCTAGACTTTTATACTAATTTTCTATATTACATCTGTATGAGCTCATGCTATAAGAAACAGAAGTATTTGAAAGAAAATGAATAAACAAGTCTGGTCTTTATTAGCAAAAGCAAACAAAGGGCTAAAGCAAAATTAATCTCCTTTGTAACCATATAAAGTTGAGGCACAGCGTTATGAGACAAACAACAGAACAATTACATCTGAAGTCTGTAATAAGATTCTTAGCATTATATTTGAAGTAGCTTAAAACCATATTTATGATTTTTTTTCATTTTATATGAATCTTATGAAAAGATATAATTTTTCCAAGGTTTCTGTACTTTAGGAGTAAAACCTGTAGAAAAAAACAACTTGCTGCGCTGCAGTCAGTTCAAAAATTCCTTCTAACCCCATTGTTACTGGGCTTTACTACTTAATTGCATTTATTTTATGTCATGCAGTCACTGTCTGCTTAAAAGATGAACGTCAGATGTTGCATGAGAGAGTCCACATTCCATATACAATGTTCTGTTGCTGACCTACCTCTGAAAACAGAAATGCTTTTTATAGTGGTCTAGGGCATTATAGTGATCTACAAATATTTGAGTAACAGGCATGTGAGATAGAACTGGTTGAATGTGGAAAAAAGGGATTGTAACAAAACCACCTATATTGTTTCCTATGGAACTCATGAGAAATTCCTTGAAGCATCTTTTTTAGGCAGAAGCTTTTTTCCTCCACCTTGCTTCTGGGAGGCACAGACCTCACCCCTCTTTGTGGGTTCTTCCTGTGGTAAATAAGCCATGGACAAACTATCAAATGCCATTTATTGCCACAGAGTTTGAGGGATTTCCTCTGATTTTTTTACTAAAAAACTGCAATAGAATTCTATCCAGCATTGAGGATGGCAGGGCTATTTGGTAGGATTTGGCACACTCCAACAGGGAGGCTGTGAGTCCTCTAAAGCTCATATAGCCTAAAGGCAGCCATGGGTATTGACCAGGAATTATGCAATTGCAGTGGATATCTTCTTTCTTCAATGCCCTTGTAAATAAATAAAATCCCCATGGGCTATTCTGAGAATGAGACAAATGCAAGTTAAATACCAACTGCATTATGTGTTTTAATATAAGGGTGGGTAACAGCAAATATTATGTAACTATAAAATTCTGGACAAAAAAGCAATGCCTTGCTATCCCCTTGTTACACCCTGGTTCCCTGGGGTACTGAACATTCATTTTCTGTAATAATAACTCAGCCCATTAATTTCATCAAATGATTGCATCAGATAATACATTTTAGTTTGCATATCTTAAAACTAGTAATACCAAGAGATTAATAAGGGTATGAAAGTAAATAGAATTAGTCTAATTTCTCCAAGAGAAAAGATTACCATGGTACTATTTTTATTCTTCTTGTCAATCTATCAAGAGCAGACAAGACAGAATTTAACCCTGAGTGGTGTAGCAACAATTCAGGATTTCAAAACTTCCCAATTTCCAGAAATTCTGCTTTGCAATTGTGACTGTACAAAACAGAATAAACATCAATGTCCAGTGCATTACCTGTATGCTCTTTGCATCTTAAATCAATGTGCTATTAAAAACATAAAATAATATCAGATAAAATGTATGAAAATCCAGGTGTGGCATTGATAAATTGATTTGAACTGGTCACTTAACATGTAGTTTATCTACAAAGAATTTCTGATGATGGATCTCTTGGACTTCCATTTTGGGAAAAGTAATGTTGATTAGTAGAGATCCAAGACAATTTTTTTCTGACTTTTCACTTTATATTGCTTTGTCAGAATGAATTTGCATACCTATCTTTGAAGTAAAGTGTTAGCTCTCTGTCTTCCAGAGATCTTTAATCTTGTTCTAAACGAAAAATTATACTCTGTTTGATTTTACTGGGAATGCAGCCTTCAAGGTCAATTTTTGTCCCCCTGGAAACATGGACAATTGAAATTAAAAAATATATGTATCAGTTCACCCATTCCGTCTTCCTATTCCCTAAGCAACAACTTCAGCAGTTATGTTCCCAAAGCTATTAATTTTGGTTAATATCTCACCTTCAAAGACAGATTTTTAGTGTGTGCAAGACTGGAATCAAAAACATAAAATAAGGAAGTTTGTCTTTCAGTTAGGCCTGAGTTTTTATCTGCAGTGTGTTCTGAGTGACTAATTTATGCTAATTTAAGGGCCTACATTTCTTTGGGGTGGAACATCACTGCAGGGAGCAAGGCCCTATAGTCCAACAGTTGTAGCAATGAGTGGGTCATTATTCTACTGTAGGAGGTGGAACAGACTGTGTCACCTCTGTCTTTGATGCTGCTTTCAGGCTTTATTTGTCTTATCTTTTTAGAATGCTTTTCACTGTGCTTGTACAACCATTCCAAAGGCTACTTATTATACAAATTTATGATAACCATGGAGTTGGTTACAGTCCTGTCCTCCCTTTGGAAGAAAATTTCTCTTCATCTCATATCCCACTGCAGAGTGAAGATCTGGAAAGGCCCACATTGGCACTGACACATATTGCGCTTTTGACTTCAAGATAAATGAAAAGCAAACAAACATGTCTTTGTCTGACGAGTTTTGTCTTGGGCACACCCACCAATCCCTCATCAGCCAAGATAAATTGCTTCAGAGGGAGGACTTCCATGTTCACAGAAGGAATGCAGAAATTCTTTCTATTTTGTACATTCTTGGCGTCTTTCCTTTGTTATCAATTTCACGTCCTCTTTGTGTTTTGAAGCTCTGCTTGGGAAAAGAGGTTATAAATATTAAAGCTCTGCACAAAGTCTTTAAGAATTATTGGTTGTGTTTGTTTTTTGGTTTTTTTTTTTTGGTCTTAAATATTTTTTGTTTCTGCTATTTTTAGATCAAAGCTATCCTTCCTCATCCAAGCTCTGTATTTTTAACTCGTCAAAACAGTTGAAAATGTTGTTATTCATTAGATAGAGATTACTTTTGGCTTTCTTCTTTTCCAATTCTGTTGTAGTATTATCAGCACTAAGAAACACACATTTAAAGCAGATTTTGCAAATATGATATGAAAGATATAGAATTTATATTTTGAAAGTACTTTAATGAATCCCTTACCATAAACAGCAAGAGTTTTTAAGTACTGGAATTTGTGTCTTGTGCTGGACTTCATGAAGAAACAGCCAAAGACTTTGTTCATAGTTTCATAGGACTTTGTAATTAAAAGTTTTAATATGATCAGGCTGTGCTTGATACAGTTTCTGTATCGCTGTAGACAATGCAAATATGTTTCTGGCATGACTTGCATTAGATGAGAATTTCCATTATTTTCCCTCTCATAAACATTTACAACAGTTATTGACACCTAAAAGGTCAGGATTTCAACATTTAACTATGGGCAAATGCATATATTATATTGAACCTCTAGCTCTGGGCCCCATTTTTTAGCTTACATCCCTTTTTGCACTGTTCTAGGAAAAAAAAAAAGTTACCTGGAACTTTTCCACATAAACTTCTCCACAATTCCTGTATTTTGTTTGCCAGATTTGTAAATAAATAGACCCTTTCCCCTCACATGTGTGGGTAATGTGCATCTACCTGTGTCATTTCCCACAATCACCTGAAACTCCATAGGGGAGCAGTGGGAAAGGATATGGAGTAAGTAATAAAAGGAACAGTCCAAGTGCAAAGCAAAAGAAAAAGAGTACTTTCTGTAATTGGGAGGTCCATAAATTACTGTAGCCCTGGGGTCAAATATTTTTGTGTGGAATTGCTGGACCATTTAAGCAGCTACTCATAAAAACTATGTAAATACTCCAACAATGAAGCTATCATTTTACACTGGTAGTGGTACCTGCTCCCAAGGAGGGAAAGCAACTGTGCCTTGATAAGGATACCCTAAGGTAGATTCCCACAAACATAGCCCTTCTCCACACAAATATTTCCGTAAAGGCATGCTGTCATGTAAACTTTGCAGATTTTCAGCCAGGCATCTGTATCCTGATGTTAGGACCTGCTCTAACACCAATGGGAAAAAGCCTGAAAGAAATACAGAAAATTTCCCTGCTGGTTGCTCCATTTTTTGATGTTTTATCCTGTAGTACAGCAGGAGCAGTCTGGTTTGCCAGCGTGAAGGGAGCTGCAGATATCCCAGGGAATCCTTCAGAGCCGCAAAGCCATCCTCAATGTGATGGGTGCTCCTGCACAACCTCTGCACTTCAGTCTTCCCTCTTCCAGTATCTCAAGCACAGGGAGGAGGGAGGATTTGCTCAGCAATAGTAGTTTTCTCATAGTTTAATTAATCCTCAACTGTGTTCACTTTTTGGCAGCCTTCCAGTGGAGTTCAGCAGGGATGGTGGATATCACTCGTGCCTGTACCTGCCTTCTTCCTCTTCCAGAACTGGGGAATTGCTCTGCAGGCTCAGAAGCAGCAGTGCCACCCCTCAGTCCCCTCAGTGTGCCCTGGCACAGAGGGTCTTTCAGGTGTAAGTCTGCTGCTGCCTTTGTTTGACACTCTGGGCTAACCCCTACTTTTCTTCTAATGCAGTTCTCCCTTTTTAATTGCCTGGGGTGCTTTATCTCTTCTCTCTTTCTCCATCTCTGTTTTTAAATTCAGTTTTTCAATTTTCCCTGTGCTTTTCCCTTCCAATTTTCAATTGTAACTGTTATGATCAGCTGCTGCTTTGTTCTTTCTTCTGATCCTTTCACCACCCTGCTGAGGTGAGGTCCCTCATTCTTCAGCCCCATGTGATGTGAGTGGGTGAGCAGGGAGCAGATGACAGAATTAATTTGCAGGTGTCTCCCTACTTTTGCTTTTGACATCCCATCATTTGCTATGTCCTTATGTCTAGGGGGTTATTTGTCAGTGTTGTGCAATCCTTTTCTAGGTTAGCATTGAGCAATTTTAATTATTTCACAGACAATCTTTATATGAAGAGATATTTGTTGAGGAAAAATACTTTCAAGACTTTTGTATTTCCTTTAAAAACAGTTGGGTACAGTAAAATGAAAAAGGCAGGGAAGAAGTGGCATAATTTTATGCCTTGTCTGCAGCTCCTCTGAGCCATGAGAATGGAGTAGTTTGCAACAGAACAAAATGTACAACTTCAGAAAGTAAAGATAATAGCATTAAGATACTGCTGTGTGTTCCTTTTTCATCTTACGAGATGACATATGAAAGGTTTGGTCTACTGTGCACACAGCTGCCTCCTGGTGTGGTGGGGCATGTCTGTTTGCAGAAGTACAGGCTGGTTGACTTATATGTGAACTTCTTCTTTGCACTAGCATTTGTTTACTAGGAGGATTTACTACATGTATTAAGTGCACGCTTGAATATAATCATATTTATTTAATTGCTGTTTAATTTCCTTTTCAAGATTTTAGTGAGCTTTTTATTATTTGTTGGGTTTTTCTTAAAATTCTGTTGGGTCATCTACCAAAAATTCATTGTTCTTAGTGATTGATATTCTGCATGACTTTGGAAGAAGAATGTAAATAAAAATGTCCAAAACTGTAGGTCTTGTGAAAGATCCTTCATCTTTGAGCACTATAGATATTATTCCTTGGAATACTTCAGTTATGCCTAGCCTTAAGGGAAATAATTTCTTTTCACTATTTTAAACAATTCTGAGAATGACAATGAGATTACGTGAACACAGTGCACATTTGGGGAAAGGAAGGAAGAATAAGAAATTTAAATGACATGAGCACCAATATTCCTTTTTATGGGCTTCATGCTAGATATTGTTGTATGATTATGAAGAGCAGGTATTGCTCACAAGTCATTAAAAGGAGACCCCATTTTCTTTAACTGTGGCCTTAAATGCATTAAGATTTTTAGTAAAATAAATGTGTGCACATCTGTGATGTAATAGCTAAAGGAAATAACAGCTGGAAACAAATTTGCAATTCTTCAGTGCTCCCTCTGAATGATAGTTGTTTTTTATGTTCAATATTACAGTTCATATCTGGCAGGGAAATAAGAATCCAAAGTGAATTATAAAAACCAGAAATATTTTTCTGGATTTTTTTTTTAAGCTTTCAGGCTCTGTGCTTAAACTCTTGCTGTAAATTATGAATAACATCTAGAATTTAATATGGTTGCAGGCCACATTTCAAGACTAAATAGATTGACGATAATTTATTCTTCATAAATTACATAAATGTTCAGATTCCTTTCATTGGTTGCATTTTCCCAGTGACTGTAGTGGGAATTACTGGTACTACAATTCTTTGAAAACCAGGGCAATGTTGTGAAATGCTCTTTGTGGGGTGGTTTGCAGACAGATGTGCAAAATTCAGTTCTGACACAACCAGAAATCTCCAGGAAGCTCCAGCCTCTCCCAATGTCTTCATGGGAAGATGGTCTCTTTTCTACAAATCTATTTCAGATTGTTTAAATTGTATTTCACATCATGTGAGGCTTTTACAACAAAGCCGACATCCCTTCTGTGAAATTGGAAAAGTCTTAACACTCTTCTGCTGGTGCTTGCTTTGCTTGTTAAACTAACTGTCTGATAAATCACCCTTTTAATATTAACCTAAAGGTGGGCCAAGCAAAGCTGAACAACCTGAGTTGGCTTTGAGATGGGGCAGAGCATTTGACCAACTTGGGAGGGTGACAGAGTGAACGCTTAAGCCAACCTGTCTAATAAGGGTGTCTGTCACAGTTCTCCCCGCCACAGAAGGCTCTTTTACATGCTCTCTTTATAATGTCGTGTTTCCATTTTATTGTGCCTTTAACAGCTATGCAAGGGTGTTTAAAAACAGTCCCTAAGTTTCCTGTGTCACTTTTCACTCATCATCACTACTCTGAATGGTAACAGTTTAAACCTTTCCATGCCCCTTAGCTAATGCCTGTTAAGAACATAACATTGGCCTCTTTCTTTTTACTGCAAACTTCATGAATGCATATTATTAATTTTTCATTGTCAAGCTTATGGGAGCAACCCAAGTCTGGAAATTTAAATAACAATTAATCTTTCTTCTTTTCTGGTCTTTGAATTCGTCTGTGCAAAACTCTATTTGACACAGCATTACTCTAGAATTAGTTTCAGTGCCTTTGCCTAGCAACACAAATACATTTTACACTTTCCAGGTTTCTCCTGCTAACTTGTAAAGCTGTCTGTTGTCCCCGGCAGCTCTCTGTTTGCTGTTTATGTGTTACTCGGTGTCACGGCCGTGCTGGTGCGGGCCGCGCTGGCCGGGCCCCGCTGCGGGAGCCGAGCTCAGCGCCGCCCTT